>CM061063.1:33318258-33783457 GCA_030762895.1 Sophora flavescens
GATTGTCTTCCGTGGCTATTTTCTCAGTCTCTACCTCTTTAGATTCTGCCACATCTCTAATGAGGTGAAGTCTGATATCTATATGCTTGGTCCTCTCATGGTAAACTTGATGATTTTCCAAATGTATAGCACTTTGGATATCACAATGGACGGTGACACAATCTTGCGTAATCCCCAATTCACTAATCATCCCTTTTAGCCAAATGGCTTCCTTTACTCCTTCTGGAAGGGCAATGTACTCGGTTTGTGTGGTTGATAATGCTACCACAGGTTGCAATGTTGATTTCCAACTAATAACTGTACCAAACAGACTAAACACACACCCGGATAATGACTTCCTAGTGTCCACATTCCCTGCATAGTCTGAATCAACATACCCAAAAAAAGCACCATCCCCTTGGGCTGTCTTCTTGTACCTCAAACCAAATTTATGTGAACCATTCAAATACCTCAATACCCACTTCAAAGCCTCCCAATAAGCTTGACCCGGATTTGCCATGAACCGACCACTACAAAAAAAAGGTTATTTAGCGACCGAAAATAGTGACCGAATTTGTTGGTTGCTGTTTGCGATCGAAATGGCGATCGATTGTAGGATCTACATGAAACAATGGTTATAGTTGATACTGCGACCGAAATAGAGCGTAGCAGAGTTATCGGTCGCTATTTCAGTCGCTAAATAAATGAAAGTAAAAGTCAAAACTTGCTGACTATTTAGCGACCGAACTGGCGACCGAGTTAAATGTAATGGTTAAATTTTATTTACATTTGAGACCGATACTAATTCGGTCGCTAAATGGTGTGTAAAACAATTAAAATAGAGCGTGTTAGCGACCGATTTAAAATCGGTAGCTAAATTTATGATTTCAAATTTCAAATTCCATTTAGTTTATGAATTCAAATTTCAAATTAACCCATTTAGCGACCGAATAATTCGGTCGCTAAAAATAAAATCCCTAAATCGCGATTTCCTTCCTCTCTTCCCCCATCTCTCTCTTTTCTTCTCTTCTCTCTCACGCGCAGCTCCGCCCCCTTCCCTGTTCCGGCCGCGCAACTCCACCTCTCAGCGTCTCGTCCTCCTCCGGCCTCCACATGGTAAGGTTCTCCTCTTGTCCTTCTCGTTTTATGTTTCTCCTTCTCTGTCTCTCACTCTCTCTTCCTCCTCCCAGCAGCACCATGCCACCACCGCCACCACAACCACCACCGTAGCACCGTGACCTCCTTCTTTGGTAAGGTCTCCTCTCCTCTCTCTCTCTGTGTGTATCTCGCTCTCTCTCTCTTGCTCGGTTCTCTTTGTCTTAGTTTCTCTCAATGTCTCTCTCAGGTGTTGTCTCTTCCTCCTCCGGCCACCACCACTATCTCAAGGGGTTCTGTTCATGCAACCACCACCACCACAGTCTCCTCTGATCAGTTCTGTCTCAGGTTAGGGTTTAGGGAAGTTCTGTCAGTATGGGTATTTATACTGTCAAATTAATCATTGAAGTTGTTCTAGTGAAATCCGGAGTAGAGAAATTCTGACAGTAGGGGTATATTGATTTAAATAACTTATTGTATATATAATATAAGTTAGCTTCCTCTTGATTCACTATCTCTAAGACTGTAATGCTTGGAAGTAGGACTACTATAAGTTTCATGGCCATCCCTGCATAAAATAAGCAAATATGAAGCCAAAAATGTAATTAGTAAATTACAGGCACATTGTATTAGACATAAGGAAGACTATGTCAATATGAGAGTGAAGACCAAGTCAATGACAAATTGATAAGAAATTAGATATCAGAATAGATTATTATAAATATAAGTATTGACTTAGATCGATGATTGTGAGCTATAACTACAATAACAAGCATTCAAGGAACAAGCAGACACCCACCAACGACCAAATATTTGTCAGTTTGTTGAAATGTTAGTATTTGACATGTTAGTTGTTGGTAGGTTATCAAGTCACTATTTTTTGTATTAAATAGTTATAATCTGAAGCCTGATTATCAAACGGTCTGGACTTGAATGGTAAACTCTACATTGAACTTGTTTTATATATATTGTATTGTATAAACAAACCAACTTGCTAGGAAGTACGGCTGTTTCACCAAGCCTTATGCTCCACACCCAAGTGGTATATATTTCACGACTTAAGTCATTGATGAAAGATTATTTTTTACATGGTTATCTAATTCATTTCTGTTCTATTCATGTCATGAATACAGAAATAGATTCATTTGCATGAAGTTTTCTAAAGGTTCATTTAATCAACTATTTTGCATTGCTTTATGTACAACTCTCTCTCTGTTCAAATCTGTTATTCATGTGTATATCCTTAAGAAATTCAAAGAGTTCAAGACCCAATATAGCAATGAATTAAAAAACATAGAAAGAGAGGACAAAAGTAAAAGGCCTAATGGCTTTCAACAAACTCTTAAATGTTAGTTTCTTAAATGTTAGTATTTGACAAGATTAATTTTATTTATGCATTATAGGTCATTGCTCTATTTCTCGTGAGTTGAAATCGAGCCCCTTCGTCCCCTCTCCATCTCCACAGGTAATCAATTGGTCGTAATGGCAATTTGTTGAACTTTTATATTACTAACTTGAATACAATTAAGTTGGCTCTAAGGATATTAATTTGCTTTCATATTGTCTTATTATATTTATCAGTTCCTGATCTTCTTGTCTGCGGCTCCTTCCCTTATCCTTACTTGTTTTTGCATTTTGTCGAATAGGTAAGTTCTCTCAATACTCTCTTTTAAGGTTTTGCTTTGTCTAAAAGGTTATGATTGTGTGGTGCTTGTAATGTGTTATGTGAATTATATATCTTGTTGTTTGTTAGTAGAGAGCTGAGCTCAATAGGAAGGTATCCTGCCTGAAAGGCAAGATGCTGATTGTGTGCTAATAATTTAATATTTATGCCTGTATTTGTAATTACGTGTTGTTTGTTAGTGGAGAGCAGAGCTCAATAGGATGTGATCCTCTCAAAAAGGCGAGATGCTTGTTGTGTGTTGCTAATTTAGGAGTTATGCATGTGTTTGACAATTATGTGTTACTTGTTAGTGGAGAGCGGAGCTCAATAGGAAGGTATCCTGCCTAAAAGGCAAGATGCTGATTGTGTGCTGATAATTTAATATTTATGCATGTATGTGCAATTATGTGTTGTTTGTTAGTGGAGAGCAGAGCTCAATAGGATGTGATCCTGTCAAAAAGGCGGGATGCTTGTTGTGTGTTGCTAATTTAGAAGTTATGCATGTGATTGACAATTATGTGTTACTTGTTAGTGCAGAGCGGAGCTCAATAAGATGCTTGCTACTATATTTTATCTAAGTTTGTATTGAATTATGCTTCAATATATATTTGTTGAAGTATGCTGCAATCCTTATAAGTCAATGGTTTTGTTTTCTGGTAGAGTTAATTATTAAGTTACGAAAGCCTTAGTTTCCTATTTGATATTCAATATTAATGAGCATGCGTACCTTCTCAGGGTACGCATGCTCATTGTATTGAATCTTGAATTGTCCAAGTGGGACAGTTTGGGAAAAAACATTTTTCACACTCATACAATAGTCATTTCAATATTCAAATGCCTTATATACTTGTTGAAATCTCGGTCTGATGCATTTCCTTTTGTTCTCCTGGTGCATACTTGATCGCGGTGATTCTCACCATGCTCGAGTCGTGTACTTGGAGACCGATGGGAAATGCTGTCGAAATTTTGTTAAGTATAAGGTATTTGAATAAGGGAATAACTATTATTAGCCGAGTGTGGTAAATGTTTCTTATCAAATGGGATAGGTTCATACCTTGTCATAAGAACGAGATTGATGGAGTTATTGGAATACACCGTAATATATAAGTGTTATTGTAGGGTTGGTCAGGCTATTTAATTGCCAGTAATAGATATTCCGGAGAATCAGAAATGGATATATCGTAGGTTGGATCGGAATAAACGTCTTAGGGAAGAGTATAGAGTTGGAGTGGGTGAGTTTATAGAGTTTGTTGTTAGCCAGGAGAGATTTATACGGCTGGGCGGTGATCATTTGAGGTGTCCTTGCAAAAGATGCAAGTGTCAATCTTTCAAAAGCTTGGATGGAGTTGTAGCCGATCTTTATGAGAATGGCTTCATACTTGATTACTATTGGTGGAGTGACCATGGTGAGACGTTGCCTGATTTAAACCCGATTGTGTTTGAAGGTTCGTACTATGGAAGTGGTGACCGGAGGGAAGAATTGAATCCATACGAGCAGGTGATAATGGTTCATGTTGGACCATCGGTTGGTGTTGTACTAGAAGAAGATGGGGGAGAAGATGGTGGAATGGGTTCCCAATACATAGAGGAGAATCCAAATCACAAAGCTCAAAGATTCTATGATATGCTGAGTGTTGTACGATCTCCATTGTGGGAAGGATGTCGGGAGTACACGGAGTTGTCGATGTGCATGGAATGGTTGAGTATCAAATCTGACTACAATATGCAAGAAGGGTGTTTTAATCGCCTCACCAGGTCAGTGTCCAAGGTGTTGCCAGAAGACGATCGGATGCCTACTAGTTTTTATCATGCTTAGAAGTCTGTGGAAAATTTGGGTTTTGGGTGTTTGAAAATTGATTGTTGCCCGAATGGATGTATGTTGTACTATAAGGATGATTCAGCAAAGAGCATAACATGTTGTCGATTTTGTGGTGCGGATCGGTATAAGACAACCACTAGGATGGGCATTGAGAAGAAGAGGTCGCAAAAAAAGATGTGGTACTTTCCACTCGTGCCAAGACTTACAAGATTGTACTCTTCGATGGCCACTGCAGCTCACATAAGGTGGCATAGTGAGCATGAGAGGGAGCAAGATGTCTTGTGTCATCCATCTGATGGAGAAGCTTAGAAGCATTTTTATAGGGTTCATATGGCATTTTCGCAAGACCCTCAGAACGTTCGATTGGGGTTATGTACTGATGGATTTAATCCTTTCGGGCAGTCTGGAAAAGCATACTCTTGTTGGCCGGTTATCCTGACTCCGTACAATCTTCCCCCGAGGATGTGAATGAAGCGGGAGTTTATGTTCCTAACAGTCATAATTCCGGGTCCGTCTAATCCAAAAGGTAAGATTGATGTGTACTTGCAGCCGCTGATAGATGAGTTGACGATGGTGTGTTGACATATGACGTATCTTTGAGGCAGAATTTCATGATGAAAGCAGCTTTGATGTGGACGATCAACGACTTTCTTGCCTATGGGATGATGTCGGGTTGGATGACCGCAGGGAAGCTTGGTTGCCCAATATGTGTGGAGCGATTAAAGGCATTCACGCTTAAAAACAGTCGAAAGATCTCATATTTTGATTGTCATCGTCAATTCCTTTCAGAAGATCATCCTTATAGGCGGAAGAAGAATGCATTCAAGAAGCGTTGTGCGGAGACAACACCGCCTCCACCACGTTTGTCTGGTCCTAATGTAAGGCAGAGAGTACAGTACTTACCGATCATCCTTGAATCCCAAGGAGAACATATTCCTGATTATGGCGTCAACCATAATTGGACAAAACAAAGTATATTTTGGAGATTGCCGTATTGGAGGACGCATCTACTCCATCACAACATTGATGTCATGCATACTGGCAGGACCATCATCATCATCGGGACAGGAGAGCCGTGGTCCATCCGACAGGAGGATTCTTCTTATCCCCGGGGGGGATAACGAGTAAGCTAATTTAATTTTTTAATATATATAAAGTATCGTTAATTTCAATTTACTAGTTTTTTTATTATTATTTATAACATTTATTAATGCTCTAATTTTGCTGTAGCTTTCTACCCGCGAAGGGCCCTTCTGATTCGATATCAAAGATCCCTCGACGCAAGTTTGATGGTCCATGACCTACATGGAAGGCCATCCCAGGGGGCCACAGGGATCAGTTGTTTAAAGAGTTTAAGGTAACAATTTATTAAGTTATTTAAATTAAATTTACATTATATATATATACACACACACACACACGAATTTTATAACAACTGTAAGTTGCATAAAGAGTATAGGTGGGACGTAGCTTTAGAGGGTCTCGTCAGCGACATATTTGAGCATAAAGGCTCACTGGTCCTGAAGAATCTGACGAACAAGCTGAGGAAGGGTAAGAATAAGGGAAGTGGGTGGATCCTGAGATCAGGAGGCAGCTGGACCAATACTGGGCTGCTGAGGAGTTCCAGGAGATCCAGGCCACAACTCGACGTAATCGAGCTTCTGACGGTGCCGCATATGCTTGGACTGACGAGTCTAAATCAGCCGCCGCCCACTACGACGAGCTGGTAATACATTAAACTTTTGACTTAGTATACTATTTAATGAGTTTTCGTTTTTAAATATTCTTATGAATTTAATATTATATTTTTCTGTGGATAAAGCACAGAAACAGCGGGGCCCTACTGCTATGGAGTTGGTGGAGAGGACGAAGAAGTTGAAGTCGGGGACATGGGTCAACGACAAGGCCCGTAACTATGATGTAAGCAAAAAAACAATTTAGTGTTTACCTGTAATTTATTATAAATGATTTGTTAATATTGATTATAATTTTAACTAAATCTCTTCAACTATACTTTGTAGGTGGGCTTCAACGAGAAGAAGGACGATGCCATATCACGTGCCTCACAGTAACAAGATGAGGCCTTGACTGGTGATGGGCCCAGCTTCCTATCTCCGTCGACGATAATGCCATTTATTTGGAGGTTGTCGGGGGCAGGAATAAGAAGGGGCACATGTATGGCCTCGGACACCCGGGAGGTGAGTTTATCGCTTCATCATTCGGCACGCCTGCTCCTTCCTACGCCGATACCGTCCCTCAGGAGCAGTTCAACCAAATACAGGACACCATCACGCAGCTGAACGCGAAGCTTCGGGAGAAGAGCGAGAGAGAGCAACAGATGGCGAACCAGATTGCACAGTTGACTCAGGCACACCAGCAGCTGATGCAGACGAGCATCGAGCAGGGCCAAACACTGCGGTTGGTGTTGGAGCAGATGACGATCTAGACTCCAGTTTCTTAGGGTGATGCTCTGACGGTTGTGCCGCCTGCTGTCGCTCCTCCAGTTCTACCGCCAGCTACTGATGCTACTACTGCAGAAGACGATCAGATAGCAGACGTCGGTGGTACGGACGCTGAGGATGATTGGGTTCCTCCACCTCCCCCTCATCATGACTGATTTTTTTTCTCATTTTTTTGTCTTTAAACGATTCTTGTACGACACTTTGGATTATTTATATATATATATATATATATATATATATATATATTCATTATTTCTTATGATTATATATTTCATTAGTAATTTGGTATGTTTTATTAGTAATTTTGCTAAACTTTAAAGAAAAACAAAAATAATAATTTATTTTAAAAATTAAGTTTTAAAAAAATTTAATAAAATCCAGTTTAGCGATCGAATTAGAAACCAATAATTTGGTCGTTAAACTTTAGTTAACATTAAAAGATTGTGGTCTAGCAACCGAAAATCGATCGCTAATATAGGTTAACAGTAACCAATATTAGCGACCGAACTAGCAACTGATTATCGGTCGCTAAAATTGGTTACCCAAACCGTGCGACCAACCCTGTAGCGACCGTTTTTTATTATTTAGCGACCGAAATTACGGTCGCCATTTAGCGACCGAATTAATATTTCGGTCTATAAAATCTTAGCGACCGGATTATCAGCCACCACCATTAATTAATCGCTAATTCAGTCGCTAAATTAAATAGCGACCGAATTAGAAAGTTTAGCGACCGAATATGCCGGTCACTAAACAGTTGATTTTTTGTAATGGACTAACAATGCTAACTGCATGCGCCAAATCTGGTCTGCTACAAACCATACCATACATGACACTTCCTACTCCACTTGCATATGGAATAGAACTCATCTTACACCTTTCCTCTTCGGTGCTAGGAGCTTGGGTAATTGAAAGCTTTGTGTGATGACCCAAAGGTGTGCTAACCAGTTTGGATTGATGCATCCTAAATCGTTCCACAACCTTCTTCAAGTAGCCATGTTGAGATAAGAATAATTCCCCCTCTTTCCGGTTTCTTACAATATCCATCCCGAGTATCCTCTTTGCAATTCCAAGATCCTTCATCTCAAATTCAGAATTCAACCTCTCTTTGAGCATGCCAATCTCATCCTTGCTAGAGCTAGCTATAAGAATATCATCCACATATAGAAGCAAGAAAAGAACACAATTTTCTCCTCTTCTCAATATGTAAACACAGTTGTCATAACTACTCCTTAGAAATCCATATCTCAAGAGAAAATCATCAAATTTTTTATACCACTGTCTAGGACTTTGTTTCAAGTCATAGAGTGATTTTCTCAAGAGACATA
Organism: Sophora flavescens; assembly: GCA_030762895.1. Lineage (NCBI taxonomy): Eukaryota > Viridiplantae > Streptophyta > Magnoliopsida > Fabales > Fabaceae > Sophora > Sophora flavescens. The sequence continues at coordinate 33,326,605 of CM061063.1, forward strand.
CCTTTGACTCATCCTCTGCGAACCCTTCTGGTTGTTTCATGTAGATAGTCTCCTCTAGATTCCCATGTAGAAAAGTTGTCTTGACGTCCTATTGTTCCAACTGAAGATCATATTGATTGACAATTGACATCAAAATTCTTATAGAACAGTGTTTTACCACAGGCGAGAAGATCTCATTGTAGTCAATCCCCTCCACTTGTGTAAAACCCTTTGCCACGAGCCTTGCCTTGTACCTTGTCTTCTCAACTCCCGGAATACCTCCCTTTTTCTTGAAGATCCACCTGCATCCCACTACCCTCTTATTCTTGGGTAGATCCACAAGTGTCCAGGTTTGATTCTTGTTCAAAGATTCCATTTCCTCATTGATTGCTTTCAACCAATTTGAACCTTCCATGCTTTCTACAGCTTCTTTGAAGTTCCTTGGTTCTGAGTCTTGAATCTCCTCAGCCGCATTAAGAGCATAACATATAAGGTCCGCATACCCGAATCTCCTAGGAGGTACAATATTTCTCCTAATCCTATCTCTGGTCAACTGATAGACTCTCATCTCTAGTAGCACATGTAAGAGACTCCACCTCAAACTGAGTATTCTCCTTTGCCATATCTGAGTTGCTTTCTTCTACGTTTCTGCACATCATAGCCATTCTAGTCTCATCAAATGTGACAACCCTGCTAATGAAGCACCATGATTCCCCAGGCTCCAACCTCCACAGCTTGTAGCCCTTCACACCCTCTGGATAGCCAATGAAAACACATTTCACTGCACGAGCGTCAAGTTTGTCTTGCCTAACATAAGCAAACGCTAGAACCCTGAATATCCTCAAGTTAGAGTAGTCAACCGGTTTACCACTTCACACTTCCATAGGTGTCTTGAACTCTATAGCTGACGATGGACATCTGTTAATCAAATACACTATTGTACTTGTAGCTTCTCCCCAGAAGCTCCTAGGCAGCCCAGCTCCCAAAAGCATGCATCTCACACGCTCCAGAATAGTCATATTCATCCTTTCGGCTAGTCCATTCTGCTGAGGTGTAAGTGCTACAGTTTTATGCCTTTTAATGCCCTGTTTCCTGCAAAACTCATTAAACTGCTCTGAAACAAACTCCAAGCCATTGTCAGTCCTTAAAACTTTCAGTTTAGTTCCTAGCTAGCTGATTTTCTACAAGAGTGTGTCAACAGGTTTTTGGCGCCGTTGCCGGGGACTGTGTTTCAATATTAGCATACCCATCTCGGTTACTAATTTAAGCAAAAAAAAAAAATCTGTTATACTCTGGTTGTTGTCATTTTTTTTCCTGGTTTGTTTGCTGTTTTTGTGTGCTGTCATTTACTGCTAACACTCTTGGTTGCTAGACTGTTTGTGCATGCGAGGTACTATCCCGGCTGACCAACTCCTCTACGACCCTGAAATAGAAAGAACAGCCAGGGAAAATCGGAGGCAAGCAAGAGGGCAAAAACTGTTAGAACAAGAAGAAGAAGAACAAGAGACTTCCACTTCTCAAGTTCATCAAGGAGAACTCAGGATGGCAGGCAATGGTGAAGGTGTTCCACCACGGAGGACACTTGGGGACTACGACAATACAAATGTCAATCGGCATGTCACTAGCATAGTGAGGCCCCCAATTAACTGCAACAATTTTGAAATCAAGATAACTCTCTTGAATTTGGTTTCACAAAATCAATTTGTTGGGTTGGAAAAGGAGGATCCTAATAGTCATATCTCCAACTTCATTGAGATATGTGATACTATGAAGCACAATGGTGCCGCTGAGGATGCAATTCGCCTAAGGGCATTTCCCTTCTCTCTAAGAGATAGGGCCAAGGCTTGGCTCCAATCTCAACCAAGGGGGAGCATCACTACATGGGATGACTTAGAGGCAAAATTTCTAGCAAGGTTCTTTCCCACCTCAAGATTTGTGAAGACAAGAGGTGACATCATAAGCTTTGCTCAACAAGAGGGTGAGACCCTTCATGACGCTTGGGAGAGGTTCAAGGAATTACTCCGAAGATGCCCAAATCATGGGTTTGACGATCATACCCAAATGCAAACATTTTGCAATGGATTGAGGCCGTCAACCAGGTATATGTTGGATGCCTCAGCTGGAGGGTCCATGAACACAAAGACAGCGGAGGAAGCACTGATTTTGATAGAGGCTATGGCATCTAATGACTATTTGATGCATCATAATCGGGGTCCCACATCAAGAAGGGGGTGTTGGAGTTAGATTCACAAACTGCGCTTTTGGCTCAGAATAAGCTCATGACACAACAATTGGAGTCCATTACCAAGCAACTAGCTCAACTCCCATAACAACTCCAAACTGTTCAAGGGACAACCATGACACATCAACAGGTAATGAGATGTGATTTTTGTGGAGGAGATCATGATAATGGAAGATGTGAGGCAACACCTAGTTCCCATGAGGAAGCTAATTATATGGGGAACTATGGGACCCAAGGCAACAACCAATACTCCAACAATTAGAACCAAGGGTGGAGGAATCAATCGAGTTTTGGTTGGAAACAAGATGCCGGACAAGCAAGCAAGCCTCTTCCTACACAACCGCCTCAAGACCGGACTTCTATCTTGGAGAACACCCTCAATCAGTTCATGCAAATGCCCATGTCAAACCAGAAAAACACCGATGCTTCTATAAAGAACTTGGAGGTTCAAGTTGGACAGATTGCAAAGCAACTAGCGGAGCAATCTAGAGGCAATTTTTCAGGTAATACTCAAACTAATCCTAAAGAGCATTGTAAGGCTATTGTTTTAAGGAGTGGTAAAAGTCTTGAGGAAGAGAGTGGCGAGCCTTTGGTGAAAAATCTGAGAGTTGATGAGAAAACAGAGGTGATTGCCGAAAAATCTGATTTGAATAAAGAAAAAGGCAAAGAGGTTGTAGTAGAGGAGGAAGAAAAAGAAAGTGAAAAAGACAAGAGGGAGAAGCTAGTGGATGAGAATTCAATTTTGAGGAGGACTAAAAGTCATATTTTGAAAGATGGAGACAAGCCTCAAGAGATCCCCTCTTATGTGAAGTTGTCGTATCCTCATTTGAGCAAGAAAAAGGAGAAGGAATAACAGTTTGCCAAGTTTCTTGACATCTTCAAGAGGCTACAGATTAACATACCCTTTGCTGAAGCACTAGAGCAGATGCCCACTTAGCAAAAGTTCAAGAAGGAGTTGCTCACGAAGAAAAGAAAGTTCAAAGAAGGTGAGACTGTTGCCTTGACAGAAGAGTGTAGTGCAATACTTCAAAGGAAGCTACCTCCAAAGCTTAAAGATCCTGGTAGTTTCACAATCCCTTGCACTATTGGGAGTGTTGCTATTGGGAAGGCCTTGTGTGACTTGGGAACGAGTATCAATTTGAAGCCGCTTTCAATTTTGAACAAGCTTGGAGGTGGTGAGGTGAAGCCAACAAGGATGGCATTGCAACTAGCAGACAGATCAATCAAGCATCCTTATGGTATTTTGGAAGATGTCTTGGTTAAAGTGGACAAGTTTATCTTCCCAGCGGATTTTGTGAGACTAGACATGGAGGAGGATGCAGAAGTTCCACTTATATTGGGAAGACCTTTTCTAGCAACTGGTTGTGCTTTGATAGATGTACAAAAGGGCCAACTTCGACTCAGAGTGCAAGATGAAGAGGTCACTTTTAATGTATTTGAAGCTATGCATCGCCCGAGTGATGAAGAGAATTGTTTCCGTATGGACCTTGTGGAAGTAGTGGCTAAAGAAGCCTTTACACAGCAACACCATTCCTCTACTCTCGAGAAGGTAGTTGTGAATTCTATTGAAAATCTTGATGAGGAAGAGGAGAAGGAAATAGAAGACTGTTTGTGTGATCTGGAAGCTCAACCCAAGCAACTTGCTGTGAACACTAAGAAAGAAGAGCTCAAGAATGATGAAGTCCAAGAGAAGCTCGAGTTGGAGCTCAAGCCTCTACCTCCCCATTTGAAGTATGTATTTCTTGGTGAGAATGATGAAGACCCTGTCATAGTGAGCAATGTATTGTCCAAATTGGAAGAGGAGAAACTTGTAAGGGTGCTTCGAGAGCATAAAACAGCTATTGGATGGTCATTTCATATTTGAAAGGTATTAGCCCCACGTTTTGTATGCACGAGATCATGATGGAGGCTGAATTTAAATCAGTGGTCCAACCACAGAGGAGGCTCAATCCTACAATGAAAGAAGTGGTAAGGAAGGAGGTACTGAAACTCCTTGAAGCCGGAATGATCTATCCGATTTCCGATAGTGCTTGGGTAAGTCCGGAACAAGTGGTTCCAAAGAAAGGTGGCATGACCGTCGTGCACAACGATAAGAATGAATTGATCCCAACTAGAACGGTCACCGGTTGACGAATGTGTATAGATTACCGGAAGCTTAATCAAGCTACTAGGAAGGATCACTTCCCACTTCCATTCATGGACCAGATGTTGGAGAGGTTGGTCGGGCAAGCGTATTATTGTTTATTGGATGGTTATTCGGGTTATAACCAAGTTGTGGTTAACCCGGAAGACCAAGAGAAAACTGCATTCTCATGCCCTTTTGGAGTTTTTGCCTATCGGAAGATGCCTTTCAGACTTTGTAATGCGCCTACGACATTTCAAAGGTGCATGCTTTCCATTTTCTCTGATATGGTAGAAAAATACATTGAAGTTTTCATGGATGATTTTTCTGTTTTCGGTTCCTCTTATAATAATTGTTTGTCTAACCTTGCTGCTGTGTTAAAGAGGTGCATGGACACCAATTTAGTCTTAAATTGGGAGAAATGTCATTTTATGGTGCAGGAAGGCATTTGGCTGGGGCACAAAATTTCAGCTAAGGGGATCGAAGTGGATAAATCCAAGATTGATGTGATTGAGAAACTACCTCCACCAGTGAATGTCAAGGGTGTGAGGAGTTTTCTTGGTCATGCAGGCTTTTATCGGCGGTTCATCAAGGACTTCTCAAAGATAGCCAAGCCGTTGTGTGACCTTTTGAACAAAGACACACCATTTGTGTTTGATACTGCTTGTCTTACGTCTTTTCAGGTTTTGAAAGAAAAGTTGATCACCACTCCCATTCTTGTTGCACCCAACTGGGAGTCACCATTTGAATTAATGTGTGATGCCAGTGACTACGCAGTTGGGGCAGTTTTGGGACAGTGGAGGGAAAATTTTTTCCATGTCATTCACTATGCTAGCAAGGTTCTCAATGAGAACCAAGTAAATTATGCAACAACCGAAAAAGAGTTTCTAGCCACAGTGTTTGCATTGGAAAAAATTTGTTCCTACTTAATTGGTTCACAAGTCACTGTTTTTACTGATCATGCTGCAATTAAATATTTGTTGACTAAGTTAGATTCTAAACCAAGACTCATAAGGTGGATTCTGTTGTTGCAGGAGTCTGACTTAGTCATCAAGGACAAAAAGGGCAGCGAGAATGTGGTGGCTGACCACTTGTCCCGGTTGGTGAATGAAGAGGTGGCTGCAAAAGAGAAAGACATTCGGGATGAGTTCCCAGATGAAGCTTTACTTTTGGTGCATGAAAGACCATGGTTTTCCGACATAGCAAATTTCAAGGCAGCCAATATTGTTCCAGAGCACCTCACTTGGCAACAAAAGAAGAAATTCTTCCGGGATGCCAACCATTTCATGTGGGATGACCCATTTCTATTCAAGGTTGGACCGGATGGCTTATGGAGGAGGTGTGTTAGTCAAGAAGAAGCAAGGAAAATTTTGTGGCATTGCCATAACTCTCCATATGGTAGACATTACAATGGGGATAGGACAGCTGCAAAGGTCCTCCAATCTGGGCTCTTTTGGCCCTCAATCTTCAAGGACTCTTACAATCATGTGAATAGTTGTGACAGGTGCCAAAGGACTGGGAACATTTCAAAAAGGGATGAGATGCCACTGCAGAACATATTGGAGGTTGAGGTATTTGATTGCTAGGGCATAGATTTTATGGGTCCACTTCCACCTTCTTTCTCCAATCAATATATCTTGGTGGCGGTGGACTATGTTTCCGAATGGGTGAAGGCCATTGCAACACAGAAGAATGATGCCCAGACAATGATTAAATTCATCAAGAAGAACATCTTTGCCCGGTTCGGTGTCCCAAGGGTCCTTATAAGTGATGGGGGATCTCACTTTTGCAACTCACGACTGAGAAATGTGTTCAGAAAATATGATGTGAGGCATAAGGTGGCATCCCCGTATCATCCGCAAACAAATGGGCAAGCAGAGGTCTCCAACCGGGAGATTAAGAAAATTCTGGAAAAGACTGTGGCCGTTTTAAGAAGAGATTGGGCAAGGAAGCTTGACGATGCCTTGTGGGCTTACCGGACTGCACTGAAAACTTCTGTGGGGTTATCTCCATTTCAGATGGTCTATGGGAGGGCATGTCATCTACCCGTAGAGTTGGAGCATCGAGCTTTTTGGGCATTGAAGTTCTTGAATTTTGATGCCACTCTGGCGGGAGAGAAAAGAGTGAATCAGCTGCATGAGTTAGAAGAGATGCGCCTTAATGCATATGAGAATGCAGCTATTTACAAGTAGAGAGTTAAGACCTACCATGACAAGAAGATCGTCATGAAAACATTTCAGCCGGGACAACAAGTTTTATTATTCAATTCCCGGCTGAGATTATTTCCGGGCAAGTTGAAGTCCAAATGGTCGGGACCGTTCATTGTCAAAGAAATCTCACCTCATGGAGCTGTAGAAGTGGAGGATCCTACTTCAAAAAGGACCTTCAAAGTCAATGGCCCAAGACTCAAGGCCTACTTGGGTGGTGACATCGAGAGATTGGTCTCAGCTGGGCACCTTCATGATCCTTGAGATCACCCACCCGTCAAGCTAGTGACGTTAAAGAAGCGCTTATTGGGAGGCAACTCAAGTTTTCTTTTCATTTTCCTTTTGTTTTTGATTTTTGCCTCTTGAATAATTTGAGAAGATCAAGAGGAAAAAGATCATAAATTAATAGTTTGGTTAAGTGTTTTCAGGGTAAGGAGGAAGGAGAAGCAAAAAGGGCAGAGGCAACAAAGTCAGCAACCATCATGCCCAGGCCATGACACTGGTCACGACCGTGATGAGCCAGAATTGAAGATCAGAAAGGATCACGGCCTAGCCGTGATCCCCATCACGGGCGTGATGGGAGGATCCTGAAGATCTGAGAGCGTCACGACCTAGCCGTGATGGAGGTCACGACCGTGACAGGCTACCCCTATGGACCAGAATGCATCACGTCCTGCCCGTGATAAGCATCACGGCCGTGACCCAAAATTTTCATGCAATTCCTTCTGCCTAGACATGTGAGCCAGCACCCGCTACCGCCTCGGTAAGTCGTTCCAATTTTTTCTTTCCTCTCTCCAAGTTGATTGTTTACATTGGGGACAATGTAAATTTTTAAGCTTGGGGTAGGGGTATTTTGCATGTTGCATTCACATAGGTATAGGTTTGCATGATCACATGATTAGATTTCACCTTGTTTAGATGTTGCATCCAAATTGTGAGAACTAAGTGCCAAATAATTTGTGATAGTGAATTCTCGAACCCAATTTTTTTTTATTCTTGTGATAAGGCTGTAAATGAAAATGCTTTTGAGATGATCTGTGATAGTTGATAATTAGCATGTGGTTCCGTAGATTTGTAATTCTCATTGATTTTTGAACTACTAAAATGTGAGATTTTGAGCCATAAAGGGGTACCCACTACATCTGCCCCATTCCTTGTGTTAGAGTGTTATTCCTCTTGGATTGTTTTATCTAGAACTTGACTTGAAACCGTTTTGAAGCTTAAAGATTTTTTAAAACATTTTTGATAATGATTGAGGCAATAGGTATTTTTCCGGCCTTCTGAGCTTTGAATGACTAAATGCTACCCCTTAGTTGCCCAACTTTGAGCCTACATGTATAAAATATTTTTCTTGGTACCCTGAAACATTTTGATGAATGATGATTGATAGGTGACCTTCTAAAGTATTGCACAAAGGGTAAAAAGGTAGTTGAAAAAGTATGGGATGAGAAAATCAGAAAAATGTTTCTCTTGAGCTGAAAAATCTCCCCTTCTCCAAATAAAAGAAAAATGAAAGAAAAATAAATATAAATAGAGAAGGTGATGACAAAAAGAAAAGTGAGAAATAAAAGAAAAATAAAGAAAGAAAGGTGGAAAAGTAAATCAAAACCCAAAAGGGTATTTTAGAAGGTGTCATGATTTGCAATGCTTGATGTTTTATGTAGCCTTTTGAAATATCCTTTTCTTGATTTCCCTGCCTAACAATTAATCCCATGGCCCCGTTACAACCAAAGCAAAAGACCTCTTGATTCTTAATTGTTTTCATTAATAAAGTAGAGGTTTGGTTGATAGTCAAGCTTATGGTAGAATTCATTCCTTGAGGAAAATGGAGCGAATTGTCATATATCCCTAAACACTTGAGTGAGGTGAGAAAGAGAGCCAAGCAAATGAACAAGCTTGGGGTGATCTTCAGGTGAGAAAGAGTGTCCGAACGATGAGAACATGAGTCTAAGAGACCAAAGCTTCTAATTGGACTTGAAATTGATTGTCTCTTGGTGAATTATTTGAAAATGCATATTACTTGGATTAGTTACTACTCGGGTTCTTGGTTCACTATCCATGTTCTGATTATTTATATCTTATGGCCTTAGTGATTGCTTGAGGACAAGAAAATGAATAAGCTTGGGGTGATTTGATAGTGTGATTTCACATCATATTTTATGTACATTTTTACATGCATTTTCATATAGTTTAGGCATGATTAGTTTGATTTTTATTAGCTTTTACCTTGGAACGGGTGATGCGGTTTCTTGGTGTTGTTTTGCAGGAATTTAAGGAAAAATGCTCAAGATTAGACATGGTGGAGCTTGGATGAAGACAGAGCTTGAAAAGTGAAGAAAATGACCCAAGCAGAACCCATCACGGTCTAGCCGTGATGACCATCACGGCCGTGATCGAGTAACAATTGAGAAGAAAGAAGGCAAAAGTCAGAAGTTGTCACGGCCTAGCCATGATGTCCATCACGGTCGTGACATGTTAATTGAATCAGAACCCTCCATGCAGAATCTGTCACGGCCTAGCCGTGATGCCCATCACAGCCGTGACAGACCAATTGGTGGAGACAGAAGCGATCACGGCCTAGCCGTGATGAGTGTCACGACCATGACAAACATATTTTGAAAGCGCGCCCAAGGCAGAAAGCATCACGGCCGTGACGCGAATCCTGATTTATAAAAAGGCACGGGCAGAACAGAAGGAACCAGTTTTTTGAAAACCCTCAAACACTCTCTCTGAACCAGGGGCAGCTGCAAGAGGATTCCATGGAGTCTCTCCTCTTTTCATCTCTATTTCTGTAGTTTTGGCTATGATCATGAGTAGCTAAACTCCCAATCTTAGGGATAAGTGTAGCTATTTCTGAATTATCCATGTATTCGACTTGATCTTGTAATACAGTTTTTGCTTCCTTATGAGTGATTGATTTCTATGCCTAATGCTTGTTGTGGCTAGCACCCCCATGACCTGATTATTGTTTTGGTATGCAATTGGAAAATTCGTATTAGAACGAGAACTGAAATCAACCACCTAGTAAACCTTGTATCTAGGAATGGATTTAGGTTTATTAGCAATTGTGTAATCCCTAATCATCATGCAAATTCATTAATCTAGGCCACCTAAGGAATTAGGGTCTATTAGTGGATTTAGGCTCTTGTCATCCGAGGAATCGAGGCTTGAGTAATCTAGTGGATTGATTGTCATAATTGAAGTAGAAACTGTTTATTAATCATTTCATTGCATGGGGATGAAGTTTAGTGAACCTAATCCCAACATCGTTCATAGATTTGAAGAATTCTTTTGACTGCCTTCCAAGTGTTCGACAGAAATTCTCAAAGAACTTTTCTTTTTAATTTGTTTATTTTAGGTTTTGAATTTGATTTGGCTTGGTATTTAGTATTGAGCCCCCTTAAATCCAAATATCCGCTTAGATAGTAATTGATTCGGTACGAGCAAGTACTTGTCACAGTCCTCGTGGGAACGATAATCGGTCTCACCACCGTATTACTTGCACGACTGGGTATACTTGCCCAGATTCGTCAACAGCTGCTTCGTCATCTTATCCGTGATTTGTACAGGCGGAGTCTCAAAAGACAAGTTCTCTTTTAATTGTACATTATCGGGCTCAATTATATGAGACGGGTCATGAACATATTTCCTTAATTGTGAAACATGGAAAACATCTTGGATATTGGAAAGAAAAGGTGGGAAAGAAATTTTGTAAGCTACTGGACCTACACGACGAGGAATTTGGTAGGGTCCAATGAATTTGGGAGTGAGCTTTCTGGATTTAAGTACTCTGCCAATCCCATTCGTAGGTGTGACTCTCAAAAACACATACTCGCCTTCCTCAAACTCAAGAGGTCGTCGTCTCTTGTCAACATAACTCTTCTGTCGACTTTGAGTTTTCCGCATTTTCTCCTGAATCATTTTCACATTTTCTGTTGTCTGTTACATGATTTCTGGTCCCAGCAGCAAACTTTCACCGTCTTGATACCAACATAGAGGTCTCCCAGTGTTTTCCAGCACACATGCCCTCAACAGGTCTTCCTGTTATTGGATTGTCCTCTCTGACTATCTATCGGTTTGTGGATTATACGCAGAACTCAATCTGAGTTTTGTTCCAAGTGACTCTTGCAGTCCTTGCCAGAACTTTGACGTAAACCTCAAATCACGGTCCAAAATGATACTTGAAGGTATGCCATGTAATCTGACGATTTCATCAATGTACAACTGAGTTAACCTTTCTATCGGATACTTCATGTTGATAGGTAAAAAGTGAGCTAACTTAGTCAGTCGGTTCACTATTACCCAAATAGCCTCATGTCCTTTCCGAGTCCATGGTAAACTTGTTACAAAGTCCATCAAAATTCCATCCCATTTCCGTTCTGGAATGTCCAAAGATTGTGGCATTCCTGTTGGCTTTTGGTGTTCAATCTTAGCCTTCTGACATACCAAACACGAAGCAACGTATTCCATTACGTCTCTCTTCATTCCATTCCACCAATACAACCTATTTCGATCTTGATACATCTTTGTGGCTCCTGGGTGTTGACTTAACTTACTCTTGTGAGCCTCTTCTAAAATCATCTTTCTAAGTTCAGCATCATCTGGTACACAAATCCTCTCACCGAATCTCAAGATTCCATCTGTTCCTTCTCTGAATTCTGACAGTGCTCCCTGTCGTACTAAGTCTCTTTCCTCCTGGAGGTACCGATCACTTCTTTGATTCTCTTATTTGGTCCATCAATCCATTCGAAATGGTGATCCAACCTAAACAAAGCCTTCCTGGAAACGTCTTAACTGTCAAGCTCAGATCCCGAAATTGTTCCAACAATTCCTGCTCTCTAACCATCATCACTGACACATGTATTAACTTTCTACTCAGGGCATCTGCTACCACACTTGCTTTCCCAGGGTGATACTGAAGTTGAAATCATAATCCTTCATAAATTCCAACCAACGTCTCTGCCGCATGTTAAGCTCTTTCTGGTCGAACAAACACTTCAAACTCTTGTGATCACTGAAGACATTGAATGTAGATCCATACAAACAATGCCTCCAGATTTTCAGAGCAAAGACCACTGCTACTAACTACAAGTCACGCGTAGGGTAGTTCTTATCATGAATCTTCAACTGTCTTGAAGCATAAGCGACAACCTTCCGATTTTGCATCAGCATGCAGCCTATCCTCTGGTGTGAAGCATCACAATAAACCTCAAAAGGTTCCTTTGGATCAGGAAGTATCAACACCAGTGAAGTAGTCAACCTCCTCTTTCGCTCTTGGAAACTTCCTTCATATGATTCCGTCCATGTAAACGCTTGATTCTTCCGAGTTAACTGGGTAAGGGATCCTACTATCTTGGAAAATCCTTCAATGAATCTCCTGTAGTATCCAGCTAAACCCACGAAACTACGGATCTCTATTGCTGTCTTTGGTCTTTCCCATTCTAAAACAGCTTCAACTTTCGACGACGAAACTACGAATCTCTATTGTTGTCTTTGGTATTTCCCATTCTAAAACAGCTTCAACTTTCGACGGGTCTACGACGAATCCTTCACGCGATATAACATGACCTAAGAACTAAACTTGGTCTAACCAAAATTGACACTTTTTCGGTTTCGCGTAAAGTTGTTTCCCTCTCAAGGTCTGAAGAGAAATACTGAGATGTTCAACATGTTTTTCCTTGTTTGGAGAATAGATTAGAATGTCATCGATGAAAACAACGACAAACTAATCTAAATAAGGATGAAAAATCCTATTCATGTAATCAATGAATATCGCATGAGCATTCGTCACTCCAAACGGCATCACCAGATACTCATAATGTCCGTAGCGAGTTCGAAACGCTGTCTTGGGGACATCCTCAGCTTTTACACGGATTTGATGGTAGCCTGACCGTAAATCTATTTTCGAGAAAACGGTCGCGCCATGCAACTGGTCCATTAGATCATGTATCCTTGGAAGCGGATACTTGTTCTTGATCGTCACTTTGTTCAACTGACGGAAATTCACATATAACCAAGAAGTTTCTTCCTTATTTTTCACTAACAAAACTGGGGCTCCCCATGGTGACACACTGGGTCTAATGAATTCCTTTCTCATCAGCTCCTCAAGTTGCTCCTTCAAGGTTCATAGATCCGACGACGACATATGGTATGGTGCCATGGATATTGGTCTAGTTCCTGGAATCGGATCAATCACGAACTCGATATCTCGAACAGGCGGTAGTCCAGGTACATCTTCAGGAAAAACTTCCGGAAACTCTTTGACAACAGGTATGGACTCTAAGTTTAACTCATTCTTAACGTCTAAGGAAAACAACAGCATGTATCATTGATCTCCCTCTTTCAAAGAAGCTTTTACCTGACTAGCAGATAACAATCCAGCAATCTCATCCCTAAAAACTAAGGTTTTCTGGGCACAGTCTATTAAGATATGATTAGGAGATAACCAATTCATGCCTATAATTACATCTAACTGTACTAAAGGCAAGCAGATCAGATCTACAAGAAAATATCAATCCTGCACGATGATAGAACAGTTGAAACCAACAGAATTGACAGTAATCGGCTCAGCAGTTGAGGTTGAAACAATCAGATTATATGGCAAGGAAGAAATGGGCAAGTTTAAGAGTTTCACACCATCCATCGAAATGAAAGAATGTGTTGCACCCGAATCGAAAAGTACAGTTAAAAGATTACCAGCTATGTCACACTTACCCTGCACGAGATAGCCGAAGTTTGATGCCTCAACTCCATTCATAGTATAAACCCTTCCATTAGTAGTCGGCTTGTTGGCTCTGACATGATTAACCGCCGGCTCATGCTTTCGTGCCCTGCAGTCCTTGGCCATGTGCCCAAAACGATTGTAGTTAAAACACTTTACTTCCCTCTTTGGGCAGGTATCGGCCAGGTAGTTAGGGTCTCCACACTTGAAGCACTTCCTCTCATGGCCTTGATTCTGATTCCTCTAACCTCTAGTACCAGTTCCATAAATACCGGTTGGGTGATTGGTAGTATGGTTTTCTCAGGTTCTGCTTCCATCTTTGGTTCTGCCATTGGAAATTGTAACATCCCTGGCTGCTTTATGGATTGACGACTGTCCCCACAAACCAACACGGGTCTTTTCAGCGTGCTTTGTCCTCACTCACACGCTTCCCGGGAAAACTTCCCAGGAGGTCACCCATCCCAGAATTGCTCCAAGTCAAGCTCGCTTAACTGTGGAGTTCTTAAGTGATGGGCTACCGAAAAGAAGATGCATCTTGTTAGTATGGGTAGTACCAATCAATTCATATAAGCCTTCCTCAACTGTATAGTCCCATACCTACACAGTCTCAGGATCCCTCTCATTCGGTTGTGTAATCGGTTCATTCATGTGTCCCTCCGCCTAGAAGCCTGCCAGAAGCCGCTCCTTGTCCGTGCCTTCTTGCACCAGCGATCACTCCCCGCCCTCGTCGGCACCCAGGTGTTACATGCCCACCAGCTTCCGCTTGGTTCGTCCCCGAACCACACCGTACTGGGAGAGGTGTCGCTCTGATACCATTTGTAACATCCCTGGCTGTTTTATGGATTGACGACTGTCCCCACAAAACAACACGGGTCTTTTCAGCGTGCTTTGTCCTCACTCACACGCTTCCCGGGAAAACTTCCCAAGAGGTCACCCATCCCAGAATTGCTCCAAGTCAAGCTCGCTTAACTGTGGAGTTCTTAAGTGATGGGCTACCGAAAAGAAGATGCATCTTGTTAGTATGGGTAGTACCAATCAATTCATATAAGCCTTCCTCGACTGTATAGTCCCATACCTACACAGTCTCAGGATCCCTCTCATTCGGGTGTGTAATCGGTTCATTCATGTGTCCCTCCGCCTAGAAGCCTGCCAGAAGTCGCTCCTTGTCCGTGCCTTCTTGCACCGGCGATCACTCCCCGCCCTCGTCGGCACCCGGGTGTTACATGAAATGGTTCTTAGGACGAGAGGGTCCTCCAGCATTCCCTCTATTATCTCGTCCCTTTCGCATCCGCTCTATTTTCCTACACTTCTCTACCAAGGCTTGAAAATTCCTGATTTCCAACGGCAATATAGACTCCTTGATTACGAAGCGCAGCCCGCCTTCGAATTGCTCGCACTTCCATTCTTCATTTGGATTGCCTTGGAAAAACTAGAAATACTTGACAAGTGATTCAAACTTTGCGCGTATTCCCCAACAGTCATATCCCTCTGTTGGAGACGCAGGAACTCTTGTTCTTTTTCAGTCCTAGCACTTTGGGGAAAGTACTTGTCCAATAACTTATTACGGAATACATTCCAAGTGATTTCTTGGTGTTCAGCAGGAAGGAATGAATGATCCAACGAAGACCTGTCTGTGTTTGTCATACATCCAGCCTTTGAAGAGAGGATTGACATGGAATTCAACTCATTTTCTATCTGAGGTGGTTTTTGCTAATGAAGAGTCGTCCAATGATAAATGGTATCGTCAAAGTTATAAAGTCGATTCTAATGAAATTGAGAGAAGCTTCCATGTTGGTAATTAAGGTTCGGAATCCAGAAGACATTCCTGGCTACATCTGAAAATTTAACTATTTGGTGCCAGATTCTGTTGCCGACTTTTGATTTTGCCGTGCACCACTCATTAGAAGATAATGCCATTCTTCAAAAAAAAAAAAAAAAGATAATGCCAGTATTGCAATTAAGAGGCTTAAAGGTCTATGTTTTACAAAATGGATGCACAAGGCACCTGCAGCACCTTTTTTTATTTTTATATGTAACTTTTTTAATATTTATTATATTATTTTATATTATTTGGTTATTTTAATAATTTCATTGCCATATGGGCATGTCATTTGCTTTTGAGTGTGGCCCACATGCAATAATTATGTAAAGAGTCTGTTCCAGACATCTAATCGACTTAATCTATTTATAAAAACATACAAGTTTGTTTTAACATAAAATTTTATTTAAATGCATACATTATATTTTACCAGAAGAACTACATATAAATTAAGAAACTTTTATTTAACTAGGTATGATTTTAGTCAAAAATATCATTTCTATATAAAATAAATACATTGTACTAATATATAATTAGTAGATTATGTAAATATTACAAATTTGTAATTATATAGCACCAAAAAAATTAAAATTATATAAATAAATTTTAAACAAATAATTAGACCTTGTAGACTAAATAGAATTTTTCAAAAGATCAAGTTTTAGCCTAAATAATTAAATAGCTCTTCCAAAATATTTAAATTTATCTTTTTTTTTCCTAAATATGTCAATCCTATATAACTCAAAAATAGATTACATCATCGGCTCTGACGAATCACATGAAGTATTTCCATCCCTCGCCACAAGTAGGGCGGAGTCATAAATTTTATATGAGAGGGGCCAAAACCAAATATATATATATATATATATATATAATATGAAATAATAAAAAAAATAATATATAAAATCAAACTATATGAAATGAAACTGATATATAATTATGATTTAATTGGTATGTATTCTCAGTGTTAAAAAAATTACACTTTCGACCAATCAAAAATTAATTCATCATTAAAAATATGAGTCTTACTAACTTTCTTAAAAGTCATGTGTACCATGATTTTTTAATTGGTTGATTGTAAAAAAAGCTTTATACTAACAGTGCACATAACTTAATTAAATTAATATAATTAATAACTTAAAATAATGGATTTAATTGGTATACATTGATGGTGTAAAAAAAATTCTACAATGTCAACCAAACAGAAATCGACGCATCATTAAATATGTTTAACTCTTATCATAAACTATCTTAAAAGTCTTAGTCACTCGTATCATGATTTCTGATTGGTTGACAGTATAATAATTTTACACTGATGTACATACCAATTAAACTCTAATATAATAAATTACTCAAATATATTTATAGTCCAATTAAGTACATATATTTGCTTCTTAGTTTCTGATCTGAATTTGATAGATGGTTTAAATTTGGGCATTTGGAGAATTAGACTTATGCATATTTGTAAGATAAAAAAGTGTGTCTATATATATATATATATATATATATATATATATATATATATTTATGAAAACTTGGGGAGGCTATGGCTACCATAGGCCTCCCTCCGCCCACGGGCCCACAACCATCATTGAAGAATGAAGTCTGTGAATTTTGTTGCTCAATTGATTTTAAATTTACCCATAAACATTTAATGAGATTAATTTATACTAGTTCAAATTGATTGTTATTAAACTATAACTCTAATTAATGTGTATGATATTATTTTGACACATATTATTATTAAATTAATAAATTTACTTTCAATTTTATATTTAAATATATTCTTAAATACATAAATTTAGCTAGTGCAAAATTAATGTACGTTTTAGATTTTATAAATAAATTTAATTTTAATATATTATCAGTATAAAATCTTTTATATTATAATTTAAGTATATACTTTTTTTATACATTGTATTATTATATTATTTAATAAGTTTGATATATCATATAATTGTTATTTTATATATATATATATATATATATATATATATATATATATATATATTTAAAATAAGGTTAATGGTAATGATACTATTCTGACAGGGGAAGCAATAGTGAGCGGAATTTGTGGGTTATGAAGGCTGTTCTATGCTGCTTTGAGATGGTCCCAGGTCTCAAAATCAACTTTCATAAGAGCTGTCTAATGGGGGTTAATGTGGATAACTCTTTCCTTTCTTCTAGAGCCGAGTTCTTGACTTGTAGAGTTGCTGGTATTCTTTTTAAATATCTCAGGTTGTCGGTTGGAGCTAATCCTAGGAAGGCTTCAACTTGGCAGCCGATGATTGATGCTCTAATTAGGATATTGTCCTCATGGAAGAATAGGTACCTGTCTCTGGGTGGAAGGATTGTGCTGCTAAACTCGGTTCTCACTAGAATCCCTATCTATTTCTTGTCCTTTATGAAGATGCCCATGAAGGTTTGGAGGGAGGTGGTTAGGATCCAACGGGTGTTTCTTTGGGGAGGTACTTCGGGGATACGAAGATTTCTTGGGTTAAATGGTCTGACGTTTGTAAACCAAAGGAAAAGGGTGGTCTCACTAGTGCAGTAAGTGCTTTTTACGTCAGTTAAAATTAATTTTGTACGCGTCGAATCTTGGTAGCGTAAATACGGTGGCGTTAATAGTTAATATTTTAACGTCGGTTGAGAAGCGGCGTTAAATATAAAACTATTAACATCAGTTCTTTAACAAAACTGACGTTAATTTTGTAAAAATTAACGTCAGTTTTTTAAACAACTGACGTTAAACATAAAACTATTAACGTCAGTTCTTTAATACAACGGACGATGATTTTGTTAAAACTAACGTCAGTTGTTATAAAGAACTGACGTTATAGGTATCATTTTAACGTCAGTTGTAATAAACAACTGACGTTAATAGTTTTTTTTTTTAATTTAGTTTTAAAATATCACTCCCCTCAGCTATCCCTGCATTCGACCCCAAGAATACGTAATATCACACACATTACAGAATTGCAAAGGAAAATTGAACAATGGGGGGACTTAAACCCAAAACCCATGTATATATATAAATAAATTTTAGTTCCAATATCTAAAAAACAAAACTATCTAAGGATATATATATACATGTTATTAATTAGTTTCTAAAGTCTAACAAAAAAACTATTCATCTAAGTAGTGCGGAGGTATGTTGTCAATTCCTTTTTCAGCCGCATACTTGAAGAAGAATTCAAATGAAGCGCATCCTCAAGTCTCTTAACTCTTCTTCTTCAATAGGCGATTGGTCGATAAATGCCTAGACACGTTCAAATAATAACAATAACATCAATGCAAGTCATCTTCAAAACTATAATATATAATTTAACAAGTTGTTTAAATATTACCTTCTTCCATCCATCCGTAATAGATGCGGAGACTATGTTCAGCATATGAAGCATCACATAATAGCGGCACGACCACCCGTCAGTTTGAAATCGAGACTACCAACAAAATTAATTTCAACGTAAGTTGAATATACATATAAATTAGTAATTATAATATTAATTATTTGATAAATAAACTACCAAACCTTGAGGATGTTCCATACAGGATTTGCTTTAGCCTTAGAAGTCATACTTCTCCCGTTGGCGCAACTTATGCTAGTCACCTTCAGCGCGCTATCATAAACAAATAATCATGTCGATCAATTAACAAACTCATATATCATGTGTGTAATAAACTAAAAACAACTGATATTAAAACTTAAATTAAATTTAAGATTAGTTACTTACTTATTTAGAGCTTCCACCACCTTCGGTGGCGGATCTTGGTGGAGAGAGCAGAAGAATATGACAGTATGCCTAGACGGGTGAAGTACGAACAACTGCCAATGGCGTTCCATACAGTAGGGAGCCAGATATAATTCTTTCGGATTGTCTCCCAACAAGTTCCCTAAGTATTTACTCAATGCATCTTTAGCAAAGAATTCGGGCACAAGGATTGACGGATCTAAGAAACCGTAAACTGATGCAACGCCCTTATCAAGCTGAAGACGATGGAGATACCTAAGATATGAAAAGGTGTGGATGTTAATTACATAATATATATATATTGAAATTAAAATAAATTATTAAATGGAAAAATACCAAAAATAAATAAGTTATAAAATTAAAATTAACTTACGTGCACCAGAGACTGATGACATTGCTGTTCATCCAGATGTTATTTCTGCGGCGTTCGAGATCATCACCAACGAAGGAAAATATCCTCTGTTGATCTGGGCGTGCCACCCATCCATCGTGATCCAATGGACATACAAAAATCTCAAACGCATAATCCTCACCAAGTGAGAACAAACGAGTGATAGGTGACAGCGACACCGACGTCGACTTGGCCTTTAGTTTAGGAAAAATAAAATAGATAAGTTGTTGATAATTAAAAAAACACAAGTAATTATTTGACTAATTTGGACATTAATAATGAATAAATACCTTTGTTAACATTTCGAGCTCACGTCGTTTGGAGTCCAACTCAAGCTCACGCCTTTTCATTTCCAACTCATGCTCATGGCGCTGGACTTCCAACTACCGCTCCCTAGCTGCCAACTCATCGTCCTCCACATGTGCCCTACTAAAACTCTCTTTTGTGCTCACATGTGAAGGGTTGGCAAGCCCTGCGGTGTCCTGGGATGTACCGACGGAGGAAAGCTCTCTGGCAAGCGCCTGCTTGAATTATGGGTTGGATATTAAGCCTTGCATCAGATGTGATGTAATAGCTGGGTTGGACATGAGGTGCTGAGTAATGTCAGCCAAAATTGATGCTTCATTGACCACCCGCTTTCGTGAAGCAGACTTGCCATAATATTGTTTGATGGTCACGTTCCCAGGAACACCGAGAACCCGACCAGGATGGTCTTTCTTGCCTAGAGCAGTCATCAAGACGTCCTGCCGTCCAGAAGGGAAGAATGCACCCTGGGAGGATTTTGCTTTAAGATCCATCTACAATGAAAAAAAATGAAAAAACGTGCAAGTGAAAAGTGTTGCAAATATCTATACAAATATCAATTGAAATCAAGTTAATTATTTACTTACAATCTTATCTGCCACTTCGCGAGTGGCATCAGCTTTAAAAGATCCCGTCTTTGTCATGCGCGGCCGGCTAACCGGACATCCTCGCGGTCGATGTCCGACGCGGAGGACTTGATGGTGTGCCCTCGGCACCTCTCCTCTTTCAATCCTAGCAGAGTGCTCTTCCCGCTTCGCCCTCAGCCTATCCGCCATCATCTCGCTCGATCCGAGTCCGGTACCCCCCGAGACATGGTGTGGCGGTGGGCGTTCTTCGCCTGATTCTCGCGACCCTTATTTGCCTTAGCCTATTCAAACAAAAACACATAATTAAATACAGTTAAATGATTTATAATAAGCATACAAAATTAACTTAATCAACCAACCCGAAATTCTCCATCCCGTCGACTCCTCGGCAAACATATCCCAAGTATCCCGATCAATCCGGGGATAATCCGAGAACATTTTATCAAGCCGCTTCTTCCCGGATACATAGTACCTGGTAAGATCATGCTTGAACCCATTCCAACGCTTTGATGCCATTTTCATACATTTATGACGATGATCCTCGTCATTTGGCACGATCCAAGCTACCTACACATTAGATACATATATAACAACCGGATGGATTATAACTCGGATAATTATCTAATAATGTAAATCAAACGAATGTAAAGGTAAAATACCGTGATAGCCTCCCAAATTTGATCCTTAACGTTACGTGGAACGTCATTCCAATGGTTGTAGTTGATGCTTACGTCTTCGCTTCGCTTGTAGAAACACCCACTTATTAAATTCTTTAGCACGGGGTCCCTGGGCATTTAGATTAGCATCGAAGGACACCTCAAGCTTCTGTCCGCTCTGCCTATCATTCTCTAGTTTCTTCAACGAGGTGGCTCCTCTACCCCGTTTCCTATGAGCCTGTGATGTCTGTATGGACAAAAAAAATGATAAAATAGAGGGTTGTAACATTATAAACTTACATTAAAAAGAAGGACTAAAGATAGTATATAACATGTAAACTTACACTAGAATCAGGCGTAGGCGTGATCGGGTCCTGCGTAGCCCCCACAGTGTCCTCCTGTGCATGTGGGCTATCCGACTGATCCATATGTATGCCTGTTCAGAAACAATATATATTTATTAACATAGGTTATAACTCAAAATAAATACAGAAGTATAAATAAAAATAACTAGATAGGTCCTATAGATATACAAAACATATATCCAATATAAAGACAATACGGGAGATTGAAAACTATAGTTTTTGAAGATTACCAAGCACTGGTCACGGCCTGGCAGTGATGTCCATCACGGCCGTAACGTGCCAACTGAACCAGACCCTCATAGGCAGAACTGATCACGGCCTAGCCGTGATGAGCATCACGGCCTAGCCGTGATGAGCATCACGGCCGTGACAGATCAACCAGCAGAGCAACATGCACTCAAAACCAAAAATAGAGACATTCCAAACAACTCAAACTCACGGTTTAAAGTTACAACTCATCGAGACTACAGTTTCAACATACACTCAAAACCAAAAATAGAGACATTCCAAACAACTCAAACTCACGGTTTCAAGTTTCAACTCATCGAGACTACGAGTTTCAAACCAAGAGAGCAACATGCATGCACTCAAAACCAAAAATAAAAAAATGTGCCCTAATTAATGACTCACGGGAAATAGGCGCTCGCGTGGTGGTGGGGGAAGCTCGAGTGGTGGCCAACGTTCGATGTGGTTGCGAGAGCGAGAGGGACAAGGAGAGTTAGTGCGCGGGAAGGGGAAAGAGAGATGTCAAGTTATTGCAAAGAATTAGCGGGAAAGACAGAGTTAGGGGTTAAGAGTGTACCTCACGGTGGTGGCGAAGAAGCCCTCGCGGTGGTTGCGGTGGAGATGAGCTCGCGATTAGGGCAGAGTGAGAGTGAGAGCGAGAGTGAGGGTTGAGAGTGAGGGTTGAGCGAGATGAAAAGAGACGACTGAGAAGGCAGAAGAAGGCGCGGGTGTAAAGCGTTATAATTAAAATCAAACAACATTTTACGTCTGTTGTTAGTAAAACCTGACGATAAAGGTCATATATTTAACGTCAGTTGTCTTAAAAAACTGACGTTAAAAACACTCACACTTCTTACGTCAGTTTTTAGTAACAACTGACGTTAAAGGTCATATATTTAACGTCAGTTGTATTAAGAAACTGACGTTAAAAACACTCACAACTTCTTACATCAGTTGTATTACACAACAGACGTTAAAAGTTTATTAGTTTCTGCAAAAACATTCATTCCTTTGACTCTTGTGCTACTTACCCATTCACCTTGTACCTAATCCTCTTAATGAGCATTAAGTTTATAGATAAGTTTTCAAGAAAATCAGAATAGCTTATTCACCTTGTACTGCTCCTATAAATAGCTTCCTTCCATCCTTTTAATTTTTCTGCTTCACATATGGCTCTGCCATGGAGACTAACTTCATCACTCTTTCTTCCTATTCCTAGACTCAAAGATCTTTGTCTTAATGGTCAAACAACTTCTGAGTTTGAGTAAATCACATTACATGGATATTAAGGTTGGGTGAATCACGTAATGTGATTCTCTCACTTTATTTCATCCCCGTCATCCCTTTCACTTTGCTTTGGAAGCAAGCGATGGTGGATTCAAGATGATGCATCAAGGAATTCCATGAAGAAGAAAGATGCAAAGATCCCTTTCACTTTGCTTTGTTGCTAGTGATCGAGGATTTACTTTGCATCATGGAATTCAAGTGAGGGAGGAGGTGATGCATCCATTGGAGTTTCTGATGACAGGACTGAGAAGAAAATGATGTTGATGCAGAAACTTTTTTCTATTTTAGGGCTATGTTGCAGAAATTTTTTATCTTTTAATCATGTAATTTTAACTTTTGAATCGCTTCAATGTCATACGATTTGATTATACATATAACTTGTTTTATGTTAAGTGTTTATTTATTTTAATTTGCACAAGAATTTGTTTACTAATTCAAGCTAATTAATAAAAATTAAAAATAAACTTGTATAAATTAAAAAAAGGTTTAGAAATAAACTGCAGTACTATATGGAGTGATCTGCGTTAAGAGGGACAACAGGGACATGACAAGCAATGAAATGAGTTTCATAATTATTTACGTCAGTTATTTATAGAACTGATGCAAATAGTGATTTAATATTTATAAACTGCCACCACCTCATTTTTAACATCAACTTAATTTATGACTGCCAAGTTCCCGTATATTAATTACATTCTTTCCAATATTCATTGTGCACGTTTATAATATATAGGATTATTTACGTCAGCTATTTATTTAACTGAAGTAAAAAATCAAACTTTTAACGTCAGTTTTTTAAAAAACTGACGTTAACAATAAATATTTTTTATTTTAAAAACACTTTTAACGTCAGTTTTTTTAAACAACTGACGTTAAAAGTGTATAGATATCTGCAAAAACATTCATTCCTTTGACTACTGTGCTACTTACCCATGCACCTTGTAACTCAATCCTCTTAATGAGCATTAGGTTTATAGATAAGTTTTCAAGAAAATCAGAATAGCTAGCTTAGTAATAGCTTCCTTCCATCCACTGCTCCTATAAATAGCTTCGTTCCATCCTTTTAATTTTCTACTTCACAATATGGCTCTGCCGTGAAGATTAACTTCATCACTCTTTCTTCCTATTCCTAGACTCAAAGGTCTTTGTCTTAATGGTCAAACAACTTCTGAGTTTGAGTAAATTACATTACATGGGTGATAAGTTTGAGTAAATTACATTATGTGAGTTGCTCACCTTATCACCTCCGGAGAATCACTGCTGCGGGGCTAATCGGGTGCTCGGGGTCACAGTTCCAAAACCTCGGCTTTGGCAGCAAGTGACCGTCTTGGAAGTCTCTGGAACCACTTGCCTTTGCTTGAAACAGATCTAGTGCACCTATTTTTGCCTCTCTCTTGAGCTCTCTCATGCCCCGAGTTTTACGAGGTCTTCGGAGTATATATAGTTTTCCCTTTGGCATATTTCATAAAACTCTCTGATGGGATGTAGCTTTAATGTTTAGGATTTTAAACCCTTTCAATGTAACTTTTTATAGGATTTTAAACCCTTTCAATGTAACTTTTTATAGGATTTTAAACCCTTTCAATCTTCTCGTATCGATCGATCGTATTACACTTCATGAATGAGATCCGGTTTGGGTTATTGATTCAACTTATACTTCGCACATATATTTTAGTTTTCAAAACAAAAACACAAAACATCAAAGCAATTCATGTGAAACTGAAACTTTGAGGAAGGCAATGCGGAAGGAATCGTATACTAGATAAAAAAAATTATTAAAATAAACTTTAACGTCTGTTGATGTAGGGACTGACGTTAAAAGTGAAGAGACTTACTTCTAACGTCGGTTCTTTATCGAACTGACGTTAAAATGTTCACTTTTAACGTCAGTTCTTTATTGAACTGACGTTAAAAGTGAGTCACTTCACTTTTAACATCAGTCATTAAAACAACTGACGTTAAAATTGAATTAATGAAGTCTGATATTTACAAAACTGCCACCGTCTCCTTTTTAACGTCTAGCTTTTGGTTAACTGACGTAAACCTTTACCGTCTAATGTATATTTTCCACTAGTGTCTCGGAGTAAAAAACTTAGCTATATTCAACCTAAGTCTTCTTGGTTAATGGAGGTGGAGGCTTTTGGTTGATCCGGATGCTCTTTGGTGTAAGGTGGTCAAAGCTAAATATGGGGTGGAAGTGTGTACTAATCCTAATCCGGCTTCTGTAGGTTGTACAAGACACAAGTCAGTTTGGTGGAAGGATTTGTGTAATGTGGGTTTGAGTAAAGGGTGGAGGGGGACTGGTTTGAATAAGGGATATGTAAAATGTTGGGTGATGGCAGAACAATTTCCTTTTGGAAAGACTCTTGGTTTGGGGAGTCAACATTTGAAGAACTTTTTCCAAGGTTATATGCGATGTCTACACTACAATCTGCAAAAATTTCAGCATGTGGGTAAATGGGTGGATTCGGTTTGGGTGTGGGATTTCAAGTGGAGGGACAACACTCTTAACTCGGTTAACCTTTTGGTTGGGAGGAGGAAATTCTTATGGAGTTTTATAACACTCTTAACTCGGTTAATCTTCTTAAGAGAGTAGACTCTTGGGTTTGGAAGCCACACTCTCGTGGGGATTCTAGTGTCAAATCTGCATATGATGAGTTATCTAATAGAGTGCAGCAACAAGTACAACTTTTTGAATTGCAGGAAAAAACTTTTATATTGCTTTGGAAAAGCAAGGCTCCACTAAAAGTGGTGGCCTTCTCTTGGCAATTAATGTTGGACAGGATTCCTACTAAGGTAAATCTTCATCATAGGAGGATTATTAATGACGATGCTAATTTGCTGTGTGTCTTTTGTAATTGCTATGATGAATCTGTTAATTTGGAGTAGAGTACTTGTTTGGTTGGGGGTTGATTTCTCTATTCTAGCCACCATCTCCCATTTGATGGTTCTTTTTGGTGAAGGAATTAGTAGACAGGTCAAGTTAGGTGGATGTTTGCTATTATGGCATGCGGTTGTGTGGTGCATTTAGGAACTACTAATGGGATAATTTTTTAGAATAACTCTGCAGTCTTTTATCATCTTTTGGATAGGGTGAAAGTTATTTCCTGGCAATGGTTTTCTGCTGGCTCTCACGGTGGTATTTGTTCTTTTTCTGATTGGTGCATAGATCCTATTAGTTGTCTTGAAAAATAGGTGATGTTGAATTGTTCTCTGATAAGATGTATTTTCATATATATAATCCTCTTGTTAACGAGTTCTGAGTACCCCTGTTACTCAATTAATTAATGTTACTTTTGTCTTTTTCAAAAAAAAAAAAAAGGTGGTGGCTATTCTATTATAGAGTCAAACCAACCTTCTTAATTGATGTGATATATTTTCTATCAGTTGTGCCATTGGTTTTTTCCTATAGTTGTTAATATATTAAAACTTATTAATTAATTAATATGTTGATATAAAATAAAATTCTTTGTGTATAAAAGAAAAGTAAAAACTTTTGACAAGAAAACAAATGAAAAGGAGAATATTAATAAGTTTCTTAACTGCATTAGTTGAAAAATCAAAAAACTCAATTCAATTTTTTTTTCATAAAGAAGTGACGTACTTATTCTTTTAATTCTTTTAAGAAGTGTACGATTCAATTTTTTTAAGGATTTTTTAACGGATGTTCTTAAAACATTCGTTTAAGAATCTAAAAAAAATGAAAAATAAATGAACGGGGGCTCATGCGACCCAAAAGCTAAAAGACAGTGGAGCTATGCGAATCGTGGTCCCTGATACTGTGTGCCCATTGAAAAATTATTAATACAAAAATATCCTAAGAGTAAAAAAAAATATACTTAAAATAAATTTTTACTCTCTCTCTCTCATCTCCCTCAACCGCCTCTTCTCTCTAATCTCCTTCCACCCCATCTTCTCTATCATCTCCAATAGTGCTACTGATTTGCAGAAACATTTTTGTAAAGAAAATTTTAAATAATTGAAATTAAATTCAATAAAAAATAATAAAGAAAAACCGATCAAGAAAAGACAAACAAAAAAAGAATCAAATTAAAGCTACTTGTCTGACTCAAAAAAAGCAAAGAAATTAGGAAAAGATTGAAACAACGGAAGGAAGAAAAGAAGCAAAGTTTCAGTCTTATATACAGTTCACGATTCTCATTTCTTTATGTTGTGGTGGTTCAAAATAACACAAAGTGTCAGTTCCGTTTCCCTCACCGCCGCACCACCGCCTGGCAATCATAGGCGTTGGACTTAGACAATTTTTTTAGGGGAAAAATATATAGGCATATGTAAATAAAATTCTTAAAACCTGGGGGAGACCTATGGGTGTGGGTGTGGGTGTGGGTGTGGGTGGGATGCGTATCAGACAAAAAGAAAGAGAGGAGTAAGAAAGATAGGAAGAAGAAGAAGTGTGTGGGGTGCGTAGCAGATAGAAGAAAGGATAGGGGGGAAAGGTTTTTAAAATTTATAGGGTCACAATTGTCATTTCATATTCTAAAATTAGAAGTATAGGGATGGATGGGCCAATCGTCGAGCAATTTGGATTGCCTCCATCCATCCAGTCACTCCAGCAAAAAATTAAAGGGGGAGATTTGGATCATGAGAGAGAAAATGGTAAATAATGAAGAGAGAGAATAAAGTTAAGAGAGAAAAAAGATGATGAAGGTATGATAGAGGGAGAAGCTGCTGGAGGCAATCTAGATCGATCGTCGAGATACATGTAACAGCTTTCTCAATGTTATGATGGTTACTAACTTTGTGGTGAGGTCTTCAACTTCAAGTGAAGTTTATGATTGCGACCCACACCCACCCAAGTTGCTACTGTCAAGTAGGGGTGTTCGCGGATTGGATCGGTTTTGAACAAAAAAGTCATTCAATCCAATGATAAAAACAACATGCGGTTTTGATTGGATCGGTTTGCTTCATTCAAAAAATCCAATACGATCTGATCCAATCAAATGCGGTTTGGATTGGATTGGATAATTCGGTTTTTATCGATACATATTTACATAGTTGTTTACATCAAAGAACATTCAATATTTCGGTTCGATTTGGATTTGATCGAGTATTTAAAGAGTCATGTGAATTTGTTACTTATTTAAAATAAAAATTAATTTTAAAATATTATATTGACAATTTCTAATAAGTGTTTTAACGGGATATACATGAATTGATATGCACTCCCATGTGTAAAGATATTTTACAACATCACCTAATTATAAATTGTTAAATCATTCTAAATGTTTGATTATTGTCCTAAATATATTAAAAGTCACTCATAACATGATTTATAATTGGTTAACAATGCAAAGTTTTTACACTAACATTACATTTGCATACCAATTACACTCTCTAATATAAGGACTAAATGATAACTTATAAAAATATAAAGACTAATAATTATTTTTATAATATAAAGATCAAATTATTTTCATTGAACTAAATAATTTCGGTTCGGTTTGGATTGGATCGGTTTTACATATAGGATCAGAAATCCGATCCAATCCAATGAAAAATTTCGGTTTTTTTCGGTTTGCGGTTTTTTCGATTTTCGGTTATTTCGGTTGTCGATTTTTCGATTCGGTTAGTACGGTTGGCATTGGATTGGATCGGTTAATGAACATCCTTACTGTCAAGTCTCATATGTGTCGCATCCAGGCCTGGGCTGTTACATTTTATACATTAAAATTAAAAAGTAAGGGATGAATATAAATATATGAAGTGTAGATAACAGTTCCATAAAAAAATTCGTGCCCCACTCCACACCGGAATTGGATCCTTTCTAGTAGTGGACTCATCCGGTACGAGAGAGAAAGAGACATAAATAAAATAATATTATTTTATAAATAGTATTATTTTATTCCTATGTCTCTTTCTCTCTCATACCGGATGATTCCAGTAGATGGAGAGGAGTTGCATCCCTCCGCACCAAGCCTACTTCTCGCTGACGTACGTTTATCAATCAAACAACCATGTCGATCCTATCCTAGTAGTTCTTACTGTTTGTGAATTGTGAACAACAATTATTGACAATAAATAGAAGGTTTGAAATGAATCAAGATTTTTAATAGACTTGTGAATGAGAAGGCCGTAGCATGCATTATTCATGTCATGACTGATTTAACGCATCGATCAAGCATTTGAAATTGAGACTAGGGTAGGAATTGGCCAGGCCAATCCTCGTATGTCTACGGTGTAACATATTAATTTAAGATCTAGCTTAGTTTACTCTATTTAATAAAAAGATCAGATGAATGTTTATAAAAAGTTTATATAACTAAATATGTTAGATATAAGGTTTTTCTAAAAATCTACTAGATCTATTAGGTCGATCTATTTAATACATACACACACATAAATAAATAAATAAATAAATAAATATATATATATATATATGATATTATAATACTATAATATATTATTTATATTATTCATGATATTTAAACATAAAGGTCTATTGATCATGTAGTGGCTTACTTACTTATTTATATGTGAATATCGAGTGATCTATTTATTAGTTTATGTCTACCAACTTCTTTATCAATAGATACCTGCAAGTCTATTTACAAGTGAATGATTATGACCTATTTATAGATAGAGACATATTTAAAAGTTTTGTTAATAAATAAGTTTTTAAATAGGTTTCCATATCAGGTCAGGTTTTAAAGTAGGTCAAACACAAGCTTTAAAAATTAGCCTATATCAAACTATAAATCAGACTCATACTTCATGATTGGAACACATGCCAGACTCAAACTTATCAAGAACTAGACCTAATCTATTTCAACACTTAATTGAAACCGAAGAGTACGATGGAAGACAAAAAGCAAAGGGACAGCGTGTAAGCTGCTCATTCACTCCTTCCACGCTCCGTTCACGTGGCCTTGTGGTCCTGTCCGTACACTTTCTTTAATGCAAGGATCCCAACGCTGCCCCTTTCATACTGTAACGTTGCTCTTCGTGCCCACGTGCACGTGAGACCCAATCCTCTCATGTTCTAATTATTTCTCACACTTAATATGTGTGTCTTCCGCCGTTCAATGGGCCCATAATCCTTGTTAAGTCATCATTGGCTTAAGAATAATTACAATAAAAATAAAATTTTATTAAAAAACTAAATATTAAACTTATTAAAGTATTTAATGTATTCATTTTTAATAAAGAAATTTTTTTATTAGTTCATTAACCAATTTTCTTAAAACATTTATTATTATTTTTCAATTCTTATCAAGCATTAATGTTTAATAAGATCACACCATTGGAGTGAAGTGTTTCATAAGCACCACCTAAAGCGAGGTTCTTCTATAAGCACCCAATCCTTAAAAAAGGCGGGTCGTCTTTATACTTTAAAAACATACTAGTGTTTTTTACCTATGCAACGCACGGGTTAAAATAATTTTAATATAATATTTATATAATTTAGAATTAAAATATTCTTTTATATACATAGTTATTTATATTTGATTTAAAAATATTATATACAAATTTATGTTATCTATACTCATTTTTTTTTACATAAAAATGACTTGTATACAACATATTCCTCGAGTTAATTGTGTACATTATTTTTTATCCTTAAAAGAATTCAATTTTCCATCAATTTATCTTCTACGCTCCTACAATCTTTTGTTCATGCACATCATGCGATGCAAGATATTATAGAACTCATTTCCACCCTTCAAATATTTTGATATGTCTTTGTTATTTATTTTGGTTAAAAAAAATTGCAGCATGCCTAAGATATGCGTCATTGAATAACATATAAATGCAACATCTGAGAAGTCATAAGTCATTTGATAATTTATCCAATAAAAATCGGAGAAACTTAAAACATTAAAAATGCATTAATTTTAAAGGGAATGGTCCACAGGAAAGTAAAATAATAACATATGTTGAAGCAAGTCATAAAATGTTTGTGTCTCCTCGATTAAGAGTTTGCAAGCCAAGTTTCTTTGTTTACTATATATATGGAGAAATTTTCCATTGAGAATACACAAACCAAAAGCAAGTCTATCTTGATTATCAGAGAAAACATCATATCATATACAACTTTAATTTAAAGAACATATCATTATAATTAAAAAAGACAATAAACTCAAAATTAAAGCGGTTTGAAAATGTACAAATTACAATGAAATGTTTGTATTTGCCATCACCTTGTTTGTGTAATTACCATAGGTCGAATTCTATAATCACCTGAAAAAACGTAATTTGATCATTTCTTTATTTATTTCTTTTTCTGTATATATCACTTTCTATCCAAGGGGAAATCCAAAAGTATATTCCTACAATTGTTCTCATATAAACAGTTCAGCACTAACAAAACGACCCGTGCCATTCAAGTGGTATATATTGTTTCCGAACATTTATTTAAAATATTTTAGGTTTTAAATGCCTAAAAATTTGTAATAATTTGTAATAGGAATCATCTATGAACAATTATAATAAAATTGATTTATTTCTCAGGAGAAATTGAGAATAAAAACTCATTGCATAGGACGTATATACATATCAGTTTAATAGTACATATTTTAATATCTTTAAATTAAAAATATTTTATATTTATATATTTTTAGGTATAATAAATTTCTTATACGACATATCAAATATCATTAAGTTCAATTAACTAATCAATAAATTAAAAGAAGAAATATTTAATTTTAATGTTTGAAACCTAATTACATTAGAATTATAATGTAGACAGAATTATTTTTTTCTGAATGGTCTAACATTATTTTTAAATAAAATTATTAATTGTATTACTATTGTACAGGGTCGGTCCAAGGGTAAAGCTACTAAAGCCCTAACTTTAGGCACACCAGCAAAACAATTTTTTTACTCTTACTTCTTATAAAGGAAAAGGGTCACATATGCTAACAAAAAGGCCCAACCTGATATAGAAGATCATCTCACTTAAAATAAAATGACGACACTAAAAATTTGCTTTAGGCCTCACTCACTTTTGTGCCGATCTTGCTATTGTATTATATTATTTGACTAAATTATTAGTTGAACATTCTAAAATTAATTACTAAATTAATTACATCCAAATAAATATAACCTTTAGTTTATCTCATTGTTAATTTTTTAAATTAAAATAATTATATTGATTCTACATAAATAAGTATATAAATAATAAATTGAAAAAATAAATTAAGCTTATAATTGAATCTAATTTTTGAATAAATAAATAAATAAACACAAACATGCCCTATAACATGAGACTTGCTATTTAAAATAGGATTTGATTGGTATGCACGGTTAGTGTAAATAATTTTTACATAGCCAACCAATCAGAAGTTACCATATAAGTTAAAATGTTTGATTCTTATCCTAATTAACTACCTTAAAGTCACCCATATCATTAATTCTATGCATTGTCCGTGTAAAAAACTTTATACCGACAGTGCATAGAAATTAAATGCTTTAAAATACCATAAAACAAAAAAAAAAATTGATAAAAAAAAATACAGATATTTTAAATAAAATATTATAAGATGAAGGAATAAATGAGAAAATTTTAATATTATTCCCTCCATCTCATTTTATATGTCATATTTGGAATATTGATTTGTCTCAAAATTAATTGTCACTTTATAACGTCGAAGAGAGTATTAATCACATTTTTCAATAATACATTTATTTATTTGTATCTCAACCTACCTCTTATCATTGGGAAATCACTACTAAATATTCTCGTATTTTCTACATGTAATATTTTAAAAACATGCTTTAAATACTAATAGTATTTAAAATCAAAATTGTTATCACCATTAATCACTTTTATGCTTGTTATTTTGGGTTGTGTCAACCATTGTACAATCAATATTGGATTTTCGAATTCAAACTATTTCGAATTGAAGTTTCATATAATATTTGGTAAGTTCTATTATTTATTGATTCTTAATGTTAAATAATGGACGTGCTATCGAATAATAATTCATATCATGCATATTGTGCTTGGATTCATATTGACTTAGAGAGAATTATATGTTAAAATCAAGAAAACTGGAGGCAAAAATTTAACTTTACGATTTTATTATCACAGAGTAATGCCTTTTTATTGCTTTCAAAATTCAAAAAATATCAAGTCTTAATATTTATTGAATGTTAATATTGATTGTTGACTATTTCCATTTTTTAATTTCCATTTTTAATGCAATAGAATATTTTTTTTTGAGATCCAATTAAATATTTACTTGGTCATCCCTTAGTATGTGCCATCGATTTTTAATTTCCTTTTTATTGTGCTATTCAATAATTAATCATATTTATCACCTTACTATATATTCTTTAAGTAATCCACAATTTTTGGGTTTAAATAAAATTAATATTATAAATTAATTTACACCACTGAAGATAATTAATTTGAATGATATTTATTTAAATAGTTAATTTTCACAGTTAAAGTTAAAGATAAATGATATGAGAAATTAATTTACATGAGATCAAAGATAATTAATTTGGAGTATATTTCTACATACAATTAAAAAGTTTAAGAATGTATATAATCAATTGATTATATATATATATATATATATATATATATAAATTAAATTTTTTATTTCAAATTAATTATTATATAAATTAATATAAAATGATATGATATATTTCTTTACTTCTTTATTCAACTATAAATTCATATTTATTATGTATCATTTTATTTATTCATATTAATTATTATAATTTATTTATTTGTTAAAATTGTTTTAATTAAATTAGATAGTATGATTTATGGATAAATTACTTTAATGGATTATGAGGCGCATGTAATTGAAGTTGAAGAGAATATGACAACCAAATTGTCGTGATTACGCCCATTAGAAGGCGAAATATGACTATTAAAGATATATTAATTTATTTTTCATATCAGCCTTTAAAATTTGTTATTTGAATTCACTTTTGAATTTGAAAAAGACATCCTTTATAAATAAGGTTTTTCTAACTTGTGCAATTTTGTACAGGTTAAGGATCCTAAAAGAGTATGTTTACATGGAAACTCATGTATTTTATACTTTCAAAGCTGAAATGCTTAGTTTTCCAATAAATAGTTGTTGCTTTTGGGTTTCTTAACCTGTGCAAAGTTGCACATGATAGAAAAACCCTTATTAATATCCGCTATTAGCATTCCTGATATGATTTAATTTCATATCAATTTTTACTTCAAAATAACTGTTTGCATCCGGTTTGAATATATTTAATTAATAATCTATATATTTAATCATTACTGATATAGTATCAACTTTATCAAAGATACATTTATTTTCATTTTAAAATTACTTTTAAAAAATTTCTCCACGTTTTTTGAATATTAATTGCATTAAAAAATATCAAATCATGTATCGTGTTGCACAGTTTTGAATATTAATTGCATTACAAAGAATACCAAATCAAATTGATAATATGTGTTAATGATGGAAAAATTTAATATGTGATTTGTACTTCATCCTTTCTAAGAATAATTGCTCCCTCCATTATTGAATATGAATATTGATATGCATAAATTCATTTATCAAAATGCGAATGAACAAATTTATTCATTTGCTTTACAATAGTTTAAATTTGTCAACGTGCAAAATTTGTTTTATGAATATTAATGCTATAAATTTTAGATATGTGATATGTACTATCACTCAAGATATTTGCTATACGTTTTTTGTTAAAATTAAATGTCAAATTTTAATATACATTAAGTTAATGATTTTCATTCTTTTCCTTTCAAAAAAAAAATGCTTTTCATTCTTTTAAAAAAAAATTAACGCTATTCATTTTTGTAATCAACGACGCTAATTAAATAAATTGTTTTTCTAATGACATAAACTTGGCCGCCTCTGTATTTAAAAAAAAAAAAAGGGTCTCAACTTGATTGAATATATTTTGATTAGTACTATTCAAGTTTAAATTTAAAAAATATGGAATCAACATATATTGAACTCAATTATATGAAATCAAATACAATTAATATCGAATATTGACTCCATTAAGTGATAAATCAATTTTATCAAATCAGGAATTTTCTCCCACGTTTAATGACTATGTTAAAGGCTTGCGTTTAATGATATGAAATTAATTCAACATGATATGGAAATAATTCAGAAAAATATTTCGAATGATACTATTCAGGTTTAAATTCAAAAGATATGGAATCAGCACATATTGAACTCATTTATATGGAATCAGTCACAATTAATATCGAATATTGAAATCATTAAGTGATAAACCAAATATATCAAATCAGAATTTTTCTCCAGCATTTAATTACTACATTAAAGGAATGCGTTTAATGATATGGAATAAATTCAAATCGATATGGAAATAATTCAGAATCGAATTCGAATGGTGCTATTTACGTTTAAATTTAAAAGATATGGAATCGCCATATATTTAACTCAATTATATGTAATAATCACAATTAATATCGAATATTAACACCATTAAATGATAAGTCAATCCTATCGAATCAACGTTAATTAGAATGATACGAAATTAATTCAGAATTCAAAAAAATAAGAAAAATTAGTCCTCCAGATAAAAATTAAGAATTCAAAAAAGAAACATTAAAAAACACAAATAAGAAAACCAATTCTGAAAACATATGGCTCCAATTCTGAATACATGAATCGTGTCATGTCTTCACTTTCAAAAAAAACATAAAATCAAATAATAATGTAATGATAATAAACAAAAATGGAAGAGAAGAAAACCAAAAACAATAACACTCAAGAGTTATTTTTATAAACAATAAAAGGAACACTACAAGAAAATGGTGGATTACCGACGGACATCAGTTCCGTCGGTAGTGAGAAGATTTCCGATGGACTAAGCCGTCGATAAGCATGAATACCAAAAGATTCTAAATTTACCGACGGAAAGTCCATCGGTAATGGTACCGTGGGTTTTTCCGTTGGTAAATCCATCGATATTCAACGCGGGAATGCTAATTTTTTGGCGCCAGAGTGTACCGGCCAAACAAGCCCGTCGGTAATTACTGACAGAATAACCGTTGGAAATAAATTACAATAGTACCGACGTACATTTCCGTTGGAAATTCGAATTTTGGATTTACCGACGGATAAGGCCATCGGTAATTTGAAAAGGTCGTCGGTAAATTCACATTATACACTAGTGGCTTCCCCTTCCCCCTCATTTTTCGTTTCCCCCTCTCTCTCTATTCTCTCTGCCTTCTCACTTCCCCTCTGCATCGCATCTCCGGCGAGCCTCCACTGCGTCTCCAGTGAGTCTCCAAGCCTCCACCGTACCTCCTCCTTCCCCCCTATGCCTCTGACCACGACCCACCTTCCATTTTCTCCTCCACCATGCTAGAAACCCTCCTCCACCCTTCTTCTCTGCCTCCTTCCATCGCGCCTCCATCCGGCCACCGCGTGCCTTCACCAACACAGCAACCACCACTATTAGGAGGAGCCACCACTGTCAGGTATTTTTTGACTGATTGAGCAATAAATTTTTTTTTAATGAAAATGTCAATTTTTATTTAGGAAATTGTTTTTTCACTTTTCTGATTTAGGAATATTTATGTTTTGTATTTTTTGATTTGTTTGTTTTGAGTTTAGGTTGCTATTGGAATTAAATATTGTATGACTTTTTTAGTGGGTTATTATCCTTATACATTATTGATGCAATTTAATTTCAAGAATAAAATTATGTAGTTAAAATAATGAATTAATTAGCTATTTAATTAATTAAGGAGTAAGTAAGCGCACTCTAAGTATGTGAGTAAGTGATAAAGGAATTCCATCGATCCCGAATACCTGTAGCGCAGCGATATCATTGGTGCAACAATTCCTCGTGGTTATGGTGAAATGTGATATGAAGCAATGTCTAAGTCAGTATTGGTGTGCGGAAGAGTGAAAAAATTGCGTGGTACGTATAACGAATTTAGAAAAATTTATCATAGTAAAGTAATAAATATATTTAAATCAATCTGAATAAGTAAATACAAATTTATTTACTAATACTTTTACATAAAAAATAATATATATCATTTTTTTCGTCCCATATACCTAGGACAATGTGATAGTGGTTCCGGCACAAGCTTGTTATGATTCAGAATTAATGGTTGAAAAGGAAAATAAATACTAATTAAATAATTAAATAAATTATTTGATACTTAAAATTAAATAATACTATGATCAAATAAATCATAAGTCTCACAAGTGTCAATTTGTAGTTGACACTTATATAATAGGTGTGGGAGCAGTGATAAGGTGGTTAAGGTGGTTTGGAGGAGGGATATAGGGTTTGGGGTGATAAGGAGGTCATGTGTTCAACTCCCTCACTAACATAACACACTAATTACTAACATTTGCCTATAAAAAAAAAACTTATATAATAGGTGTTAAGTCTCACAAGACATAAAGACAATATAATTAAATGAGAAGATTAAATAAATAATATTTAAGTAATTAATTAAGTAAGTCAACACTTATAACAGGTGTTAAAAATCATAATACAAAAATAAGTTAATTTTCAATGAATTTTTAAAACAGATAGTGTAAAATAGTTTAATATCTTATTCAAATTAATTTTATATAATAAAAAAAATTAGATATATATAAATAACTAAATACTTACATAACATTTAATATAAAATTAAATAAATAATAAATAAAGATTTAATAGAGATTTATTTTTTAGACGAATATTTTGTGTATGATAGTTGCTTATGTGTTTTAATTGTTTGCCAACCGTCAAACTTTATAATTAAGATGTCTATGTTACTTATAGTATTATTTTATTTTAGAGTATAATTAAAACGTACTTGAGAATGATGGTTGCTTAATTGTGTGTTTGATTTTTTTTCTAATAATGTCAATGTTTATGCAAAATATCCCTATTACTTAAAGTATTATTTTCTTAGAGTATAATTAATACGTAATTGAGAAAAATCGTAGTTTCTCGTTTAAGATTCAATATTATGGAGCATGTGTACCCGTGGTTATGGTATCGCTCATTTTATTGAATCTTGAATTGTCCAATTGGAACAGTTTGGGAAGAAATTTTTTCTCCACTGATATACTAGTTACTCGATGATTCTCATTTGTGAAATAATTGATTAAATTTCGGGTCGAAGCATTTCCTTTTGTTCTTCGGGTCCATACTTGATTATGGTAGCTTACTGCGGTTAAGTCGAGTACTTTATGGTCAAGTCCTTTACGGTACTGCGACCATAGCCAGGTCGATCCATCGGGGGTCGACGCCGAGCTTGACCATTAGGGAGCCTACATCCTCCGGCTCACAGGACACGGAGGAGGTGCAGCGGCTGAGGCAGGAGGTGCAGCAACAGAGGGTGACGAAGGAGCGCATCATGCAGCAGATGGAGACATTCTCTACGGTCATGACCGCCGTGCTCGATTTTCTCCCACCAGACAGGCGCAGCGCTCTGCAGGGGGTCCTCCATGCCACCCAGCCCCAGTCCTCTACTACTACTACTGATCCACCACCGCAGCCGCATGATGATGGTTTGTCTACTGAGTCGCAGCTTGAAGGTCATGTGACGCCGGCAGACTCCCCCCAACAGGAAGACGATGACGAATATTATGGTGATGGGTATTAGGATAGTTATAGGTGTAGTACAGATTTGTAGATAGACGGATATTTTATTTATGGATTATATGTTGAGTTTGTTTTTATTTTAAATTAATTTTAATTTAACTGCTTTTTAAATTTTATTTTTAATGTCAATTTTGTTTTGTAATTGATAATATAATAATATTTAATTAAATAAAATATAATAATTAAGTTATAATTAGCTATAATAAAATATAAATTAGTAAATAAATTATAATAATAATTAATAAATATAATATAATATAATATAATAATAATTAATAAATAAAATATAATATTTAATATTGAATATATAAATTTGAATAAAAATAATTAATAATTAATATAAAACAAAATAAATAAAAAATAATTTAAAAAATTAGAAAAACCCTTGTTTCCGACGGATATTTTCGTCGGTAACTGTTAGTTATATTTTTCGACAGAAAATTCCTTCGGTAACTCTACAGACAGTTACCGACGGAATTTCCGTCAGTAATTAGGGGTTTTGTGTGGCAAGCTTTTCCAAGGTTAAAGCCGTCGGAAATTTCCGACGGACTAACTAGATCCGTCGGAAAGGCTTTCCTACGCGTCTATTACCGACGGAACCATGTCCGTCAGAAAGGCCGTCGGTAATATAGTTTTCCGACAGAATTTCTTCATTTCCGACAGGTTTTTTCCGTCAGTAAGTCGTGTTTTTTTGTAGTGGAAGAAATGAAAGTATACTATAGGAAACAAATCATAAGAAATTGCCCTTTTTGTAAAAATATTCATGAAAGGTAACAATACTTTGAAAAATGCATATCAGATGGAAATACCGTTCTTGCTGACTTCACCGAAATTACAGGACCAAGAGGCTTCTCCTCTCTGGGCTTGTGATGGGGGTGCTTCTCGCGACATGCAATATGAGTATACATAGAGGGTTAGCATTTAACAACATGAAAATGAAAAAATAGAGAACATTATTACCTACACAGTATAGAGGTTGAACAGAAAAGATAACAGAAAGAGAAAGAGAGTTCACTTGAGACGGAGAAAACGAAAATAAAACTAATAGGGAGTTATGGAAAAGAAAACAAAATAGAAACAAAAAGGGAAGAGGAGTGTCTACCTTCTAGCGACGGCGGTGCGTCTCACGACATACAATATCAACACACATAGAGGTTAGATTTAGCAAGCAACATGTAAATGAAAAAACAGAGCAGAACAATATCACCAACATATTGTGGTATTTGTCGCGCTGTCGCGCACGCGTCAAAAAGCGAGCATTTTATAAAAATGTAGTATAGGAAGCGACAACTCGAGTATCGTCTCACAAGGACTCTTAGGTTGTTGTTATTAACACAAAATCAGTTTTGGAGGGGTTTGGATTTGAAATAAAATAAAGAAACAAAACATAAACAGAGCAATAAAAATAGAGCAGTTAAAATGACAAATAAGCTAAAGACGATTAACCTACTGTTTTCGGTTTCCCACTATCATTGGTTCATGTAGATTCCAAGCCCTAAGCAGATTCTAATCCCCTTTCGGTTGTAGCAACAATTAACAAACGAAATCACTACTACAGATATATGTCCCTATTCCCGAATTAAACAAACGGGGTTAAGCCCTCATGAACTAAACGAACATGAACGAACACACGCGAATTAAACAAACGCGATTCAATATAGGAACATAACATCACCGAAATAAATCAACACAACACTATACACTCCTGAATTAAACAAACAGAAATATATAGCATGGTATTGAAAAGAGAATAGCAAACAAAACAGGAATCACAAAACCTCAAGTGTAATGGAAACCAATCTCAGTAGATTAATCAAGGAGACTAGTTCTCCATTACAAAGGAAAAACAAAACATATCTAACTAAAGAGAAAACAAAAGATCAAAAACCAAAACTCTTCAGTTCTGCCTTCAAACAGGCTTAAATACAGTTTCTGAATTCCACGAGCTCGCGAGGCGAGCACACCTTCGCGAGGCGAATAATGCGAACAGTCTTCAGCTTTTGGTTCTCTCACGAGGCGAGCTTATCATTCGCGAGGCGAGACTCTTCAAATTCTAAACTGTAACGCCCGTGACCTTCAACATGGATAAGCCGTGCTGACTTCTGGTCTTCAGGGTTGGATTACTCGCGAGGCGAGTCAAGTCTTCGCGGGGCGAGACAGAAAGGAATGCAATTTCAGGAACAATCACCTTTAGGTTCGCGAGGCGAATGCCTTCTCGCGGAGCGAAGAACTCCAGAACTGCTTCTTTTTATTAACCTGAAAACAAGAAATAGCATAAGTGCTTTATTTAACTCTAAATCAACTAAATTAACTTAAAAATACTTTACAGACTCAAAATGCTGCTTAAAGACAATCTAGTCTAATTTGGGTGAAAATGATATATAATTAGCACAAAACCACGGTCATACTAGCCATAAAACTAGATGAGCCAGCGGCTGATCAAAATACCCCAAACTTAAACTTTGCTTGTCCCCAAGCAAACTAAAACTCAAAAACTCAAAAAGACTCAAAACGTGGCAAGCTAAGGATTCAATCAACTTTGCACAAATTCAAGCAATTTCATCAAAACAATTTGCTTCAATGTTCCCCCTTTCAAACAAAGCAATCCCCACAATCCTTTATTCTGAACATTTGAGAATTTCATCATTCAAACAATCATTAATCTAAACAAGGGATCTAAGTTACACATAAGAGGGAGATCACCAAATTCAAACAATTGCCTTCCTCACAAGGGCATTTAGTGTTTCACTCATCCGCTCAGTTTGTCAGGCTAACAACATTTCACTCAATTTCACCTTTAAGAGCACTTCCCATGAATTTGATTTTCATCTCAAAATGGTTCCCACGGAAAACATGCATGCAACATCAAAAGGTCTTTTATGGTTGTAATGGGGCCTGACTAAGGGTAGGATATACAAAGGTACTGGGCTGAAGACCCTAGGAACTAAGAGAGCATGAGCTTTTTACACTTTGCATTCTACTCAAGTTCCTTTTTTCATTTTTCATTTGCCTTGGGTGACTACAGCCTTTTTATTCAACTAGCCTTTTTGTCATTTTTTTTTCTTGGCTCCAACCTTTTTATTATTATATTTTTTTTCTCAATCCCAAACAACACATTACACCTTGTAGCCACCCCAAACTTAGTTTCTTGCAACCATTCTCTTTCTAAGATTCCATGCTCTCCTAATCCTAAGATCGGGTTAACATGGTTTTTCAGAATTTTGGCTTGTAACATAGGGTTATCAAGAATAACAGGCTAATTATGCTCAATGGGGCTAACTAAGGAACATGCATTAGGAAGGGTTCAATTTAGTCAAGTGGTTATTTACAAAGAAAATGCCTAAATCATTTGAAGCAAACACATAAACATGCAAACCAAGAAGAGATTCAAGCAAATTCGGGAAAGTGCAACTTGAAAGTGTTTCTCACAGTTAAAAACATGCTGGAGGCTCAAATCCTCACCTGGACATTTTTGCAAATTGTTTGACCGAGATTCTATCCCTAGTGTGTGCTTCCTATCACCCCAAACTTATCATAAATCATGCTATCACAATAAAATATCTCAAAGTTCAGTTTTCAAGTTTTCATGAGGATCAAATTTTCAAATTTCAAGACCTAGGGGGAAAACAGTCAACACATAACATGCAATCAATCTATGCAAATTCAATTAAAATCCAATCAAGCTTGCCGACATAAGACTCAACAGACATACTCC
Organism: Sophora flavescens; assembly: GCA_030762895.1. Classification (NCBI taxonomy): domain Eukaryota; kingdom Viridiplantae; phylum Streptophyta; class Magnoliopsida; order Fabales; family Fabaceae; genus Sophora; species Sophora flavescens. The sequence goes on from CM061063.1 coordinate 33,368,552, forward strand.
TGATCTTCTCAAATTATTCAGGAGCTAAAAGAAAACAAAACAAAAATAAAGCAAAGCAGAATTAAAAAGGAAAGGTTTAGAGAAAACTCATGGGGGCGGTTCCACCAGGATCCCACCGTCTGTGATACAGCGGCCACGGAATGCCCAAATTGCAGTATGATCCTCCCGGATCCCATGGCATGCAGCATAACGCCCACGTGATAGACAAGGGACGGAAGCTTGTTCCATGGTCCCCAAACTTGGAGCCTTGATATGGGAGTGGGTGCTTGACAGTTATGGTGACTCCGCCAAGTGCGGCGGACTTCTCACTCCCTCTTGGGTCAAGATTGACCTCTTTCTCAATAAAGTCCTCCCAATAAAATCGGGGTTCAACCTCTTGGACTGACCGTGGTGCAAAATCCAGAGGCTTGAACTCCATCACCGGTTGTTCCACGGGGGGAGGTGACAAACAGGTAGAGAGTGTTACTGGTGCTGCTTCAACTTCTGCACGTTCTTCATTCATTGTGCTAACAAATCCATCACCTGTTAAACCTGCAGAATTCTCAGCACACCACAGAAAGGTTAGAGTTAGTAGAGTCAGTACATATGGTACAATAAACTGAATCAGTAAAGGTCTGAATGTCTGGAAGTGGCTTGAGCTCTAAGGAGGGTGGCTGCTCAATGGATGGTGTATTTGGAGTATACATGATGTCAAGAACCTCGGCTGAACAAACAACTTCACTCACACTATCACCCTGCAAAATAGAGTCAAGAAACTCAGCACAAACAGCACACGGGTTAGTGTCAGTACAGTCAGTACATGTAGTACAAGAAACTGAATTAGTAGAGGTCTGAATGTCTGGACTTTCAGCACACAGTTCATCCACCCCATCACTTTCAACACATGCATCTAAGACCAAAGGTTCTTCATTATCCTCAAGCTTATTGCCTTGATTGTAAGGACGGATTGCATAGCATCGAGGCAAATAAGTATCTTCTGTCAGAATGGGGCATGCCTCAAACAGGTGCTCAGGAGAGCCGCACATGCCACAAAACCTTGTCTGCTGAAACAATTGCTTCAAATAAGTGAGCCTATCCATTCTATTCTCAAGGGCCTGGATAGAAGAAGAACTATGGACCTCATTCACACCAATCATGTCAAAACCACTGCTACACTCATAACTTTCAGCAAAATTAGGATAATTTGTGCGTGGTGGTGGTTTACTAAAATCAGGATAATATATGCATGGTGGTGGCTCATAATAAACATTAGGCATATCACCAAACAGTAATTTATCCATAGCAGTACTAAGATCCATAACCAGACAAATTCAGCAAAATGTTTTTTTTTAATGTAATTTTCTGTTAATAACAACCAGAGTCCCCGGCAACGGCGCCAATTTTTTGTCGCGCTGCCGCGCACGCGCCAAAAAGCGAGCGTTTTATAAAAATGTAGTATAGGAAGCGACAACTCGAGTATCGTCTCACAAGGACTCTTAGGTTGTTGTTATTAACACAAAATCAGTTTTGGAGGGGTTTGGATTTGAAATAAAATAACGAAACAAAACATAAACAAAGCAGTTAAAATGACAAATAAGCTAAAGACAATTAACCTACTGTTCTCGGTTTCCCACTATCATTGGTTCATGTAAATTCCAAGCCCTAAGCAGATTCAAATCCCCTTTCGGTTGTAGCAACAATTAACAAACGAAATCACTACTACAGATATATGTTCCTATTCCCGAATTAAACAAACGGGGTTAAGCCCTCATGAACTAAACGAACATGAACGAACACACGTGAATTAAACAAACGCGATTCAATATAGGAACATAACATCACCGAAATAAATCAACACAACACTATACACTCCTGAATTAAACAAACAGAAATATATAGCATGGTATTGAAAAGAGAATAGCAAACAAAACAGGAATCACAAAACCTCAAGTGTAATGGAAACCAATCTCAGTAGATTAATCAAGGAGACTAGTTCTCCATTACAAAGGAAAAACAAAACATATCTAACTAAAGAGAAAACAAAAGATCAAAAACCAAAACTCTTCAGTTCTGCCTTCAAACAGGCTTAAATACAGTTTCTGAATTCCACGAGCTCGCGAGGTGAGCACACCTTCGCGAGGCGGATAATGCAAACAGTCTTTAGCTTTTGGTTCTCTCGCGAGGCGAGCTTATCATTCGCGAGGTGAGACTTTTCAAATTCTAAACTGTAACGCCCGTGACCTTCAACATGGATAAGCCGTGCTGACTTCTGGTCTTCAGGGTTGGATTACTCGCGAGGCGAGTCAAGTCTTCGCGGGGCGAGACAGAAAGGAATGCAATTTCAGGAACAGTCACCTTCAGGTTCGCGAGGCGAATGCCTTCTCGCGGGGCGAAGAACTCCAGAACTGCTTCTTTTTATTAACCTGAAAACAATAAATAACATAAGTGCTTTATTTAACTCTAAATCAACTAAATTAACTTAAAAATATTTTACAGACTCAAAATGCTGCTTAAAGACAATCTAGTCTAATTTGGGTGAAAATGATATATAATTAGCACAAAACCACGGTCATACTAGCCATAAAACTAGATGAGCCAGCGGCTGATCAGTATTGCACATAGAACAATATCCCTCTCGTGTTGACACATAAGGCTTGATGATATGTCATTGTCCAGAGAAGAGAATTCCTCTTGAGTACATTTAACTTTGTATATGTAATAGATTGGTGGGTCCGTTTGTTATTGATTGAAAAATAAATTAATATTAGTCACCAAAATCAAGAAACATTAAATTAGGGGTCTGTTTGTTATTATTGATTAAAAATAAGTGATTTTGACATTCAATAATTTAAAGATTATTTTTTAGTGATTTTAAAAAAAAGCATAAACTATTTTATGTTTGTTTACAATTATAATTTTTTTTAAATAGTTAGTTATAAAAATTAATTTTTTCAAAAACTAATGAAAGTAGTTTTTTATTTTAACTCTAAAAATGTTTTTTTAGAGGATACCGATACGGGTAACAGGCAAGAACGGGTAAGATTTTCGCCCAATAAGATGGGGGCGGGGGAGTACTAACCATGCCCGTTTCATCGCCATTCGTATACCAAACATTGTTTATGGTGTTATGTTTAGTCCTGAATTGAAGTGTAATAGAACTATCTAATTTTTATTTTTATTTTGTTTTCTTTAATTAAACTTAAAAAAAAGGAAATCAAGAATTTATTCTTTCAATATGATAATATTAAACAATGAGAATAGTTCTTATATTTCTCCTATCCTTTTATTTTCTTTTCTCTTATATCCATCTTCTTCCTTTGCCCATACTAAAGAAATCTTAAATGTTCGAAAACTTACAGATATAATTAACAATCAATAAATATTAAACATAACAAAAACTAAATAGCAGCATATAAAAAAATGGAAAATATGCATTTATTCTTTCAATATGATAATATTGAACAATCAGAATAACTCTTATATTTCTCCTACCCTTTATTTTATTTTCTCTTATATCCATCTTCTTCCTTTGCCCATATATACTAAACAAATCTTAAATGTTTGAAAACTTACTGATATAATTAACAATCAATAAATATTTAACATAATAAAATAACTAAATAGCAGCATACCGATATTCGTGAAAAAGAAAATATGTGTCAAAAAAAAATGAAAAAGAAAATATGATACCTTGATCTTTATAGATATATACATGTAATTTGGATATGCCAGTGTAATATCATAGATTGATTCGTCCTTAGATTCACATCAAACAGATCCATAAAAATACAGAATTAAATGCATTTAATTATCACTAAATAACTATTTTGATGTTACTTGTCAAAAAACTATTTTGATATTCTTAATAAATGGATGGTCAATAAGATGTCACAAATTATATATATATATATATATATATATATATATATATATTTATTTTTGGGTAGAAGATGTCACAGATATCTTTAAACTGATTAAAATGATTTTTAAATAAGTTTAATTCTTTGTAATATAAAATTACCTTTTAAATAATTTTAAAATAGACAAATACATTTAAATTTAAACATGTCCAAATTATGTTGAATTTGTATGAGCCCCAATGAAACAAGATCGAGTACATACGATACGATTGTTGGGTATCTCTCACACAGATAAAGGATCGTTAGAACACAAGAAAAATACACTACAGAAAAATAATAGAGAACACAAGAATTTAACGTGGTTCGGCACCACTTGCCTACGTCCACGGAAACACTCCAATAAAGTGTATTCACTATCTCAAATATGTGATTACAATATTTGTAACCCACCCCACTTTTTGTATATCACTCTACAAACTCAAGTACCACACTCAAGTTACAAGAAATGATAACACTCACTCACACAAGAGACTTTCTCTACAAGTGATCACTCACACACTTGCTCTCTCTTGCTTTGGTTGAGATGATTCTACTCTTCCTCACATGACCCATTTATATAGTAAAGGGACATGGCTTCCATTCATGAATGTGACTAGTGGACATTAATTGTCTCACCTTCCCAACTAATATCTCTTTATGATATGACTCCAATAGTCAAATCTCTCTTTATGATATGACTCCAAGAGTCAAGTGTTTCACCTTCCCAACTAATCTCTTAAAATCCCACTCACTTGCATTTATTTGGAAATTTAATTGCTTTTCCAACAATTCCTCCCTCAATTAAAATTTCCAAATTTCCACATCATCAAGAAATTTTACCTTCTTTCCACCTTTGCTATCACGGCCGCTTTCCCTTCTCAAAGCTTGTCCTTCCAAGTAGCAAAGGTTTTTCTTGCTTTTCTGCCCTCTTAACACCAAGCGTCTTCCCTTATACACCTTGCATCCCCACTTTGAACCAACATACTTGTACCCTTGTGATGCCATCTCCCCCAAAGAAATAATATTGGCAACTGCAGAAGGTACAAACCTCACATTTTGGAAAGTTCTAATGGCACCATCATGGAGCTTCATTCTCACACTGCCAATGCCCTCAACCTTCATTTTTTCACCATTTCCTAACTTGAAATGGCCAAACTCTTCATTAGTTTTCAAGGTGTTAAACATTGCTCGATCTCTACAAATGTGCTCCGAGGCGTGAGAATCCATCACCCAATTTGATTTATCAACATCCTCGGTTGTTGCTAAAAATATATCTTCATCTTCGACTATTTTGACCACGTTTGTCCGAGAGTTGTCATCATCCTTTCTCATCATCCTTAATTTCTTCAAATCCTCCCTCATTTGTGTGCACCTTAGTTGCAAATGACCCTTCTCCCCGCAATAATAACATTGCACGTTTGTCATATCTCGTTGAGGACGTGATTGCGATTTTGATCTACCTCTTGACCCATCATGCCTCCTTGAATGATTCCTCCCTCGTTCAGATTCCTCCGCCATTGCTATTTCACTTTCATCATTGATATTCTCGTTTTTCATCATCCTCTCATTTTCCCTTAAAGTGACGGTCACCTCATCCATCTTCAAAGTTGTTCTCCGGCAAAGCAACGTTTGAACCACGAGTTTGTAGGACCTTGGTAGTGATGACAATAACAGCAGCTTTGCTCCTCATCGAGATATTTTATCATCGGCGTTCAACAATTGGCTTACTAGCTGGTTGAACTTGTTGATGTGGTCATGGAGATTTCCTCCCATCTCCATTTTGAGTTGATATAACTCCATCTTTAAACAGAGACGATTGGTTAGCGACTTGACGCATAGATATATTCGGAGCTTCTCCCACAAAGCCGTTGGTGTTGTCTCCTTTAACACATTGTGCTTTATCTCGGGAGCTAGAGCTAACCGAATCGTGCTTACTCGCCTTCTTTTGAATTTTTGTCCATTCTTCTTCCTTCATGGTATCTGGCTTCTCCTTCTCTAAAAGCCCGATCAAGACCATTCTGCACCAAGAGATCTTGAATGGTACACTGCCCAGATCATAAAATTTATTTTCCCATCAAATAATGGGATTTCAAACCTTGATGTGTTCCCGGCCATAGCTCTGATACCACTGTTGGGTATCTCTCACACAAATAAAGGATCGTTAGAACACAAGAAAAATACACTACAGAAAAATAATAGAGAACACAAGAATTTAACGTGGTTCGGCACCACTTGCCTACGTCCACGGAAACACTCCAATAAAGTGTATTCACTATCTCAAATATGTGATTACAATATTTGTAACCCACCCCACTTTTTGTATATCACTCTACAAACTCAAGTACCACACTCAAGTTACAAGAAATGATAACACTCACTCACACAAAAGACTTTCTCTACAAGTGATCACTCACACACTTGCTCTCTCTTGCTTTGGTTGAGATGATTCTACTCTTCCTCACATGACCCATTTATATAGTAAAGGGACATGGCTTCCATTCATGAATGTGACTAGTGGACATTAATTGTCTCACCTTCCCAACTAATATCTCTTTATGATATGACTCCAAGAGTCAAGTGTTTCACCTTCCCAACTAATCTCTCTTTATGATATGACTCCAAGAGTCAAGTGTTTCACCTTCCCAACTAATCTCTTAAAATCCCACTCACTTGCATTTATTTGAAAATTTAATTGCTTTTCCAACAACTATATCATGTTCTTTCTTTCTTTATTTTTTTTTTTTGAATAAAAGGGGCTAAAACCTCAAGCAACAAGAACTAAAAACCACTCGGAAAGTACGTGGAGGAAATATCCACCACAAAAGGCAAAGAGATAAAAGAAGGAATCACATCAAAGACTCTACACTGAGATAGAGTTTAAAGAAAGACCATACTTGGATAAAACGTTAGCCACCTGGTTTGCCTCCCTTAGAGTGTGGTTCCAGTAAACTATATATCATCCAATCATAGCAGAGATTGAGAATGGCGCGCACTAAAGGATAGCAGTCATGAGGGGAAATGCAACCTTGGTTGAGGAACTTGATGGCTATGAGAGAATCTGACTCCACACAAAGTCTATAAAAGCCTCGCTCTGTAGCTAGTTGGACGCCATAAAAAATACTCCCTCTCGTCCAATACGTAAGCAAAAAAGTTTCAAGGTTTTTGGTTCAATATATAAACAAATTTTGTTTTTCAATGACTTATTTAATGATATTATTCCTAAAATATCATTCACTTAATACAAATTACAACGACTCATTTAATGAAGATTGAAGTTTTAAATGAAGGATAATATAGATAACAAACCTAATTTTTTACAAGATTCAATAAGATTAATTAATCACGTTAATACGTGCTCCATTAATTTTTATTTTTTTTTGTTTATAATATAAACTAGAGCAAAATCCTAGGTGTTTTGCAAAAGTAACAATAAAGTTCCCATCTTGACCTCTTAAAACACCTCTGCAAGCAGCATTCCCTGAGCTATGAGAAACAACACCATCACAATTGATTTTAACAAATCCCTGAGTAGGCGGTTTCCAATAAATCGAAGCTTCCACGTCCATGTTAATATGAACCTTGTTAAGTCTGCCAGGCAATTGAGGACTCTGCAGAATCTCAATCACTGACTTCTTTATAACAGCTTCTCCTAGCTCCCCATGGTTGGATGTTTTTCTGGTTGAACACCAAATCATTCCTAGCTTTCCACAAGAAATCTAGAGTCACACCAAACTTCAAGGCCCAATTATCTTTCCCTGGCATATGAGTATCGGTCAAGTTTATGTCCAACCATAAAGGCCAATCAGAGTCCCAAAACTAATTCTCTAAGGTTCCATTCCCCTATGAAAGTGAAGATCATTTGTAAGGAGAGCACCCTTGACCACTTTCCAAAGAAGAAACCGTATGCACTCTGGACCTCCCCATCTCCACACCTTCTCAAAGATCCCTATGGCTCTTGATCATGGTTCTGGGTTATGCTTCTGAAAGCTGCAGTCATAGAGAAGCTGCCATTACTACTGCCATTCCAGGCTAGGTGTTCTTCTTCATTTATACCGGCTGGAGTTTTGACTACTCGAATTCTATCCAGCACATGGGAAGGAAGAAACTGGTTGAGAGTTTGGATAGCATGTTCTACAATCATATAAATAAAGAGAATTAAGTTAGATATGTGTGCTTCGCATGACTTGACACCTTGGTGGTTATGGCTTGTGAGTGAAATCTCCATAGAGATATAGGATTCGTGCATAACTAAGGTTAAGAGAATACTACCTTCTAACTAATTGGTTTAGAGTATTAACCGTCTAATTAATGGGGTAACATCAAATAACCTAATGGATGGGGTCATGTATCTCTCATCGGACATCAATTGAATGATCTAACCGATCACGAAACATTCAAAACAAAATCTCGATACAAATATTAATCCATCAATTGGTTGAGTGCTATAATAATAATAGTTGATGACCATGATCAACAATAATTCATAATAATTGATTAATGTTAATCCACATACTCCATGAATTAAATAATTAAGCCACCACATGACTCTTTAAGAAATTCTCTTTTATCTTTCTTATGCCTACTTCAAACAAGGAACATATAAACACATTGAGATGGCTTTCACACATATTCCTTTTACCGCTTATTCTTCCTTTATAAAAGACTTCATTGCACTTTTCATCCCTTAATTTTTTAATTATGCGATTTTAGTTCCTTAAGAAATTTAATTGTACATTAAGTCCTTTAATTTGTCGAATTGTGCAAAATCAATCCTTCCATCCATGACTAGTCAACCTGTAGTGCAATTAAATTTTTGAGGGACTAAAATCACACAATTAAAAAAGTTGAGGGGCGAAAAGTGTAATTAAGTCTTTATAAAATTAATTTTTGTATGTTATTTTAACTTCATAAGAGAGGTTTTATAGTTTTAAATGAAAAAAAAAACTTTAGATTAAACTATATTTTGTAGGTTTATCAATTTTTATGTAAAAGTCATTGTTAAATTATGCAGATTTTTATATTTTTTATAGTATAATTTTGGTGAGATAAAAAATCTTCGTATAACCCACAAGATGTGGTCTAAGTGACTAGTAGCTTGGACCCTTTAACTATATGTCCAGGGTTCGAATTCTGGTGATGAAAATGGAGCTGCATCTGTGGGTAGAGGAGTTGTCACTTAATTGATACTCTACATCCTCGAGGGACGGGCTATGGCTATCGACTGTGGGGATACCCTAGGTTCCATCCTGGAAAAAAAAATTCTTCGTATAATCAGTCTATATAGATATATTATATATAAACTTCAGGGAACAAAAGTTTGCGTTCGTGTAACTTTAAAATAAAAATAAAAAACGACAAGTCCACAATAAAGTTGATAAATGATAAGTAAGGTATTGGCTATTGGGCATGCGAGGTTAATTTGAAAGTGACAGTCGGCTTTTAGCCCATTCCACTGGTCCATCATCAATGGGTCTAATTCTCAATTAACGCAGTCCACGGCCCTCACCAGTCTTCAAGTACCTCTATTGATTTATTTTTAGTATGAAAGGTGCAAGCACTTTGAGTTCGTTTTCTTTGTTTTCAATTTTTTGTTTTTATAAATAATCATAAAAATATCACTTAATTTTTATTCATTTTTTGTTTTCAAAGATTTGGATGGAAAACTATGAAAATAAGAAAAAAAAATTTGTCTTTCAAGTTTCTTGGACAAATGTTTTATCAACATCAACCCATATGATGTGGTCCAAGTGGTTAGTAGCTTGGGTCATTAAATCATATATTCAGGGTTCGAATCCTGATGATGGGTATAAAGCTGCATCTGTAGGTAGAGGAGTTGTCCCTTAACCGATACCCTACATCATCGGATGATTAGTCCTACGGCTATCGACTGTAGAGATATCCTGGGTTTCATCCCGGACAAAAAAAAAATCTATATCACTATATCAATATGCGATGAATTGTAACTCATCTTTCTATTTTATTTAATTTATTTTATGGTTCTCTTATACTACATTCTTAAACGAGAATATAAGGTACACTTACCAAAATTTTTAGTCTACTTTTTTTTAAAAAAAAATTCTTAAAATTTATTATACAATCTATTATCATATATTTGGCTAATAAAGGCGAGACAATATTTGTATAATATAAATCATAATATAACATTTCTCAAATATTTATATTTTTTTTGTGCTCTCTGAATTATTTATATCATACAATAATTAAAATCTGCAAAATTATACATAATGTGATTAATCTATAAACTTTATAATTTTTCACACCAGTAAAAAAAAATCACTTAATTTTTTTATAATTTATTTTGTGAAAATCAAATAGTTTAAATTTATAACATATTGAATGAGAAATTTTATCAACACAATCTTTAAAACTCTATCTTCATCGTACTCTTTATTATTGAATAAAATTTATATGGGATTGACTAAATCACATTGGTCAATTATCTATTCAGAGGATCTCTTAACCACACATTTATATATTTTGATGAACGACAAACACTAACAAAAAGGTAAGAAAATTTTTCTTATAGCATGCAGGTACCGCGTGCACAAATTCAAATTATTATGGTGTACCAGAAAATCAAGTATCAAGACCTCAAGCAAGATTGAGTATATATACTAGGTCTTAGTTATCATGTAAGGGTATGATGTCTAAAACTCACTTTGGCTCATTTGATCAATTTAACTAAAACACTACATTTTTGGATAAAGGATTTTTTATCATGTATTAGACTAACAAAATATTTTTTTCAACCTGATTTATCATATAAAATAATAATAATAATATTGAAATTCAACCTTCAAACGGTGCATCTTCTTTTTAGTTGAATCAAAGGATTTCTTTTAATGTCCAAAATAATAGTACATTGTTCTTTACATATATATGTGAAACTTGGGTGCAAGGTAAAGCTTTCTTTTTTAAATTAAATGATATTGATCTTGAATAAAGAAAGCTTCAGTGTGTGAAATTTGAATTGGAATCTGTATGTATATCTCAAGGCATGAACCGATTTTAACATGTGAAAATTGTTTGTTAAACCACCCAATTGATTTGCGCATTAAATTTAATGGTGCAACGGCTAGCTTTCCAATTCAAATTCCAATTCAAATTGTTTTTTAAACTTTTTTTAAACCACCCAATTGATTTGCACATTAAATTTAATGGTGCAACGGCTAGCTTTCAATGACATAAGTCCTTTCCTTATTTGAGGTGCTGTTGACGAATCTGGGCAAATATACCCAGTCGTGCAAGTAATACGGTGGTGAGACCGGTTATCGTACCCACGGGGATTGGATGTCAATTACCAATTCACAAACTCAACAACTATGTAGACTAAACTATAAATCAAGAGAAATCAAAATAAAAGAAATAAAAGCAATAAAATGTTTTTGGTCTTTTTGGGGACTTTTGACAAACACTTGGAGTGCAGAAAGGATATGTTGGGACCAGACTTCAGCAAACCTCTTTCTCATGCAATACCAGGACTAGATACCTCTCATTCATGCTTCAAATATTAAAATCAATCCACTAAACTACTCAAGCCCCGATCTCTCCGATGACAAGAGCCTAATTCCACTAATAGACCCTAATCTCTTAGGTGGCCTAGATTAATGAAATTGCATTAGGATTAGGGATTACGCGATTACTAGCAAACCAAACTCCATCTTTAGATGCAAGGGTTACTAGGTGATTAATTTCAATTCCGGTTCTGATACGAACGTCTCCATTACATACCAAAACACTAATCGAATCATGGGGGTGCTAGCCACAACAAGCATTAAGCACAGAAAAATAATCACTAATATGAAGACATGAACACAGAATAATCAGTCAAGATAAATACATGATAATAAGTTTGGTTACATCTAATCCCAACAAATAGGGATTTAACTACTTATAAAAAGAGAATACAAAGAGAAAGAGAGAAGGGATGAAGCAAACTCCATAGAAGGATCCTCCAATCTTCTTCCAGTCTCAGAGCAAGGAAAACATCCCCCTTCAGGGTTGGAACCCTCTTCCAGCCGCAGCCTCCAAGTGTCTCCTCCCTAAAACTCAAAAACTCCAAAAAACTCCTCACATTCTGCCCTAAAACAGCAACTTATACCAATCTGTTCTGCGCTCGATCGCGGGGCGAATATACTCTCGCGAGGCGAATGTTAAAACCTGCTGTTTCAGAAATGGATCTCTCGCGAGGCGAGAGCGTCTTCGTGACGCGAGACCGAAAAATTGCATTTTCCTGGCACAGTCAGCTTTCAGGGTAGCGAGGCGAATTGTGATTCGCGGGGCGAGACTTCAGAATTCTGCTTGGCTCAATTTCTTCTCTTTTCAAGCTCTAAAATCATCCAAGCTTCATTATGGCCAAATCTGCACAGTTTTCCTTAAGTTCCTGCAAAACAACACCAAGAAACCGCTTCACCCGTTCCAAGGGAAATTCTAACTAAAATCAAATAAAGAATGCCTAATCTATATGAAAAATGAATGCAAAAGTGTACAGAAAACATGATGTAAAATCACACTATCAAATCACCCCAAGCTTATTCAATTGCTTGTCCTCAAGCAATCACTAAGGCCAGAAGAAGAAAATAGAACATGTATAGTGAACTAAGAACCCGAGTAAATGATCCAAGCAATAGGCACTTCAAACAATTCAGCAAGAGACAATCAATTCAAGTCCAATTAGAGGCTTAGGTTCCTTAGACTCATGTTCTGACTGATTTGGGCACTCTTTCTCACCTAAAGCTCACCCCAAGCTTGTTCATTTGCTTGGCTCTCTTTTCTCACCTCACTCAAGTGTTTAGGGGTATATAACATTTCACTTAATTTTCCTCAAGGAATGAATCCTACCATAGGCTTGACTATCAACCAAATCTCTACTTTATTAATGAAAACAATTTAGAATCAAGAGGTCTTTTGCTTTGGTTGTAACGTGGTCATGGGATTAATCGTTAGGTGGGGACATCAAGAAAAGGATATTTCCAAAAGGCTATACAAAATATAGCATTGCACACATGGCCTTCTAAAATACCCTTATGGTTTTTAATTCCTTTTTCCATCTTTCTTTTCTTTCTTTTTCTTTTCATTTCTCAATTTTCTTTTTTTCTTTTTTTGTCGTCCCCTTCTCTATTTATTTTTCTTTTGCTTGGAGAAGGGGAGATTTTTCAACTCAAGAGAATTATTTTTTTCTGATTCTTTCATCACAAACTTTTTTCAACTACCTTTGTACCCTTTTTGTAATACTTTAGAAGGTCCTATCAAACATCATTCAACAATATATTTCAAGGTACCAAGAAAAGTATTTTATTCTTTCAGGCTCAAAATTGGGTAACTAAGGGGTAGCATTTCATCATTCAAAGCTCAGAAGGCCAGAAAAAATACCTATTGCCTCAATCATTTTCAAAAATGTTTTCAAAAATTTTAAGCTTCAAAATGGTTTCAAGTCAAGTTCTAGAGAAAGCAAACCAAGAGGAATAACACTCTAACACAAAGAATGGGGTCAAATTTGGTGAGTACCCCTTTGGCTCAAAATCTCATATTTTAGTAGTTCAAGAATCAATGAAAAACACAAATCTATAGAACCGTATGCTAATGATCAACTATCCAAGATTATCTCAAGCATTTTTATTTGAAGCCATATCACAAGAATGAAAAAATTGGGTTCCACAATTCACTATCACAATTTATTGGGCACTTAGTTCTCACAATTGGATGCAAAATTCAGGCAAGGGGCAATCTAATTGTGTGATCATGCAAAGCTATCATGCAAAACTATCTGAATGCAACACGCAAAATGCAAATGCAAAATACCCCTACCCCAAGCTTAAGAATTTACATTGTCCCCAATGTAAACAATCAAGTTGGAAAGAGGAGAAAAATGAAAATAAAAATAAAAATAAAAATAAAAATGGAACGGCTTACCGAGGCGGTAGCGGGTGTTGGCTAACAGTCCAGTCAGAATAAACTGCATGAAAATTGGGTCATGGCCGTGGTGGGTGCTGACTTTGTCTTCTCCTTGTCTTCTTGCTCTCCCTTCCTTCTTTCCCTGAAATCACTTGGCAAATTTATTAGTAAAAGAAAACTCTTGATCTTCTCAAATTACTCAAGAGTTAAAAGCAAAAACAAAATCTAACTAAAGAGAAGGGTTAAGAAAAGTTGGGTTGCCTCCCAATAAGCGCTTCTTTAACGTCACTAGCTTGACGTTCTAGGATCCTCCTCCCGGATCAAATGGTATTTGCAGTGGAGATTGTAGCAGTAGTATGACTTTATCCTCAACTCCACCCAGCCATTGTGTGAAAGCACCATTGACCTCTTCAACTATAATATTGCACTTACTTCCTAGTGGGTCAAATGGCATTCTCACCAGGAAGTTTGACAGACAAGTGGAAGGGACTAACTTACCAATGTCCACACATGCATGCAAGCCGACATATTTGTCCAATGCAGAAATTTCAGATTCCTTAGCGAGCATGGTGGAATCCATTACCACTTCGTCTTCATCTTGAACTATCCCCCAAACCAGATTTTCCTCAAATTGGGCTTCAGGTGACTTTTGTACTAACTGTTTGCAGATCTCCTCAACTTGCGTTTTGAAGTTCTGCTTCACAGCTTCGATGCTGTCACAGTTGGCTCTTGCCTTGGCCTCAGAGGTGGATAGCTCTTGGGAATATTGTTCTAGAGCAGCTTTCAACGGTGGTTGCTCCTTCCATTCCCATTCTTCAATCTCCCAAGGACTTGTGAAAGGTACTTCCTCTTCTTGTGACTTGTCCTCCATCACCACTTCATCTTCACTTTGATCCATTCCCACAACCAGATTTTTCTCAAATTCTGCTTCATGTGGCTCTATGGGAATCATACATGGTGGTGGAAGTGGTAAATATGAACAAAAGGTTTCCCAATCCTCCTCGGAGAAGTTATATATATGCCTTCCCGTCATATAATCAACTTGTGCGGGAGTAACATGATCCATCAAATCCATGCAATCTCCCAAACACCAGTTGTCATTCAAAGCGTGACTTGAGGCTTCCTCATCAGGTGGATAATAGTGATTGTCCATGAACTGCATCCACCTTGCACAAACACAACTCAAAACAAAAAGATCAAATATATATAGAAAAATAAAAAAGAATAAAAATGTCTAAATTAGTTGTCTCCTTTGTTACTAATGATATTGGCAAAACCAATCCCCGGCAACAGCGCCAAAAACTTGTTGACGAATCTGGGCAAGTATACCCAGTCGTGCAAGTAATACGGTGGTGAGACCGGTTATCGTATCCACGGGGATTGGATGTCAATTACCAATTCACAAACTCAGCAACTATCTAGACTAAACTATAAATCAAGAGAAATCAAAATAAAAGAAATAAAATCAATAAAATGTTTTTGGTCTTTTTGGGGACTTTTGACAAACACTTGGAGTGTAGAAAGGATATGTTGGGACCAGACTTCACCAAACCTCTTTCTCATGCAATACCAGGACTAGATACCTCCCATTCATGCTTCAAATATTAAAATCAATCCACTAAACTACTCAAGCCCCGATCTCTCGGATGACAAGAGCCTAATTCCACTAATAGACCCTAATCTCTTAGGTGACCTAGATTAATGAAATTGCATTAGGATTAGGGATTACGCGATTACTAGCAAACCAAACTCCATCTCTAGATGCAAGGGTTACTAGGTGATTAATTTCAATTCCGGTTCTGATACGAACGTCTCCATTACATACCAAAACACTAATCGAGTCATGCGGGTGCTAGCCACAACAACCATTAAGCACAGAAAAATAATCACTAATATGAAGACATGAACACAGAATAATCAGTCAAGATAAATACATGATAATAAGTTTGGTTACATCTAATCCCAACAAACAGGGATTTAACTACTCATAAAAAGAGAATACAAAGAGAAAGAGAGAAGGGATGAAGCAAACTCCATAGAAGGATCCTCCAATCTTCTTCCAGTCCCAGAGCAAGGAAAACATCCCCCTTCAGGGTTGGAACCCTCTTCCAGCCGCAGCCTCCAAGTGTCTCCTCCCTAAAGCTCAAAAACTCCAAAAAACTCCTCACATTCTACCCTAAAACAACAACTTATACCAATCTGTTCTGCGCTCGCTCGCGGGGCGAATATACTCTCGCGAGGCGAATGTTAAAACCTGCTGTTTCAGAAATGGATCTCTCGCGAGGCGAGAGTGTCTTCGCGACGCGAGACCGAAAAATTGCATTTTACTGGCACAGTCAGCTTTCAGGGTCGCGAGGCGAATTGTGATTCGCGGGGCGAGACTTCAGAATTCTGCTTGGCTCAATTTCTTCTCTTTTCAAGCTCTAAAATCATCCAAGCTTCATTATGGCCAAATCTGCACAGTTTTCCTTAAGTTCCTGCAAAACAACACCAAGAAACCGCTTCACCCGTTCCAAGGGAAATTCTAACTAAAATCAAATAAAGAATGCCTAATCTATATGAAAAATGAATGCAAAAGTGTACAGAAAACATGATGTAAAATCACACTATCAGGTGCAACGACTAGTTTTCAATGACATAAGTCCTTTCCTTATTTGAGGTGCAACGGTCATATTTTCAAAAGGCTATAAAAGTGGTTTTTGTTGAAAATTCATAAGAAGAGATAATACATGAAAAATACATTTTGATCTGAAAATTAGTTGTGAGCCAAATTGTGTTATTATCATCATACTCATAGTGCTTCAAGTTGTAATCATCTGTACCAGAAGAGTGTATCATATTGTTCTTCCTTTGCTGAAACTTTGTGTGAGGGTGTGGTATCCCTCTTTGATGTGATTGAGGCTTCTACATAAGGGTGGGGTATCCCTAGTGAGAAGGGCTCTGTTGTGTACAAAGGTTTCAAGCACCAGTTATAAGCTTGTTTGTTAGTGGAAGAAAATCCCACAGGTGGAGTGGGGACAGGACGTAGGTCACTGGTGGTTGGTGGCTGAACCAGGATAAAATCCTCGTGCAAGTATTCTCTTTACCTCTATTTTAATTTATTTCTTTTATGTAATTGATTGCGTGATAAATTTCGTCAAAGAAATTTTTGTTGAAAAATTAAAA
Source organism: Sophora flavescens (assembly GCA_030762895.1). Lineage (NCBI taxonomy): Eukaryota > Viridiplantae > Streptophyta > Magnoliopsida > Fabales > Fabaceae > Sophora > Sophora flavescens. Next base: position 33,385,510 of record CM061063.1, read on the forward strand.
AGAAATTAGTAGACTCAATTCACCCCTCCCCTCTTGAGTCGAAGCCACATATTCCAACAAATGGCATCAGAGCTAGACTCTTGCATAAAGAGCTTAGCAGCTTCAAGAGAAATGGCTTCGAATGACTTCCTACCTGAATGAGCCTCCCTTGGCAGACCCCCTGCCTTTAATGGTGAAGAATATGCATATTGGAAAAAATGCATGCTAATTTTTATTCAAGCACAAGATTATGATGTGTGGGATGCTATTGAAAATGGACCTTTTGTCCCTATGAAAAATGTAGATGGTAAGTCTGTTATTACGCCTATAAGTGAAAAAACTGAGGATGAGAAAAATAAAGTACAATTAAATTTACGTGCTAGAAATATGATAACATCTGCTTTGAGTAGGGGAGAATTTTTCAGGGTCTCAAATTGCAAGACGGCCAAAGAAATGTGGGATACGCTTCAAGTCACTCATGAAGGAACGAGTGAAGTCAAGCGCGCAAGGACAAACACTCTGATAAAAGAATACGAGTTGTTCATGATGAAGCAAGGAGAATCCATCCAAGACATGCAGAAACGCTTCACTCACATTGTGAACCAGCTTGCTGGTCTGGGTAAGAATATTGATAATGAAGATTTAATTAATAAAGTTCTATGTTGTTTGAGCAGGGAATGGTAGTCGAAGGTGACAGCAATTGCTGAATCTAAAGATCTCACCACAGTGAACTTAGCGACACTATTTGAAAAATTAGAAGAGCATGAACTAGAACTTAGTCGGCTGTCAGAACACGAAGAAAAAGACAAGAAAAAGAAGAGCCTATCCTTGAAAGCATCCTCCTCCAAAATTGAGGAAGAGAGTGAAAAAGATGAAGAAGAGGAAGACGCTTCAGATAATGAAATGGGAATGCTAGTAAAGAAATTCAAAAGATTTGTGAAAAAGAAAGCTAACTCAAGAAGATCATCAACCTTTCCCAAAAAGAGTTTCAATAAGGGAGATGGTCCAAGCTCCACACCTACTTGCTATGAATGTGGAAAGCCCGGTCACATGAGGTATGATTGTCCTAAATTATAAAAGAAGGACAAATTCGAAAGAAAAGAAAAAAAGGAAAACAAACCTAGAAGAGCTTACATAGCTTGGGATAAAAATGATTTGGATACCACCGATGATTCAGACAATGAGGAAGCTAACTTATGTCTCATGACTGGCCACGAAAGCGATGATGAGGTAACCTCTAACTCTTCTTCTTCTTCTTGCTCATGTGATGCATTGCATGATGCCTTTCTTGAACTACACAATGATTCTATGAGATTGGCTAAGGCATTATAAAAATCCAAGAAAATGGCTAATTACTTGCAAAACCAAGTAAATACTTTAACAAAAGAAAGGTTGGAATTAGAGAAGGAAAACTATAGCATTGGATATACTCTAGGAAATTTTACATGCAAAAAGTGCAGTGAATATGAAAAACAAGTAAATGACTTGAAGATCACTCATTCAAAATTCACCAATGGTAGAGATAACTTGAATGTTCTTTTGGGAATCCAAAAAGGTGTATATGATAAGACTGGCTTAGGATATAAGCCTAATGATCATGAAAAATCCTTTTTGAAGAAAACATTTGTTCCTACTCATACATCTGTTAGTCCTTTCATCAAATGTTATTATTGTGCTAGAAAAGGGCATACCGCATCAACTTGTAATATGAGAAAGGAGAATGAAAAGAAAAAATGGGTTCCTAAGGGAACATCATATGGCACTAACAACCAAGGACCCAATAAAATTTGGGTACCTAAAAACAAAATATAATTGTTGTTTTGTAGGTATGCTTGAAAGCCAAGACTACAAATTGGTACCTTGACAGCGGCTGCTCTAAGCATATGACGGGAGACATTAGCAAGTTCACATCCTTCACACCAAAAGTTGGAGGACATGTGACATATGGTGACAATAACAAAGGGCAAATTCTTGGGATTGGAAGTGTTGGTAAAAGTACGACAACATCAATTGATAATGTAATTTTTGTGGAAGGACTAAAGCACAACCTCCTAAGCATAAGTCAACTTTGTGACAAAGGTAACAAGGTTAGCTTTGATTCTAAAAGTTGTTTAATTGAAAATTTGCATGACAAAAATAAGAAATTAATTGGACATAGAATTAATAATATTTATATGATAGACTTAGATGATATCTCTTCAAATGATGCATGTTGTCTTGTCTCTAAAGAAGAAGACAGTTTTTTTTTTGGCATCGTAGGATTGCACACATACACACAGAGCACTTAAACAAGCTTATTTCAAAAGAACTTGTTATTGGTTTACCCAAAATGAAATTTAAAAGGGATGGATTGTGTGATGCATGCCAAAAAGGTAAACAAACAAAGGCTTCCTTCAAACCAATTAATATTGTTTCATCGGAGAGGCCCTTGCAACTCCTACATAGGGATCTTTTTGGGCCTTCTAGAACTAAGAGCCTTGGTGGCAATTTTTAAGCGTTAGTAATTGTTGATGACTACTCTAGGTTCACCTGGACCTTATTTCTTTCACACCAAAGTGACACCTTTAAAGCTTTTAAAAAATTAGCCAAGGTAATTCAAAATGAAAAGGATCTAAAAATTGTATCTTTTAGAAGTGACCATGGCCGGGAATTTGAAAACGAAACGTTTGAAATTTTTTGTGAAGAAAATGGCATAAAACATAATTTTTCTGCGCCTAGGACCCCACAACAAAATGGGGTGGTAGAAAGAAAAAATCGGGCTTTAGAGGAACTCGCTAGAACACTATTAAGCGATGCAAACCTTCCAAAATATTTTTGGTCGGATGCAGTTGGCACTGCTCGCTATGTTCTCAATAGGGTCTTAATTAGACCAATTCTAAAGAGAACCCCATATGAATTATATAAAGGAAGGAAGCCTAATATCTCTCATTTTCGTGTGTTTGGATGTAAATGTTTTGTGCTTAATAATGGTAAAAATAATTTAGGAAAATTTGATGCCAAAGCTGATGAAGGGATATTCTTAGGTTATTCATCATCTTGCAAAGTCTTCAGGGTATACAATAAAAGAACTTTAACTGTTGAGGAATCAGTGCATGTTTCTTTTGATGAGACTAACCCCAAAAGGTTGGGAAAGGATATTGTTGACGACCTTGCAGATTCCTTAGAACATACCCACTTGGATGAAAATAAAAATCAAGAGGACAAAGAAGGCAACGATAAAGAGATCAAGCAAGAGAAAGAAGAACTTCAAGATCTTCCCAAAGAATGGAGAGTTTCCAAAAATCATCCATTGGACAATATTATTGGTGATATTTCTAAAGGGGTAATTACTAGAAACTCCTTAAAAAATGCTTGCAATCACATGGCTTTTGTTTCTCAAATAGAACCTAAGAACATTGACGATGCTATTTGGGATGAATTTTGGTTGTTAGCCATGCAAGAAGAATTAAACCAATTTGAAAGAAATCAGGTATGAGAACCAGTCCCTAGGCCATCAAAAAATCAAACAATTGGAACTAAATGGGTCTTTAGAAATAAATTAGATGAAAATGGTATAATTGTTAGAAACAAGGCTAGACTTGTAGCTAAAGGGTACAATCAAAAGGAGGGCGTAGATTATGAAGAAACGTATGCACCCGTAGCCAGACTTGAGGTCATTCGCATGTTACTTGCATTTGCTTGCATTATGAATTTTAAATTATATCAAAGGGATGTAAAAAGTGTGTTTTTAAATGGCTTTATTCAAGAAGAGGTGTATGTAAATCAACCTCCTGGTTTCGAAAATTTTGACCGACCCAATCATGTGTTTCGCTTAAAGAAAGCACTTTATGGTTTACAGCAAGCTCCTAGAGCTTGGTATGAGCGCTTAAGCAAGTTTCTTTTATAAAAATGTTTTTCATGAGGAAAGGTTGACATAACCTTATTTATTAAAAGAAAATCACATGATATTCTTCTTGTACAAGTGTATGTGGATGATATAATTTTTAGTGCTACTGATGAGTTTCTTTGCAAAGAATTCTCTAAGCATATGCAGGAAGAATTTGAAATGTCGATGATGGGAGAATTAAATTTCTTCTTTGGGATTCAAATCAAACAAACAGACACAGGCATATTCATAAGTCAAGCAAAATACTGCAAGGAACTTTTAAAAAGATTTGGAATGGTCACTGCCAAGGAGATAGCCACAATGAGCACCTCATGCTACTTAGATAAGAATGAAAAAGGTAAGCCTGTTGAATTGACAAAATATCGAGGTATGATTGGATCCCTCTTGTATCTTACTACAAGTAGGCCTGACATCATGTTTATTGTTTGCATATGTGCTAGATATCAGGCTAGTCCTAGGGAATCCCACCTTGCGGCGGTTAAGCGAATAATGAGATACTTAGTTGGGACAAAAGACATGGGCTTGTGGTACCCGAAAGGCGACACATGCAATTTGGTTGGGTATTCCGACTCAGGCTTTGCAGGTTGCAAGTTAGATAGGAAAAGTACTAGTGGGACATGCCACTTTTTAGGTTGTGCCTTAGTTTCATGGTTTAGCAAAAAACAAGTTAGTGTGACATTGTCAACCGCTGAGGTGGAATACATAGCAGCAGGGAGTTGTTGTGCCTGCAACATCCTAAAATTCTAATACAAATAATTTGAAAAAAAAAGGATTAAGTTATTAAAAATATAGTGGAAATAAAATATAACTAAGAGGTTTAATGCAAAGAATTTGTTAGTATAAAATTTATTAGAGTTGGTTAGGAATTACAAAAGGAATAATAAATTAAAATATATATGTAAACATAAATGTAGACCTTTCACGTAGGGGCCTAGGGGGTAGCTCATAAGTCAAGTGGGCCTAATTATTTTATAATAAAAAAAATAAACAATGAAGAAACAAAACAAACAAAAAAAATAAAGAAAAGAAAACAAATTAAAAAAAATATAGAAGCCTAACGCTGCCTAATGCACTATATCTATATATTACTCTAGTCACGCAAGGAGTAGGAGCGCCGCACAGAAGGATCCTATTTGCAATGCATGAGCTTGGTCTCTCGTCCAAAAAAAAAAAAAACCATTCAAGAAATGTGCAAGAGTTGTTGGAGAGGTATTGGGAAAATTCCACCCTCATGGAGACTCTGCTGTATACGATTCTTTGGTGCGATTGGCCCAGGATTTCTCCTTGCGTTTCCTTTTATCCAAGGTCATGGGAATTTTGGGTCAATTGATGTAGGCCCTCCAGCTGCCATGCGTTACACAGAGTGCAGACGGGAAGAAAGGATGTCAGGAGCGCCGCAAGGTGACTATAGCGAGGGAGTGAGCGAGTGGCAGTGCGACAGTTCCAGCACACTGATCCAAAAACGGCAGCTAAGGGAAGAAGAATTTTTAGGAAAGAACTAGGTTTTATCATACATAATTTGTTGAACATTTTGGAGGTCATCAAGAGGTGAGTAACAGTATCTTTTAATAACCATTTCCATGGTACATGTGTTTGTTGTGTTGAGCGATCTACCTATGATTTTGAGGGATTTTAATTGAATGATGCATGTTATTGATAAACTAATTTTTAGGGGTTTTGAATTAAAATAAAAAAAAGGATTATTAAATTGGGTATTTATTCTTGTTACTGATGGAATGAAATACATTATTGGTATTTGAATTAGTTGAATGACGTGCTTGTTGGTGTATGCTATGCCTTGTGAATTTATTTGACATGCATGATAAGATCAAATATTTAATTTTTGGTAAATGAATTGTTACACGTATGAGACATGAAATTGTGCCTTATGATGAATTGTATGATGTTTGCCGTAATATCACCTATGATAGGGGTATCGAAAAGTAATACCACCGTAATGGGGTATCGAAAGTAACATCCCCATATAATTGGGATGTCGAAAATAAGTAATACTACCTAAAAAGGAGTATCGAAAGTAACACCGCCACGGGTTGGGGTGTCGAAAAAGGAGAAATACCACCATGTGCACATGGGAGGTATCGAAATGGAAATGTCCCCGATAGGAGGGTGACATCGAAACACTCCTCATGAGCAGGGGTGGGCAATAGGACGTCATTGTCGTGTGATGTGTGAATATATGGCACGCCGGCAAGAGGCCAATTTAATTAGGAGGTCTTCGGACCGCTTGGATTAAACTAGAACTTATCTGGTATATGGAATGTGATGTATTGAGATGAGATTATTATTAATATTAAAAGTATTTTCTTTTATATATATTATTTTGGAAAATTAGTGGGTGCCACGGACAGTTTTTCCGGTTACCACGCCGGCTGAGAACAATGCTATTTTCGAAAATATTTTAATAAAACTGTATTGTTGATCACTGGGATTTTATATCTCATTATTAAGTATTGTTTTCAGAGCACGAGGAGGACGTCATTGAAACTGAAGAGGCGTGAAGACTTAGTGGATTCTATTAGTTATTCTTTCTAGTTTGGTTAGTATTTTTTTAAATAAGGATCCGTATGTGGCTAGACACATTTATTTATTTATCGTTGGGTTTGTTAGTAGACGCCCGGTATTGAGGCTTGTGGTTTTCATTTATTATTATATTATTACCTTGGATACTTTATTACTATTTTAATTAATGAGGTATACTCGTACTCAAATAATTTAAAAAAGTTTTATGACACGTATGTTTAATTTAAATGATTAAAAAATTATTTTTTTATTGAATTTATTTCGGGTTACTAATGTAACGAAAGGTGTTACATTTATGGTATCAGAGCAGTTCGATTCTAAATCGGACTGTGGCATTGGGGCTTTTATAAAACAAAACTTGGGCGCATAGGATGCTTGTTAGAGTTATAAATGCTGCATGCTATTCTTTGGGATATTGGACGAACGTTATAAATAGGCGAGGGACGAACGTTGCACTTGCACCAGCTCTGGATTGTATAGCCAGAGTTAAGCAAGCGCAGGCGGAGACTCTCCGCCAACTGAATCGGAATGGAGGCCAATCACTAATGGAGTGGTGACAACCTAGGACCCTTAGCATGTGGGACTTTCCGAATTCAAGAAGAACAACCCGCCATCATTCTGAGGCAGCTTAGATCCGAAGGAGGCTGAATTTCTTCAACTCGTACAGGAGAAAAGTTACTCTATTGTTCGATTCGGGAGAAACACATTCATTCATTTCATTTAAATGTGCTCAATTCTTAGAGTTACCTGTTACTAAACTGTCATATGATTTGTGTGTTTCTACTCCTGCTAAAGATAGATTGATTACTTCTTCTGTCTGCCTGCAATGCCCCTTATTGTTTCAAGACCTGACTTATATTGTTGATTTGATATGTTTACCTATGTCTGTCTGGATATTATTTTGGGCATGGACTGGTTGTCTCGTAATAATGCTATTATTGATTGTGCTAGTCGAACTATTTCTTTCATTCCACAGTCCATGTCTGTTGACTCTCCTAGGACATAACATCTTATCTCTGCTGCCTCATGTCATAAGTGCTTAGTTGAGGGAGCTCAGGGATATATACTTCTATTTTCTGCTAAGATAGAGGCTGAAAGTGATATAGCGGCGTTGCCTGTTGTATGTAAGTTTCCAGATGTGTTTCCTACGGATGTATCTAGTTTACCTCCAGATAGAGAGATTGAGTTTACCATAGATCTAGTACCTGGGGGTGGACCTGTATCAGTAGCACCCTATAAGATGGCACCTCTAGAGTTGAGCGAGCTCAAGAAACAGATAGAGGATATGTTACAAAAGGGGCTTATTAGGCCTAGTGTGTCACCTTGGGGAGCACTAGTGCTTTTAGTGAAGAAAAAGGATGGGAGCATGAGGTTGTGTGTTGATTATAGGCAACTGAATAAGGTAACCATCAATAACAAATATCCCTTGCCTAGGATAGATGATCTCTTAGATCAGTTAAGGGGAGCGTCAGTGTTTTCCAAAATAGATCTAAGATCGGGATACCATCAAATTAGAGTTAGAAGCGAGGACATCCCTAAGACAACCTTCAGGACAAGGTATGGGCACTATGAGTATGTGGTGATGCCCTTTGGTGTGACCAACGCCCCAGCCGTTTTCAAGGACTACATGAATCAGATCTTTAGGACCTTTTTGGACAGGTTTGTGGTGGTGTTCATAGATGATATTTTAATATACTCTAGGACACCAGAAGAACATGGAGAACACTTAAGGTTGGTATTGCAGATCTTGAGGGACGAGCGTCTTTATGCCAAGCCAGAGAAGTGTGAGTTTTGGCTAGACGAGGTAATCTCAAAGGATGGTGTGGCGGTTGATTCCTCTAAAGTTGATGCGGTGTTGGGGTGGGAACAGCCTAAGACAGTAACCGAAGTAAGAAGTTTTGTAGGCTTAGCTGGTTACTATAGGAAGTTCATAGAGGGGTTATCTAGATTAACCTTACCTTTAACCTAATTGACTAGGAAGGGGAAACCTTTTGTGTGGGACCAGGAGTGTGAGGACGGTTCCAAGAGCTTAAGAGGATATTGGTGTCATCACCAGTCTTAATTATACTGGATCCCTTAGTGAGTTTTGTGGTATACTGCGACGCATCTAAGAAAGGCTTGGGATGTGTCTTAATGCAGGAGGGCAAGGTGGTAGCATATGCCTCTAGGCAGCTTAGGCCACATGAGGGGAATTACCCTACCCATGACCTAGAGCTAGCAGCTGTGGTTTTTGCCCTTAAAATTTGGAGGCATTACCTTTATGGGGCAAAGTTTGAAGTTTTTAGTGACCATAAAAGCCTTAAATATCTGTTCGACCAAAAGGAGTTGAACATGAGACAATGAAGGTGGATGGAGACCCTCAAAGACTATGACTTCGAGTTGAAGTACCATTCGGGAAAAGCCAATGTGATGGCAGATGCTTTGAGTAGGAAGTCCCTATACGTGTCAAGCTTGATGGTGCAAGAGCTGAACCTCATGGAAGAGTTTAGGGACATGAATCTGGAAGTGTTGGATGTGTTCTTAAATGTCTTAAGTTTGAAGTTGAATAGGTTGGAAATTAATAGTGACCTTAGAGATGAGGTTAGGCGGGAACAACTTTTAGACCAAGAGTTGCAGTCTCGGTTGGGACAAGAGGGTTATGAGTTGTCTGTTGATGGGCTAGTGAAGTTTAAGAATAGGATCGTTGTTCCTAAGGAAGGGAGTCTTAGAAAGAAGATATTAAAGGAAGCTCATAAGGGGAAGTTTACCAAACATCCTGGAATAACTAAGATGTACCAAGACCTTAAGAGGATGTATTGGTGGCCAGGAATGAAAAAGGATGTGGCTAGCTTCGTAACTAGGTGTTTAGTGTGCCAAAAGGTTAAGATAGAACATCAGAAGCCTTCAGGGTTGTTGCAATCCTTGGAGATCCCAGAATGGAAGTGGGAGAGAATTTCTATGGACTTTGTGATGGGGTTACCTAAGACATGTTTGGGCTTAAACGCCATTTGGGTGATGGTGGATAGGTTGACCAAGTCTTCCCACTTCTTGCCAATTAAGGTAACCTATAGCTTAGACAAGTTGGCATACCTCTATATCAAGGAAATAGTCAAGCTTCATGGGATACCCACATCTAAAGTGTCAGATAGAGACCCGAGGTTTACCTCTAGATTTTGGAGAGCGTTTCAGCAAACCTTTAGGACTAAGTTGAGCCTTAGCACGGCCTATCATCCCTAAACGGATGGTCAGTCAGAGCGGACCTTTCAGACCCTTGAGGACATGCTTAGAGCGTGTGTCTTGGATGAAGGAGAGAGTTGGGATAGGTTCCTACCTCTCATTGAGTTTGCGTATAACAATAGTTATCACACTAGTATAGGCATGACACCCTATGAGGCCCTATATGGGAGGAAGTGTAGGTCCCCTTTATGTTGGTGTGAGGTAGGTGAGAAGACCTTGATAGGACCTGAATTGGTCCAGGAAACCTCCGAGAGAATCAAAATGATTAGGGACAGGATGCGCACGGCGCAAAGTAGACAAAAGAGCTATGCCGACAAAAGGAGAAAGCCTCTAGAATTCCAGGAAAGTGAGCATGTATTTTTTAGAGTCACTCCTAAGATGGGGGTAGGGAGGTCGATGAAAGTCCGCAAGCTAAATCCTCGTTTCATGGGACCTTTCCAAATCCTTAAAAGAGTCGGGCCTGTTGCTTACCAACTGGTTCTCCCGCCACAGTTGGCAAACCTTCATGATGTTTTCCATGTGTCGCAACTCAAAATCTGTGCCTGATGAATCTCATGTGATAGCTCCTGAGTCTGTACAATTGAAGGATAATTTGAACTACAAGCCAAAGCCTAGTCAAATCTTGGACAAGAACACTAAGACTCTAAGGAACAAGGCAATTCCATTGGTGAAAGTGTTATGGGAAGGATTGACTCCTGAGGAAGCCACTTGGGAGATGGAAGAGGACATCGTACGTCAATACCCAAATTTTATTATCTAAGGTATGATAACCTTTATGTTTTGACCATGACATATGTTAAAATGAGTGCGTAAGTATGAGATGAATTTCGGGGACGAAATTCTTTAAGGAGGGGAGAAAATGTAACATCCTAAAATTCTAATACAAATAATTTGAAAAAAAAATGATTAAGTTATTAAAAATATAGTGGAAATAAAATATAATTAAGAGGTTTAATGCAAAGAATTTGTTAGTATAAAATTTATTAGAGTTGGTTAGGAATTACAAAAGGAATAATAAATTAAAATATATATGTATGAATGTAAACATAAATGTAGACCTTTCACGTAGGGGCCTAGGGGGTAGCTCATAAGTCAAGCGTGCCTAATTATTTTATAATTAAAAAAAAATAAACAATGAAGAAAAAAACAAACAAAAAGAAAGAAAGAAAAGAAAACAAATTAAAAAAAAAAAAATCTAGAAGCCTAACGTTGCCTAATGCACTATATCTATATATTACTCTAGTCACGCAAGGAGTAGGAGCGCCGCACAGAAGGATCCTATTTGCAATGCATGAGCTTGGTCTCTCATCCAAAAAAAAAAAACCATTCAAGAAATGTGCAAGAGTTGTTGGAGAGGTATTGGGAAAATTCCACCCTCATGGAGACTCTGCTGTATACGATTCTTTGGTGCGAATGGCCCTGGATTTCTCCTTGCGTTTCCTTTGATCCAAGGTCATGGGAATTTTGGGTCAATTGATGCAGGCCCTCCAGCTGCCATGCGTTACACAGAGTGCAGACGGGAAGAAAGGATGTCAGGAGCACCGCAAGGTGACTATGGCGAGGGAGTGAGCGAGTGGCAGTGCGACCGTTCCAGCACACTGATCCAAAAATGACGGCTAAGGGAAGAAGAATTTTTAGTAAAGAACTAGGTTTTATCATACATAATTTGTTGAACATTTTGTAGGTCTTCAAGAGGTGAGTAACAGTATCTTTTAATAACCCTTTCCATGGTACATGTGTTTGTTGTGTTGAGCGATCTACCTATGATTTTGAGGGATTTTAATTGAATGATGCATGTTATTGATAAACTAATTTTTAGGGGTTTTGAATTAAAATAAAAAAAAAAGGATTATTAAATTGGGTATTTATTCTTGTTACTGATGGAATGAAATACATGATTGGTATTTGAATTAGTTGAATGACGTGCTTGTTGGTGTATGCTATGCCTTGTAAATTTATTTGACATGCATGATAAGATTAAATATTTAATTTTTGGTAAATGAATTGTTACACGTATGAGACATGAAATTGTGCCTTATGATGAATTGTATGATGTGTGCCGTAATACCACCTATGATAGGGGTATCGAAAAGTAATACCACCGTAATGGGGTATCGAAAGTAACATCCCCATATAATTGGGATGTCGAAAATAAGTAATACTACCTAAAAAGGAGTATCGAAAGTAACACCGCCACAGGTTGGAGTGTCGAAAAAGGTGAAATACCACCATGTGCACATGGGAGGTATCGAAATGGAAATGTCCCCGACAGGAGGGTGACATCGAAACACTCCTCGTGAGTAGGGCGGGCAATGGGACGTCATTGTCGTGTGATGTGTGAATATATGGCATGCCGGCAAGAGGCCAATTTAATTAGGAGGTCTTCGAACCGCTTGGATTAAACTAGAACTTATCTGGTATATGGAATGTGATGTATTGAGATGAGATTATTATTAATATTAAAAGTATTTTCTTTTATATATATTATTTTGGAAAATTAGCGGGTGCCATGGACAGTTTTTCCGGTTACCGCGCCGACTGAGAACAATGCTATTTTCGAAAATATTTTTATAAAACTGTATTGCTGATCACTGGGATTTTATATCTCATTATTAAGTATTGTTTTTAGAGCACGAGGAGGACGTCATTGAAACTGGAGAGGCGTGAAGACTTAGTGGATTCTATTAGTTATTCTTTCTAGTTTGGTTAGTATTTTCTCAAATAAGGAGCTGTATGTGGCTAGACACATTTATTTATTTATCGTTGGGTTTGTTAGTAGACGCCCGATATTGAGACTTGTGGTTTTCATTTATTATTATATTATTACCTTTGATACTTTATTACTATTTTAATTAATGAGGTATACTCGCACTCAAATAATTTAATTTTTTTTATGATACGTATGTTTTAATTTAAATGATTAAAAAATGATTTTTTTATTGAATTTATTTCGAGTTACTAATGTAACGAAAGGCGTTACAGTGCCCAAATTATTTGGATGAAACAACTGTTAGACTATGGTGTCCAATTAGATCATATCCCCATTAATTCATGTGATAACACTAGTGCCATTAACTTAACTAAGAATCACATTCAACATTCTAGGACAAAACATATTGAGATAAGACACCATTTTATTCGGGATCATGTGCAAAATGGAGATTGTGTTTTGGAGGATGTGGATACAACTAAGCAATTAGCAGATATCCTTACTAAACCCCTCAATAAAGAGAGTTTCTTTTACATCAGAAGAGAATTAGGCATCCTAGATTTATCTTACATCAATTAATCTTACATGTTTACTTTTTTTCTCACATATCTATCAAATTTGCTCTCTGTCGATAATTTTATTGATAAATATGTGAGCAGGACAATTAATTTTATCATAGTTCCTGTAACTATGTGTCACACTTTTCGATAATAAATTTCCAAATTAACTGCATAAACTGAATTGCATCCAGTTGGTCGGTGTGCTCATGCACCGTCCGTTCTATTGTGATAGTCTGATTCTGTTAGCTTGGATACCGTAAATCATAAAATCATAAAATCAACCTCCATATTGGCTACGACACATACTTATTTTATCAACGCTATTAATGTCCCACTTTTCATCTATTTTGATGAATGAAAGTTATCATCTTTATTTATTATCTTTTATCCATAAACTTTCTTTTTGATCATGCCAAAAGGGGGAGAAGAATTGGAATATTAATCTTGCATAAAATAAATGTAATTGAACTATTCAGGGGGAGCATGCTTATAATATTTCATTGCCTAATAATTTGAATTTATGCCTTCTGAATTTAATTGACGTATCTATTGAGTAATATGTTTTAGATAGGGGGAATCCATCCCACGCTCATGCAGTGCGTATATGACTCTGACACCACATTACATAGGTAAGAAGGTAAGGTTTGTCATAATCAAAAAAGGGGAGTATGTAATCACTCATTTATATATTTTGATGAATGACAAACACTAACAAAAAGGCAAGAGAATTTTTCTTATAGCATGCAGGTACCGCGTGCACAAATTCAAATTATTATGGTGTACCAGAAAATCAAGTATCAAGACCTCAAGCAAGGTTGAGTATATATACTAGGTCTTAGTTATCTTGTAAGGGTATGATGGCTAAAACTCACTTTGGCTCATTTGATCAATTTAACTAAAACACTACATTTTTGGATAAAAGATTTTTTTATCATGTATTAGACTAGCAAAATATTTTTTCAACCTGATTTATCATATAAAAAAAATAATATTGAAATTCAACTTTCAAACGGTGCATCTTCTTTTTAGTTGAATCAAAGGATTTCTTTTAATGTCCAAAATAATAGTACATTGTTCTTTACATATATATGTGAAACTTGGGTGTAACATAAAGCTTTCTTTTTGAAATTAAATGATATTGATCTTAAATAAAGAAAGCTTTAGTGTGTGGAATTTGAATTGGAATCTGTATGTATATTTCAAGGCATGAACCGATTTTAACATGTGAAAATTGTTTGTTAAACCACCCAATTGATTTACACATTAAATTTAATGGTGCAACGACTAGCTTTCAATGACATAAGTCCTTTCCTTATTTGAGGTGCAACGGCTAGCTTTCAATGACATAAGTCCTTTCCTTATTTGAGGTGCAACGGTCATATTTTCAAAAGGCTATAAAAGTGGTTTTTGTTGAAAATTCATAAGAAGAGATAATACATGAAAAATACATTTTGATCTGAAAATTAGTTGTGAGCCAAATTGTGTTATTATCATCATACTCATAGTGCTTCAAGTTGTAATCATCTGCACTAGAAGAGTGTATCATATTGTTCTTCCTTTACTGAAACTTTGTATGAAGGTGTGGTATCCCTCTTTGTTGTGATTGAGGCTTCTACAAAAGGGTGGGGTATCCCTAGTGAGAAGGGCTCTGTTTTGTACAAAGGTTGCAAGCACCAGTTATAAGCTTGTTTGTTAGTGGAAGAAAATCCCACAGGTGGAGTGGGGACTGGACGTAGGTCACTGGTGGTTGGTGGCTGAACCAGAATAAAATTCTCGTGCAAGTATTCTCTTTACCTCTTTTTTAATTTATTTCTTTTATGTAATTGATTGCGTGATAAATTTCGTCAAAGAAATTTTTGTTGAAAAATTAAAAAGAAATTTGTAGACTCAATTTACCCCTCCCCTCTTGAATCGAATCCACATATTCCAACATATCCCACGTCAAATCCACTTATAATGTTAAACTAGTAAGTATCTAATATGTTTTTTAATTTAGAAAAAGTATAAAACAAGTAAAATATAGATGGCATATTTTCAAAATATTTAATATTATAAATGATATATGTCCATTTAATTCAAGTAGAATCCAAAGATAATAAATTATAAAAGTAAAGATTCAAATCTAAAAGAAAAAGTATATATGTACCTTTAAACTTTAGCTTTGCAAGTGATCACTTATAACTATTGATTCTTTTTAACTGATCTCAAACTCCAAGTATCATTGAAAGTAGTCCCTATGTTAATCCAAAGTTGGGTCATCAAAACAAGTCGTTCATTTATTTTAATATGAACCATTGATTGTACTTATACATTTTTTAAAAAAAAAAAAAAACAAAGATCGCCATTTTCTTATTCTCGAGTTCATTCTCTCCCTCTTCTGACTTCATCGACATCCTAAAGATTTCATATTAATAAAGAAATATCTTCAATTGTGGTTGGAATTTTACATCATTTATGATTTTTTATATGCCATTTTCTGGAGTCGATGGGCTTTTTAACACTTCAGCTCACGTTTTAATGCTAGATAGCTCTGTTACTCTTCATCCGCTAAGTTGTATTTCCCACATGTATCAGAATGTAATATATATTTTTTTTATATCGAATATAAATAAATACAACACATATTCGGTAATTTCGGTTCTCTGTTTAATCTTTTGATTATTTTCAATTATGCTTCTGGACAAAAGTCATTTCTATATAGACACAAACTAGGGATGCAGTTGACGTAAGAGGGTAGGGAGAGCCATAGAAGAAAGAAGAAGAAAATCAGGACCTCTATTTTATTTTCCCTTTTAAAAAAATTTAAATAAATCAAGAATCCCGGTTAAAGCAAAATGAATGAGCTGGATTTGATCACTTTAGTGATTTAACTTTGGCTTGGAGGAATAATTTCACGAATAGTTAAAGTTTAATGACTAATTAGAAGAATTATTAGTTAAATGTGTCTATTTACAAACCAACTAAAGTTTAAGGGATTTGTATACATTTTTTACATTCTTAAAAGACAACATGCATATTAACTCTAAATAATAAATTTAAATATTAAAAAAGAAAAATTAAGAATGACATCTACGATTTTTATAAATAAGAGTGGCCTAAAGAGACTCGATTACTTTTAAGAAAATATACTCTTATCGATTTTTCTAACATATGCAATATTGCATATGACAAGAGTCATTGATTACCCACAATTAACCAAATGTTAATTAATAATGTCAAGCTCATTAATTATCATCTTTTTTGAAAAAATCACATATCTCTCTTCTCTTTATTTGTTTGGATTCACCTTTCTATATTAATATTTCTTCCCACCAAAATTTAATATCCATTTTTGGATTTTGATTGAAAATAATTTTTATTTACTTTATAACTACAGTTTTTTTTGTTTTTTTTTTATAAACCTACACATTTTGACCAGCTATTATAACTACAATAATTAGCTTGATAAAATTACAAATTTAAATCCTGTTGTGTTGGCTTCCCCCTAGTATTTAGAAAATTATAAAATAAAAAATGATTTTCAATCAAAATTCAAAAAATAATCAAATTTGAATAACAATAGAGTTGATGAAATAAAACCAAAATTCAATAATATACCTTTTCTTTTTTGCTGAAAAAAAAATCTTCGTAGATAAATAGAAATAAGGAGGGTATAGTGCCTTTTCTTTGTTGATGGCAACGAATCTTTTCTAGTTTTCTTTGTTGCGGGGAAAAAAAAATATGTTTGAGGAGAGTCTTTGGAAGAGAGAGGGACTTAATTAAGCTAAAAAAAAAAATGAAAATCAAATGGTTATTAATTTTTGATGGGAAGACATATTGGGTAATTAATTTTTGGTGAGAATAAATGTTGATATAGGAAGGTGAATCCCAAATAAATAAATAGGAGAGATATATGATTTTTTTCAAAAAAAAAATCATAATTAATGAACTTGACATAATTAATTAACATATAGTTTATTATGGATAATTAATGACTCTTATCCTATGCAATATTGGATAGGTTAGAAAAATGTGTATGAACATCATTCTTTTATAGATCTTTGTCTTCAAAATGAAAAGAATTAAATACAAATAAGTTAATTGATCAACAAATTTGATAACAATAACTATTTTTTAATTAGAAAACTTGAAAATACATCCTAAAAAATATAGTAATTAAATTCAAATAATTATATATAAATTTGATAGTAATAGCTATTAATTAGTATTTTTTAGGCAAAACTGGTAGATTGATGCTATATGTTTATTTTATCTTTCATATTCGTCTTATAAGTTTTTTATTTTTTAAATTGGTCTTACACGTTACGTTCCGTTTTCACGTTAGTCATTTCCGTCATTTTCGATCTTAGGGAGTCGGATCAAGAGCCATGTGTCGGACTAAGGTGATATCCACGTCAGATCAAAACCGACAATGTTATGTCAAAATTGACAGAAAGGATTAACGTGAAAACGGAATGTAACGTGTAGGACCAATTTGAAAAATAAAAAACTTATAGGACCAATATGAAAAATAAAATAAACGTATAGAACCAATTTACCTATTTTTTACGTGTGTTAATTAATATATTTGAAAATATATCAAAAAAAAAAATTGCTTAACATAAGTGATGTCACGTGACTCACAAAGTATAAGAGAGGTTGTGGATAACAGTCCACACTGAAGATTAAGTATTCAAATTTAATATGCGTTGATTGAATTCATCTTGCAAATCCAAAAAAAAACAGTTAGTAAATAAAAATAATTTTTGGACCACAAAAATTTAAATTATATTTTAAAAAAACTCTTGCATTACAAGAGTAACGCAAGAGTTACTAGAGATAGCAAAACCCGCCCCGTCAGTGACCTGCTGAAAAAAGGTGGGGCGGGTCGATCCATTTTTGTAAGCGAGTTGAACCTCCCAATCCACTCCATTTAGCAACGGTTTGGCCCTCCAAAAGGTAACATAATTTTAAAAAATATAAAAATGAAAAAATAGACTTACTAATAAACAAATATAATATTCTAAAATATCACAAAATACAATTACTTATTTTTTTGTAGTAAACAAACTAATATATAAAAATATTAGTGAATGGGATGGACTCATACAAATATATAGCTCTAATGGGTCGGTAATTGTAAACTAAAAGTATATATATAACTAATTGTTGAGCACTTGAGCTGGATTGACTAAATAATGGTCTTATGAGTGAGTAAATTAAAAAATAATTATAAATAAAAAAATCATAGTTTTTACAAAAAATAAAATAAAAGCGAGTTGGCGGGCCAACCCACCCTGCCACCAACCCTTTTTTTTTCTTCTTTTTCTCTATCTAAACCCATAACTTCAATATGGTATCAGAGAGGTACCATCCTCCGTGACCTATCTCGTCACTATTCCGCTGCTGAGTTCCGTTAAGTATGAAGGAACTCTAATAATCTTATTAGCCATACAATTTTTTTTTTACCATTTTTCTCTCCCCCGTTGTGTTTTCCTTTTCCGGTAACCTGAAGGAGGAGGATACCATCCTTCATCTTTCTGACCCTTGTTTTTGTCCCGTCAGTCGCTGTCCGTTGTTGTCGTTTCCAGCCGCCGACCCCATCACTAGACTCGTCGGTCGCCAATCTGCCCAACCATCCAGACCGCACTGTTGTTCGCCTCCCGACGAGCCGAACTCGTCGGCCTATGCTATATTCGGATATGTTCTCACCTCCCTCTATGGATCACTTTTCAACAACCATCTTGATGTGTTTGGTTCTCTTAGGTTATGTTTTGCTGTGTTCGAAAGCTCAAATATTTGGTCTACTGTTTGCTTCTCTAGTGTTTGTCATGCAATTCTTATCCAATGATGGATCATACCAGTGACTTCTCTTCCCACCGACAACCATTCTGGTGGTGACTCATTTCTCACTGATGGATCATACCAGTGACTCCTTCTCTTATCCACTGATGGATCGTACCAGTGGCTTCTCTTCCCACCGACGATCATTCCGGCGGCGACTCATTTCCCACTGATGGATCATACCATTGACTCATTCTCTTATCCACTGATGGATCATACCAGTGGTTTCTCTTCTCACCGACGATCATTCCGGTGGTGATTCCTTTTCCACTAATGAATTATATTAGTGGTTACTTCTATTTCCGTCAACGATTAACTTATGTTGGTTATAACTCATACTAGCCCAACTTTTTGTCCCAAATGCTCTGGCCTCGACTCTTTGTCCTATATGCACTGTCATTGTCTTTGTCCCAAATGCACTAGTCATCATGATCGTTTGCCCCACATGCATTGGCCTCATCTCAGTCCCGGTAGTAGTTGTCTACCTTAATTTCAATTCTAAATAATTTGGGTCTCCAATATTGTTGTTGAAGCTTCCAAATGTAGTTTTGAGAAGTTTGGACCTTGCTGCTAGATTGCTTGCCAATAAATTTCTGTCAGGCTTATGATAATTCCGGCTATCTTACTAAGTTATTTCCAACATCCTTTCCCACTTAAGTTGGTTGTTTCGGTAGTCCCGTCGTCTGACTATCGTCAAGGTTGAGTCATCGGCACCAGTCACAGATACTTCGTGACCCGCCACACTCTTAAGTTGGTTGTTTCAGGTTAAGGACAACGTCTGGCCTAATATCATTTCAGTTTGATTTGATCGATGTTCGTGAAAATCAGGAATGATTATTTCAATTGGTTGATTGGTGGTTTGTTCCTGGGCACAAACATTATTGGTTGATGGTTCTGGTATTTCTCGATTTATTCAAGATATCCTTATGGGTCTGGTTACATCTGGTTGTTAAATTTTCTCTTTTAAAGGGTATATTTGTAACAAGCTTAAAGCTTAATAAGCTTTAGCTTGAGGGGGAGTGTTAGAATAGATGATATTATGTTGCCTTATCTTAGAATACATCATATCTTATAATAGTATCTGGAGTTATCTCATATGATTATGTTGTTATCAGTTAGTTATTATCATAATTAGTTTTCCTTTTCAATTAAGATTAGGAGTCTTGTATCCCTATAAATAGGGGTTAATACTTAAGTTTTTTGTACAACAAGGTCATAATCAATCATAATCATAATTTGAATGTTCATTCTTTTTTTTCTCTTTCTTTATCTAAACCCATAATTTCAACAACTATTATATATATGCATGAACTCGCGCATGCTATACTTGGAGATGGGGAGATTACAAGAAGCTTTATTCATATGTTGCAGTTGAATTAAAACAAGATTTATTCACCATTAGTCCTCATATATGATTAAATACAAAAGGCTTTACTAACTGAAACAACTAACACTTTTGATATTTCTCTTCGATTAAGTTGCTATTAGATTTCTTCAAAAAAAAAAGTTGCTATTAGATATTGTGTCCAAAAAAAAAGATTGCTATTAGATATTTTGTTTTTAAGAAAAAAATTAAAGTACTTCAAATTGTATATATTTCGTCCAATTTTTGCTTTTAAGTTACCTCTATTATTTATCTGATAAATTCTTTAAACCTAATTTGCATCTACAATTAAACGTATCATTAGGATGGCATGGGGAATGAGATACATCATACATTGTAATTTTTTTCATAAATAGTCAACAAATATGAGCGTTAAAGTATACAATAAGGTTAAGTTGATACATTATTGAAGTGTCATCAACGAAAAATAATTATTTGTGTTAACTTGAAGGCCATGTACTTTTCCGTTTATAAATAGTCTATCTAATTTTTAATACAAGAACTAGGTATGCTTACGTAATTATTTTATCAAACTTTATATAAAGGGGTCCCAGTGCATTATGATTTACTCTAAATCTATTTCTCATTATTATTACATTTAATTTATTCTATAAATTCAAATTGAATAAGGTAGAGAATGCCTTAATCTAGCGTCGCCTCTCTCTCTCAACCTTCCATCTACTCATCTTTTTATTCTTCCTCATCCATCGGAATGGGGTGATTTTGGGTCATTTTTTGCCCGGAATCACCCTTTACATCGTTTTCCCTCTCTTTTTATCTAAATAAGTGGTTTTTCCACATAAATCTGGTTTTTCTTTCGTGTTTTTCAGTGTTTTCGTCGTCTGCATGTGACGGTGTTTTGTTCGTTGTCTTGTTGCGGCGTCGTTTGGTTTCCCGTCTCGTTGCGGTGTTCGTTTGGTTCATATTGACAGATCAGCTTCGATCCATTACAGATTCAATCAAGACTTGGGTGTCACATTTGTAGGTATTTTGATGTGTTATGCTATTAACCTGGATGTTGTGAGTTTGTTCGCAGATCCATCCTTTTCGATTTTTAGTGATATTCCATTTGTGTTGTTTTTGATGTATTTTATCAATTTTAATAAATGAATATCTTTTTAATAAAAATAAAATTATTCTACATGTAAGTCAAATCTTAAAAAAGGATAAAGGATACTAGTATCTGCCAACAACATTCTTGTCAGTTGTCCATCCATGTTCCGTGCACAGACTACTAAGATTTAGCGCACAAAAAAAAAAAAAGACTAATAAGGTTTATAAATGCAAGCTCTTATAAAATTTAAAGGCTGTTATATAATGAAGATGTAAACAACGAAGCCATTATATTGTTAGAGTTTAATTTTAACATATACATTAATTAACTGTTAACATAAAGTTTTTATATTATCATTTAATTGAATATAATTATACATATGAATTTTAAAATAATTATTATAAGAGTCCCTGAAAAGGGATTTCCCGTCTTCAGGTGTCATTTATTCCCGTAAGAGATTAGTCTCCGTTTCGGGATACTCTTGACCAAGGATAAAAAAAATCTTTTTAATGATGTGATAATATGTAATTAATCCATAAATATAAATTTTTTTATATAACAATGTATCAAAATTAATTAAATCAATATTCTTTTTTTGATAAACAAATCAATATATTATTAACGGTAAACACGGAATGGTCTACGTTTCATCATGTACAAAGTACACAACGAATGACAGCCACAACCTAGCAATGGCTAGTGGTGTTGAACAATCGAAACAACTCTAAGAGCTTGTGAAAGGATAAGTTGGGTTGTTATGATATAGTTTCAGTCGCTATCATCAATTGCTGCAAATTTCAATTACAAAAGCAAAGAGAGACGGTTTACTAATTTGTTATTACTAATTTTAATTTCAAAAGATGAACAGTGTTTTTTTTATATTGGTAAATATTAGTAATTAGTATGTTATGTTAATGGGGGAGTTGAACCCCTTACTACTCCAATACCTATGTCCCTCTCCAAACCACCTCGATCATCTTATAACTCTCAAAAGATGAACAATATTACTAACACACTCTTTATTATACTTCCACCAGTATACTTTGATGAATTTCATATATAGGGTCCACTAATTAAATAGAGAGTTGTCAACATGATTCAGTGAGTTTCATATGTTACCGAATAATAAAAAGTGTGTTAAAGAGTGTGTGTTAAAAATGTATTGTTAGCAAATTTCTCTTGAAGTATATATATATATATATATATATATATATATATATATATATATATATATATATATATGCTTCTCTTAGAATGTGTTTGAGAAAATTGGAAAAATAGATTATGCTGATAATCGATTATAATCAGAATCTGTTTTTGTTTGGGTATGTTTGCTAAAAAACAATTTTAAGATAAACTATTTTGTTTGGGTGGTGCAAAAAAAATCACTTTTATATAGTAAATTACGAAAAGGGTATGAAATTATTTATATAATTTAATAATATTTGCTCAGAAGTTAATTTTGTTTGAGTAAACAGGGAAGAGAGTTTTGAGAATGAAAAATAATCAAATCATAATAATCAGGTTTTAAATAAACAATTTTTTTCTCAAAAAAAAACTTTTTTAAAAAATAAGCTAAAGATATAAACATAACAATTATTTATCAAAACAACTTTAAAAAAAAACTGAAACACACATAATTAATCTTTCCCCAAACAAGTTCTTAAGCCACTTAAGAGCATATTTGGGAAAGATTATTTCTTTCCCATTCAGCTGTTTTTACACCAAACAGCTGTTTTGTAAATAATTTGTTGTGTTTGGGTGTACAGTGTGACACCCTGCTACTCCGTGTGACACCCTGCTACTCCGCATGTTATAAAGCAATTTAAAGACAAAGATATAAAACCAAAAGATGCATTTACTGGATAAAATAAAACATTTGTCCACGGGTAGAAAGGTCCCACATGAACGAGTTCTCAAAATGCGGAAAATAAAACAAGTTTAAAACAAATAAACCAAAAGATAAACAACATAACCCAACCTGATGTCACAACAGAGCTGGTATGACCGTTCCGGAATGAAATCCTCGGAATACAACTGAACTAACTAAACATAAGGAAAAGTCCTAACTATGAGTGGTGGCTCCTCAGAGTCACTCCTCTCCTGACTGCTCGCCATCCTCTGCAAGGTGCCAATCAGGCCAAACAAACAAACAAAGAACGGGGAGTAAGAATCATGTAAACATATACGACATGGAGATAGGAAGCAAGGTAAAACATACAACATAACGTCATCATAACATACATCAACGTGTATATATATATATATATATATATATATATATATATATATATATATATATATATATATATATATATATATATATCAACATTCAATCAACATCATATCAACCAAGTATGCTATGCAGTGCAATGCAACACTACCCCACTACTCCAACATGCATGTGGATCCACACTAACTCGGGATGAACGACTTCAGAGTTAAGTATCCACATTGAGAATCTACTCAACGCCGGAGAATCTACTCCTTGGATAGTCAACACATCGAACCAACGAATACCTCGTGACGGGGGCGCACGGTTACCAAACCTTGGGTAACCTACCGTGGATGGCCAGATCGCCGTACTCTAGGACGACATCCCCTATGTCGAACATCCACCAACAACAACATCCCCAATGATGCATGCATCATACAACAAACAACGGGCAACCACCACCTCCTTTGCTTAGACGGAATCAATCGAAAACTTCAGCGGAATCGACCGCAGCGGTATCTACCGCAACATTTAAACCTTTAGCAGAATCAACCGCAACACCTTAGACCCAAACCGCGGGGTCAAGGTTCCCTTGGCCAAAATCACCAAGGTACAACTCATCAACGTACAGCAACCCAACGGTTACCGACTTAACCATCTTAACTAGTCTTTAATTAAGTGATCTAACCTTCATCATTGATTAACTATATCATCATCATTGTTGAGGGAGATTGGGGTTAAAATCCCTTTTTTAAGTCCTTAATCTCATATTCTGTCCAGAGGGGTGAGCACGGTCGTGCTTAACCCCAGCACGGGAGTGCTGCCACTTAAGTGGAGCACGGTCGTGCTTCCTTTTGAGCACCGTCATGCTCAGCTGCATGGGCGTGCTCCTTTGCTGCACGGTCGTGCTGAATGCACGACCATTTTCCAGAATTCAAACCGGGAGCACGGGCGTGCTCCCTGTTCCGCACGACCGTGCTTAATGCATGGCTGCACTGTTCTGGGCAGAAGCTAACACCTAAATCTTAACCAATTTTTAGGATATTTTATCCATTAAACTTATCACGTTTTTGAATCTATTTTACCAGTTAATATCTTAACTTTGAAACTCAAAAAAGCAACATCATCATCTCAACCAATCATCCAATATCATCATGCCGATAATCATCAACATAGCATCATGTTCATATTAACAACAACAACATAAACATAAGGGACATATTATGAACATAGGCATGTAAAACAACATATTAATAGTCAAGACATGTTATCATAACGAATCAAACCAACATATTATTCATACAATCATACATACGAACCGGGGTCATGGGAACCCCTTTACCTTACACTACCCCCACCGCCTAATGATTACACTACCCTTCTCCCCATACCTTAACAAATGTCCTAACAGCAACTGGTTCCTTCCCTTCGAGCGGCTCACAATGAATCCAAGCCTTGGAACAACGTAAACACAAACTATCAGTTTCCAATTCTAAACAAGAAAAGGAAATACGAAAGGGAAAGACTTTACCTCTATATATCAAGCACATATGAAACAGGGCTTCCCAAAGGTCTCAAATACTCAAGAAACTGAATGAGTTCGACGGAAATAGGGAACGAAACAGTGTTAGCGTAATAAGGTTAGCAGCCAACACAGATAGGGTTAAAAACACAACCCTCGGTTTCTGTGCCAAAATATATAGACTGTGCATGAAGCACGGTCGTGCTAGACTTACCGTCAGTGAGACGCGGTCCACAGATTGAGCACGGGTGTGCTCATTGTTGAGCACGAGCGTGCTCAACTTAAAAACTGAAACACGCTTCAGCCTTTTAAGCACGGGCGTGCTGGCTAATGAGCACGGGAGTGCTCATACACCAGAAAGGGACTTTTGAGCCAAAAATCCCACTAAGCCCTTAACTAACCAACAACTTATAAAAAGCAATTAGCAAAAAGCTGGGTGTTACAATTCCACCCCCTTATAAAAATTTCGTCCTCGAAATTTTTACGTACCTCAAGAGAAAAGGTGTGGATACGCTTCCATCATCTTGCTCTCCAGCTCCCATGTAGCACTTTCCTCAGTTGCCCCACTCCAAACCACTTTGACCAAATGAATCTCCTTGCCTCTGCTTTGCTTCACCCTCCTATCCTCGACTCGAAGGGGTAACACCTCAAACGTCAAGTTCTCTTTCAACTATATAGCGTCGGGTACTATCACGTGACTAGGGTCATGGATATACTTTGCGTTGAGACACATGGAAAACATCATGGAGGTTTGACAAGAACGGTGGCAAGGCTATTTGGTAGGCGACCTCGCCGACTCTTTTGATGATTTGGTAAAGACCAATGAACCTCGGAGTAAGTTTCTTCGCCTTCATCACTCTACCAACCCCAGTCATGGGAGTAACCCTCAAGAACACATGATTGCCTTCCTGGAATTCGAGCGCCTTCCTCCTTTTGTCATGGTAGCTCTTCTGCCTACTCTGTGCAACTCTCATCTTTTCCTGAACCATCCTGATCTTTTCTGTTGTTTCCTGGACTATCTCCGGTCCTAGCACCACACTATCACTAGGTTCACTCCAAAACAAAGGTGTCCTATATCTCCTCCCATAAAGAGCCTCATAAGGTGTCATCCCAATACTGGAATGCGAGCTGTTGTTGTAGGTGAACTCTATCAGGGGCAAAAACTTGTCCCAACTGCCAGACTGCTCTAACACACAAGCCCTCAGCAAGTCCTCTAAGGACTGGATGGTCCTCTACGAATGTCCATCGGTCTGTGGGTGGTAAGCCGAACTAAGCCTAAGCTTTGTCCCTAAAGCATGCTGCAAACTTTCCCAGAACCTAGAGGTAAACCTCGAGTCTCCATCTGATACTATGCTAGAGGGTACACCATGAAGCCTAACTATGTCTTTGATGTACAACTTAGCTAACTTTTCCAATGGATATTCCATATTCATCGGGATGAAATTGGTAGACTTAGTCAATCTATCCACAACAACCCATATAACCTCAAAACCAGCTGGAGTCCTAAGGAGTCTAGACACAAAATCCATGGAGTTATTACCCCATTTCCATTCCGGGACACTCAAAGGTTACAACTTACCTAATGGATTTTGGTGTTCTATCTTGGCCTTCTGACAAACTAGGCACGCACACACAAACTCAACTACATCCTTTTTCATCCTAGGCCACCAAAACATCCTCTTAAGGTCCTGATACATCTTAGTGGCACCTGGGTGCACACTCAACCCACTCCTATGCCCTTCTTCTAGGATTAACTTCCTAAGCTCAGGAACATCCAGTATGCACACTCTATCCTTAAACCTCAAGACACCTTCCATCCTTAAAACTAAGGTCTCTACTCTGAGCGAGCAACTCTCGCTGGTCCAAGAGAAAGCAGCCACCTCATTGGCCTTTCCTGAGTGATAGGTCAGCTCGAAGTCATAATCCTTTAAGAAATCCATCTACCTATGCTGCCTCATATTCAAATCCTTTTGATCAAAGAGATACATCAAACTCTTGCGATCACTAAAGACCTCAAACCTCACCCCTTAAAAGGTAATGCCTCCAGATCTTTAAGGCAAAAACCATAGCTCCTAACTCTAGGTCATGGGTAGGGTAGTTC
Organism: Sophora flavescens; assembly: GCA_030762895.1. Taxonomy (NCBI): domain Eukaryota; kingdom Viridiplantae; phylum Streptophyta; class Magnoliopsida; order Fabales; family Fabaceae; genus Sophora; species Sophora flavescens. Next base: position 33,412,501 of record CM061063.1, read on the forward strand.
TTCTCATGGGATTTCAACTGCCTAGAAGCATAAGCAACTACCTTACCATTCTGCACTAACACACCACCTAACCCTTGCTTAGAAGCATTGTAGTAAACTACGATGGGCTCACTAGTATCCGACAAAACTAACACTGGTGCTGATGTCAACCTATCCTTAAGGGTTTGGAAACTCTCTTCACACTTAAAATCCCACACAAACAACTATCCCTTATTGGTGAGACGGGTTAAGGGTAAAGCTATCTTAGAGAAACCTTCTATGAACTGCTTATAATACCCGGATAACCCCAAGAAACTTCTAATCTCGGTTACTGACTTCGGCACTTCCCACTGGAGCACCTTCTCTACCTTAGCTGGGTCTACGGCTATGCCACCCTTTGAGATGACATGTCCTAAGAAGCTCACTTCCTCTATCAGAACTCACACTTCGACAACTTAGCGTACAACTGCTTTTCCTTAAGGGTCTGCAAGACAACCCTCGGGTGTTCCTCATGGTCCTCCTTACTCTTGGAGCACACTAAGATGTCATCTATAAACACCACCACAAACTTATCCAAGTAAGGGTGAAAGGTCTTGTTCATGTAGTCCACGAACATCGTAGGAGCATTGGTCACACCAAAAGGCATAACCAAGTACTCGCAGTGACCATACCGGGTCCTGAATGCTGTCTTTGGGATGTCCTTAGACTTAACTCGAATCTGATGGTACCCTGACCTCAAATCTATCTTAGAAAAGACGCAAGTGCCCATCAACTGGTCCATAAGATCATCAATCCTAGGGAGGGGATACTGATTGTTTATGGTCACCTTGTTGAGCTGTCGATAGTCGACACGCAACCTCATACTACCATCTTTCTTCTTCACCAACAACACAGGTGCTCTCCACGGAGACACACTAGGCCTAATGAACTTCTTATTCATCAGGTCCTCCAACTGCTCCTTCAACTTAGCTAGCTCTAAAGGAGACATTCTAAAGGGTGCTATGGAGATTGACCCGGTGCCTGGCACTAAGTCTATGGTAAACTCAACATCTCTCTCTGGGGGTAAGTTATAAACATCCTCCGGGAACACTTTAGGAAATTCACACACAGCAGGCAAGTTGGCGACATCAGGAGGACTGCTCTCTACTTCCAGGGAAGCTATCATCATGCACACTTGGACTTCGTCTTTCATCGAAGCTTGAACTTGGCTGGCAGAGAGAAGGTCCGGATTCTTAGACTCCGTTGGAGTTCCGAAAACCAAGGTTTTATCAAAGCAGTTCAGAAGGACGTGGTTGGAAGATAACCAGTCCATGCCAAGAATGATATTAAGATCTTCCAGGGGTAAACATACAAGATCGACAACAAAGGTTTTACCATCAATGACAATATGACAGTTCTTGCATGCATAATATGTGGAAACAGGTTTATTTGTAGGTGTAGATACAAGCAAATCAAACTCAAGAAAGGTAACAGGCAATTTAAGACTCTTGATCCTATTATGCGATATAAATGAGTGAATAGCACCAGAATCATACAATACAGTCAATTGAGTTCCATCAATAAAACATGTACCTTGGATCAAGTCATCAGACTCGGAGGCTTCAGCTCCACTAAGAGTAAAAAATCTTCCAGTGGTCTTCAGTCTGTTGGCCTGGGACTTCAGATTCCTGCTAGCACTGGGAGGCTCGGCCTTGGCTCCTTCACACTCGCGGCTGATATGACCAGACTTGCCACACCTGAAGCAAATCACAGTTGGTTCCTTGCACTAAGATGAGTAGTGATCCGATGCACCGCATTTGCAGCACTTCATAGCTCTGGGGGCATTAGAGAACCCGCCCCTAAACCCATCCTGCTAAAACTGTGACTTCCTGCCACTCTGCTTGAAGTCCTTGCAGGTCGGAGCATACCGCTGCTTACCATTGTCTCTCTGACCAGTCCTCTTGCCAATCTGACTATCCAATCCCTTAGAACTTGCAACTTTGAACTAACTGGCATCCTCATAAATTTTGTACTTGTTGACCAGAATCGGGAAGATCCTGATCTATTGGTAGCTGATGGCCTACTTAATCTCGGGTCGGAGTCCAGCTTCAAACTTGACGCACTTGGAGCGATCATATGTCTCATGTTGATAAGGAGTGTAGTACCTCGCCAGCTCCTCAAACTTGGCTGCATAGTCGCCAACCGACATAGATCCCTGCCTCAAGGATAAGAACTCCATCTCTTTCTTGTCCTAGATATCCGATGGAAAGTACTTCGCTAGAAACCTCTACCTGAACACACCCCATGTAACCGCTGTGCCCTCCGCCTACATCCTCTGTCTATAGTTATCCCACCAATGCTCAGCCTCCTTAGTCAACATGAAGGTAGCAAAGATAAGCTTCTGCTGATCATTACAATCCACAGCTCGGAAGATCTTCTCGGTCTCCCTCGACCATAGCAAAGCTCCTTCCGGATCATACGCTCCCTTGAACGACGGAGGATTGTTCCTCTGAAACTTGTCCAACCCTTGAAACTCAGCTGGCCCACCATTGTTGTTGTTATGGTTGACCTGTCCGAGACCATTGACAAGAAGTACCAACGCGTTCGTAATTGGCTGATCGTTGCATCCTCTACCTGCCATGAGTTCTTGTACACGTCCAACGTAACTCTTAGATACAGAAACTTAAGCGGGTAAAAGCTACAGGCAACTAAATTAAAGCATCATTGTCTCTAACAAGTATAGACAATTCAAACTAGAGCACACAACAGACTCACAACATACCACGCCCTGAGAGGGCAGACCTGCTCTGATAAGACTAAATGTGACACCCTGCTACTCCGCATGTTATAAAGCAATTTAAAGACAAAGATATAAAACCAAAAGATGCATTTACTGGATAAAATAAAACATTTGTCCATGGGTATAAAGGTCGCACATGAACGAGTTCTCAAAACACGGAAAATAAAACAAGTTTAAAACAAATAAACCAAAAGATAAACAACATAACCCAACCCGATGTCACAACAGAGCTGGTATAACCGTTCCAGAATGAAATCCTCAGAATACAACTGAACTAACTAAACATAAGGAAAAGTCCTAACTATGAGTGGTGGCTCCTCGGAGTCACTCCTCTCCTGACTGCTCGCCATCCTCTACAGGTGTCAATCAGGCCAAACAAAGAATGGGGAGTAAGAATTATGTAAACATATACGGCATGATAGGAATCAAGGTAAAACATGTTGGTAATGGCTACAATCTCAAGAGGGGGGGGGGGGGTGAATTGAGATATTGAAAACTTTTTCAACAATTTTAAGCAAAACAGAGTTTTCTTAAAGAAAATTGGTTTTTCACTCAATTTTAATTCCCAAGAATCAGGTTATGTAACAAGTAATGATGTTAAGAAGAATTATAAGAAGTAACAACAAGTTTAACACAGATTGCAGATCAAAGATTCAAGTTAACAAGCATTCTTAAAACTCATTCACAACACACAAGTGCATATAACAAGTATATGGAGTTTAGAGATGAGAAGAACACGCAAGGCGATTTATCCTGGTTCGGCTACCTCCTCTGGTAAGCCTACATCCAGTCCCACACCTCTGTGGTTTTCTCCAATTACAGCATTCACAAGGATAACCTCCTTGCTCAATAACACACCAAAAAGCACACTTGCTTTTCTATGCCCAAGGATCCCTTCTATCCTTGTTCAATCCTAAAAGATACCCTCTCTTAATCGTACTAATTCACAGAAAGAATTTATTAGAAGAAAGACTCTAAAAGTCTGATTATACAAATTGAAGTTCTAAGAAATATCACACTTTTCTCTCAAAGATAAAGCACTTTTGGAAGCTTTTGAATCTTTTGTATTTTCACTTTTAGAATGTGTAAGGTAATGAAAAGTGTTCCTTTGATCCCTCTTTATATAGAAAACAAGTTATAGTCGTCGGGATGAACTAAAACAGATTTGGATCTGATTTAACAAAATTTGTTTTCTTGATTCTCGTTCTTGAAATAAGATTCTGATTGTTCTTGTAGAATTCGCGTCCATCTTGAAAATAACTGTTTCCATCTAGCCATTAAGATTTTAAATTCGGATGGGCTAGTAGACGAGCTCCATTTAGTATACGAGCTCCATATGGTAGATGAGCTCCATAAGGTAGACGAGCTCCATATGATACTTTAGCAGACGAGCGCTTCTTGTTAGTTTAGTAAACGAGTGCTTCTGTCACTTTAGTAGACGAGCACTTTTGTCACTTTATTGGACGTCTGCTTGTTTTACTTCATTGGACATCTGCTTGTTTCACTTCATTGGACGTCTGCTTGTATTATTCCACTGTTTGACGAGCACTTATATTATTTCCAAAATCATTTTCATTTATGAAGACTTATTCCTTTTAATGCAGGTTATGAAAAATGATTTTCTTCATGCATCTTTTCAAGTGAGCTTTTTGTGAGTAAGAGATTTCATCTCTTATAGATCATCTAAGACCTAAAACTAATTCCATCGTTACGCTCTTGTCTTGATGATTCCTTGATCTTCTTAAATTTAAGTGCTTCACCTAAGAAATCAAATGTGCTATTTTTACAATAACATCTAAAGTATGAGATCTCCATTGCTTGATGCTTTAGTCCTTGTCCATTGCTTTGTGTCCTTGGTCTTCCATCCTTTAATCCTTGATTTATCTTTTTCATGAGTGATCTTGCATACAACTTAACACATAATAAGTACATAGTCAAAATAAAAAATCTTATGCAAAATACACTTTGTTTGTCATACATCAAAACATGAATGAGGGCTTAGTCTTACAAACTCCCCCTTTTTGATTATGACAAACCTTACCATACTTAACCTTAGTTATTAAAAATCATAGTGCAGTTGTTTAGTAAGCATGATTCTTGAGTCATTTTCATCCTCTTTCTGTCTCATTGATATATTTCAAAAATCAAGTGTTATCATATCATTATCATGAAAAAGTCATCTTGCATTTATTATTAGTTCAAGTATATCTTTTCAATGCAGTTCATACTTAGGTATCAGAGAAAAAATTTACAGTAAATGCAAGACAGAATTAATGGTTGTATGGTTCATCTTTCTCTCCCTTTGTCATTATCAAAAAGAAACTATGGAGAATATTGAAATCAAACTGGAAAACAGTCTTGCATTCATTGATAATAAATCATTACAGAGAATATGCAATACATCAAAACAACCAAAACACTGAAATCAAAAAACAGGAATTACAGACACCGAAGGACACTTAGTCTAAACTGAGACTAGATAAAAGCATCTTGCCCATGTCCTTCATAATTTTCAGCATCTTGTACTGCCTCGCTTGCCATATTGACTATATTATCAAAAATAACATCTGATATCAATCATTTTGAGGATCAATTATGCCAAGTTCCCTTCTTATGAAGAAGAAACTCTCCTTATTTAGTGGTTTGGTGAATATATCAGCTAATTGCTTGGTTGTATCTATATGTTCAATCACAACATCACCACTTTGAATATGATCCTTGATAAAATGATGCCTAATTTCAATATGCTTGGTTCTTGAATGCATGATGGGGTTCTTTGTTAGATTAATTGCACTAGTGTTATCACACTTTATTGGTACATGATCTAGATGAACACCATAGTCAATTAATTGTTGTTTCATCCATAGGATTTGAGCACAACAACTCCCAGCTGCAACATATTCTGCTTCAGTTGTGGATAAGGCCACAGTAGTTTGCTTTTTACTAAAGCAAGACACTAGGGAATTTCCTAATAAATGGCATGTTCCACTTGTGCTCTTCCTATCTAACTTGCATCCAGCAAAGTCAGAGTCGGAATATCCTATTAATGTGCAAGTGGATCCCTTGGGATACCACAGCCCCATTCCTTTTGTTCCTAAAAGATACTTCATGATTCTTTTAACTGCAGTAAGATGTGATTCTTCAGGATTAGCTTGATACCTTGCACACATACACACACTAAACATTATATCTGGCCTACTTGCAGTGAGATAAAGTAAGGATCCGATAATACCTCTATACTTGGATACATCTATAGATTTACCATGTTAATCTTTGTCCAAGTAGCAGGCTGGACTCATTGGTGTTGCCATTTCCTTTGCACTTTCGATTCCAAACTTCTTTAGTAGTTCCTTGTAATGCTTTGTTTGGCTTATGAAGGTTCCATCTTGGCATTGTTTAATTTGAAGTCCAAGAAAGAAGGTAAGCTTTCCCATCATGGACATTTCAAATTCATTTTCCATTAGTTTACCAAATTCCTTGCATAAAGACTCATTAGTAGCACCAAAAATAATGTTATCAACATATATTTGAACAAGTAAGATGTTGTGTGCTTTTGTTTTAGTAAAAAGTGTTGTATCAACTTTTCCTTTTTTAAAGCCTTTCTCTATGAGAAAATTGCTTAACCTCTCATACCAAGCTCTAGGAGCTTGCTTGAGTCCATAGAGGGCTTTAGTGAGTTTATAGACATGATTTGGGAACTCACTATCAACAAAGATAGGGTTTGGCTTACATACACTTCCTCTTGTATTATTCCATTTAAAAAGACACTTTTCACATCCATTTGGTACAGTTTAAAGTTCATTATACATGCATAGTCTAATAGCATTCTTATGGCTTCTAATCTAGCTACGGGAGCATATGTTTTATCATAATCAATTCCTTCTTCTTGATTATATCCCTTAGCTACTAGTCTAGCCTTGTTTCTTACTATTATTCCATTCTCATCCATTTTGTTTCTAAACTCCCATTTAGTTCCAATTATTTGGTAACTTTTAGGTTTTGGAACTAAATCCCAAATTTTGTTCCTTTTAAATTGATTTAACTCCTTTTGCATTGCAATCATCCAATGTTCATCATTAATAGCATCATCAACACATTTTGGTTCTATTTGAGATACAAACGCCATGGTCTTGCAAATATTCCTTAAAGAGTTTCTAGTGGTTACCCCTTTGGTGATCTCACCAATGATATTGTTTAGGGGATGATTCTTTGAAACTTGCCACTCCTTAGGAAGATTTTCTTGTTGGATTTCTGCTTGAGGTTCTTTATTGCTCCCTTCATCTTCATTTTCCTTATTGCTATCTTTTCTTTCATCAGATTTCACTTCATCTTCATGAGTTTCTGCATCATCAAAAATGTTGTTTCCCAACCTTTTGGGGTTAGACTCATCAAATGTTATGTGAACAGATTCTTCCATTGATAAAGTACGCTTATTAAACACTCTGTATACTTTGCTAGTTAATGAATAACCTAGGAAAATATCCTCATCAGCTTTGAGATCAAATTTCCCAAGATTATCCTTGCCATTATTTAGCACAAAACACTTACAACCAAAGACATGAAAATGAGAAATGTTAGGTTTTCTTCCCTTGTAAAGTTCATATGGAGTTTTCTTCAAAATTGGCCTTATTAGAACTCTATTTAAAACATAACATGCAGTACTCACAACATCGGCCTAAAAATACTTTGGTAAATTAGAGTTACTTAACATGGTTCTAGCAATTTCTTCAAGTGGCCTATTTTTCCTCTCAACTACTCCATTTTATTGTGGAGTTTTAGGTGCAGAAAAATTGTGTTTTATACCACGTTCATCACAAAAGTTATCAAACTCCTCATTGTGGAATTCTCCTCCATGGTCACTCCTAATTGAAACAATTTTCACGTCTTTCTCATTTTGAACAACCGTAGCCATTTTCTTAAAAGCTTTAAAAGCTTCATTCTTTTGTGCTAAAAAATAGGTCCAAGTAAATCTAGAGAAGTCATCAACAATTACAAAGCATAAAGATTTCCACCAAAGCTTTTTATCCTAGAAGGTCCAAAAAGGTCCATGTGCAACAATTGTAAGGGTCTACTAGTTGAAACAATGTTTTTAGCCTTAAATGAGGTTTTCACTTATTTACCCTTTTGGCATGCATCACATAAGCCCTCTTTAACAAACTTATTATTTGGTAAACCAATTACAAGTTCTTTGGAAATCAACTTATTCAAATGATCCATATGGATGTGAGTTATTCTCCTATGCCAAAGCCAATTTTCATCTTCTTTGGAAATTAAGCAACATGCATCATTGGAAGTTAAATTGTCTAAGTCTAGCATATATATGTTATTGATTCTATTTCCAATCAATTTTATGTTATTATCATGAATAGATTCAATCATACACAAATTTGAGTTAAATTTACCTTGTAGCCTTTATCACATAATTGGCTTATACTTAGTAGATTGTGTTTGAGCCCTTCCACATAGAGAACATCCTCAATCTTGATTGCTGGACTTTTTCCTATTGTTCCAACACCAAGAATTCTTCCTTTGTTGTTGTCTCCATAGGTGACATTTCCACCTTCTTTGGGAGTGAAAGCTGTAAATTTTATGATGTCTCCGGTCATGTGTTTGGAGCAGCCACTATCTAAAAACCAGCTTGAGCTTTTGGCCTTCAAACACACCTGCAAAACAGATTTTTTTTATACTTTTCCTTTAGGTACCCAAATCTGGTTGGGTCCTTTGTTGTTAGTAGCAACATAAGTTCCTTTTGGAACCCAAATTTGTTTAAAGCCAACATGTATGTTCTTTCTAAGTCTACAAGTAGCAGTTGTATGACCTTTCTTTAAACAATAATAACATTTCACAAAAGGACTAGTTGAAGAAGTAGGTGCAACAAAAAGCTTCTTGAAAGATTTTTCACATACCATTGGCTTATATCCAATTCCAGCTTTATCATAAACACCCTTTTGCTATCCTAATATGACATTCAAGTTATCTCTACCCAAAGTAAACTTAGATAGAGTTGTATTCAGTTTTTCAACTTCCTTTTCTAGTGTAGTGCATTTGGTGCAAATTGAACTAGATGCAAGTAATTGTGAATTTTTAGCTTCTAGTTCTTTAAGCTTTATTTGTAAAGATGCATAGTCACTACATTGTTTTGCGATGATCTTCCTAGAAGATATAATTTGTTTACCGATTTTAATATATTCTTCATGAAATTCATCAAAAGCATCTTGTAACTCGTCATAGGTAGAAGACGAATCATTTACCTCGGTTTCACTATCACTTTGTTGATTTGCCATGAGACATAGGTTGGCTTCTTCATTTTCAGATTCACTACTAGTGGAATCCATATCATTTTCTTCCCAAGCTATGTATGCTCTTCTAGGCTTTCTTCCTTTCTTCTCTTTGTTGTCATTCTTATCATACTTTTCTTTCTTTTGTAGCTTTGGACATTCATTTTTGTAGTGTCCAAGCTTTCCACATTCAAAGCATTTGATTGTTGAGGAAGAGCTTTCACCTTTGTTCGTGTTCTTTTTGGTAGGAAAACTGAATTGCTTCTTGTTTCTATTATTTTTTATGAATCTTCTAAATTTCCTCACAAGTAATCCCATGTCTTCTTTTTCGGATTCTTCACTTTCATCAAGGTCATCATCATCATCACTTTCTTTTGGTTCTTTAGAGACATGAGCTTTAAGTGAGAGTCCTTTCTTCCTTTTCTCCTTATCTTCATGACTTTTCAATCTATTGTGTTCCAATTCATGTTCTTTCAACTTGCCAAATAAAGTAGCAATCTGCATGGTGTCAAGATCCTTTGCTTCAGTAATTGCAGTAATTTTTGGCTGCCATTCACGACTCAAACATCTCATTATCTTGTTAATTTTTTTCTCATATGTGATTGTATGTCCGAGCCCTTCTAGCTGGTTCACAATGTGTGTAAACCGCTTTTGCAGTTCATCTATCTCCTCACCATTCTTCATATAAAAGAATTCATATTCATGGACTAGTGCATTCATTCTTGCTCTTTTCACATCGTTGGTTCCTTCATGAGTGAGTTGAAGAGTATCCCACATTTGCTTTGCCGTTTTGCAATTGGAGACCCTGAAAAACTCATCATAATTCAAAGCAGCTGTTATAATATTTTTTGCCTTAGCATTATAACCAACTATTCTTTTATCATCATCATTCCATTCATCTCTTGGTTTATTTTGTTTATTTCCCTTAGCATCAAGAATAAATGAAACATAGGGACCATTTTCTACAACATCTAATACATCTAAACCAGCAGCCTCAAGAAAGATAATCATTCTCTCTTTCCAAATACATGTATTGGGAGCCATTAAAGGCAGGGGGTCTAGTGAGTGAAGCCCCATCACCCAGGATATCATTTGTAGCCATCTATTGAAGCTATTAAGCTTTGTAACAAGAGATTTAGCTCTGATACCACTTGTTGGTAATGGCTACGATCTCAAGAGTGGAGGTGAATTGAGATATTGAAAACATTTTCAATTTAAAGTAAAACAGAGTTTTCTTAAAGAAAATTGGTTTTCACTCAATTTTAATTCCCAAGAATCATGTTATGTAACAAGTAATGATGTTAAGAAGAATTATAAGAAGTAACAACAAGTTTAACATAGAATGCAGATCAAAGATTCAAGTTAACAAGCATTCTTAAAACTCATTCACAACACACAAGTGCATATAACAAGTATATGGAGTTTAGAGATGAGAAGAACACGCAAATCGATTTATCCTAGTTCGGCTACCTCCTCTGGTAAGCCTACATCCAGTCCCACACCTCTGTGGTTTTCTCCACTATAACCAGAAATTACAATATCCAATTACAGCATTCACAAGGATAACCTCCTTGCTCAAGAACACACCAAAAAGCACACTTGTTTTTCTATGCCCAAGGTACCCTTCTATCCTTGTTCAATACTAAGAGATACCCTCTCTTAATCACACTAATTCACAGAAAGAATTGAGTAGAAGAAACACTCTAAAAGTCTGATTATACAAATTGAAGTTCTAAGAAATATCACACTTTTCTCTCAAAGATAAAGCACTTTTGGAAGCTTTTGAATCTTTCGTATTTTCACTTTTAGAATGTGTAAGGTAATGAAAAGTGTACTTTTGATTCCCCTTTATATAGAAAACAAGTTATAGTCGTTGGGATCAATTAAAACAGATTTGGATCTGATTTAACAAAATCTATTTTCTTGATTCTCGTTCTTGAAATAAGATTCTGATTGTTCTTGTAGAATTCAGGTCCATCTTGAAAATAACAGTTTCCATCTAGCCATTAAGATTTTACATTCGAATGGGCTAGTAGACGAGCTCCATTTAGTAGACAAGCTCCATATGGTAGAAGAGCTCCACATGATACTTTAGCAGACGAGCGCTTCTTGTTACTTTAGTAGACGAGTGCTTCTGTCACTTTAGTAGACGAGCACTTTTGTCACCTTATTGGACGTATGCTTGTTTTACTTCGTTGGACGTCTTCTTGTTTCACTTCATTGGACGTCTACTTGTATTACTCCACTGTTGGACGAGCACTTATATTATTTCCAAAATCATTTTCATTTATGAAGACTTATTCCTTTTAATGCAGGTTATGAAAAATGATTTTCTTCATGCATCTTTTCAAGTGATCTTTTTGTGAGTAAGAGATTTCATCTCTTATAAATCATCTAAGACTTAAAACTAATTCCATCGTTAAGCTCTTGTCTTGATGATTCCTTGATCTTCTTAAATTTAAGTGCTTCACCTAAGAAATCAAATGTGCTATTTTTACAATAGCATCTAAAGTATGAGATCTCCATTACTTGATGCTTTAGTCCTTGTCCATTGCTTTGTGACCTTGGTCTTCCATCCTTTAATCCTTGATTTATCTTTTTCATGAGTGATCTTGCATACAACTTAACACATAATAAGTACATAGTCAAAATCAAAAATCTTATGCAAAATACACTTTGTTTGTCATACATCAAAAACATGAATGAGGGTTTAGTCTTACAAAACATACAGCATAGCGTCATCATAACATACATCAACGTAGATATATATATATATATATATATATATATATATCAACATCCAATCAACATCATATTAACCAAGTATGCTATGCAGTGCAATGCAACACTACTCCACTACTCCAACATGCATGTGGGTCCACACTAACTCAGGATGAACGACTTTGGAGTTAAATATCCACATTGAGAATCTACTCAACGCCGGAGAATCTACTCCTCATCACGGGGGCGCATGGTTACTAAACCTTGTGTAACCTACCGTGGATGGCCACATCGCCGTACTCTAGGACGACCTGCCCCATGTCGAACATCCACCAACAACAACATCTCCAATGATGCATGCAACATATAACAAACAACGGGCAAGCGCCACCTCCTTTGCTTCAACGGAATCAACCGAAGACTTCAGCGGAATCGACCGCAGTGAAATCTACTGCAACATTTAAACCTTTAGCGGAATCAACCGCAACACCTTAGACCCAACAGAGTCAAGGTCCATTGGAGAAAACTCTCGGCAACCATGGTACAACATCAACAGCATCTTAGACCCAAACCGCGGGGTCAAGGTTCCCTTGACCAAAAGCACCAAAGTACAACTCATCAACGTGCGGCAACCTAACGGTTACCAACTTAACCATCTTAATTAGTATTTAATTAAGTGATCTAACCTTCATCATTGATTAACTAAGTCATCATCATCGTTGGGGGAGATCCTGTTTAAGTCCTTAATCTCAGATTCTGTCCAGAGGGATGATCACGATCGTGCTTAACCCCAGCACGGGCGTGCTGCCACTTAAGTGGAGCACGGTCGTGCTTCCTTTTGAGCACGATCGTGCTCAGCTGCACGGGCATGCTCCTCTACTACATGGCCGTGCTGAATGCGCGGCCATTTTCTCAAATTCAATCTGGTAGCACGGGCGTGCTCCCTGTTCAGCACGGTCGTGCTTAATGCACGACTGCACTATTCTGAGCAGAAACTAACACCTAAATCTTAACCAATTTTTACGATCATTTATCCATTAAACTTATCACGTTTTTAAACCTATTTTACCAGTTAATATCTTAACTTTGAAACTCAAAACAACAACATCATCATCTCAATCAATCATCCAATATCATCATGCCAATAATCATCAACATAGCATCATGTTCATATTAATGACAACAACATAAACATAAGGGACATATTATGAACATATGCATGTAAAACAACATATTAACAGTCAAGACATGTTATCATAACGAATCAAACCAACACATTATTCATACAATCATACATACGAACAGCGGTCATAGGAACCCCTTTACCTTACACTACCCCCACTGCCTAATGATTACACTATCCTTCTCCCCATACCTGTATTGAAGGTAGCTCTAACAATGGTCCTAACAGCAACTTGTTCCTTCCCTTCGAGCGGCTCACAAAGCCTTGGAACAACGTAAACACAAACTATCAGTTTCCAATTTTAAACAAGAAAAGGAAACACAAAAGGGAAAGACTTTACCTCTATATATCAAGCACATATGAAACAGGGCTTCCTAAAGGTCTCCAATAATCAAGAAACAGAATAAGTTCGACAGAAATAGGGAACGAAACAGTGTTAGCAGCAATAGGGTTAGCAGCCAACACAGATAGGGTTAAAAACACAACCCTCAGTTTCTGTGCCAAAATATGTAGACAGTGCACTGATGGGCTCCGACAAGCGTACCGGATCGAAGCAAGTAATAATTAAAACGGCAAGTAAATTACCGAGTATCGAACTCAGGGATTGGGAAACCAAGTACAACTTCACAAATTAAACAACTATTTTAGACTAAGAAATAAGTGTGAATAGATTTCAAGAAAATAAAATAAACAATAAAATAAAATCAAATATTTTTGGGATTTTAAATATGAAAAAAGAGATTTCCAGAAATTTGGGTTATCGACAAGACTACTCGTGTTACTAAATTGACTACCCTCTTGTTAATTATCGAAATTGCTTTGAAGGTGAATTTATCCTAAATAAGTTAATGTTCCCTCTCGGGATACAAGAGCCGTGCCCGATTAAACCAACCCCTACTCTCGTGGTAATTGAATTTAAATCGAACCCTTTAAGCTTTGTGACAACTCAGTGGACCCTCGAAGGACCGCTTCTAACTCTCGTGATTTAAGTCCTAAGTTTGATTCCTATAGATCCGATACCTAAGTTCACCGCTAAGTTCGTCCTGAGAGTATCTATGACATGCAAATAAGTGCGCACCAGATTCACAAGTAATTCATGCAATAGGAATCAAATCGAAAGCAAATTGGAATTAACAAAGGGAAAACATCAATTCATAACATAAAACAAGTCTTGGGCATAGCTCCAATCCCTAGAAACAAAAAAACTACTCAAGCATTGCCATATTCATAGCAAGCTTGATTAACAAAGCATAAAAAGAAAACCTAAGAAAGGACAAGAAATTGAGAAGAGAAATCCTAGTTTTTGCCTGAGGTAGCAGCCCCAGATCCTATTTTCGAGCCCAATTGCTCTATTTATAGAGTAGTGTAACTTGAATCCCAAGTAATTACAAAATCAGATCAAATCAGATTTTAAAATTCCAGATATTGCACGTCACGACCGTGATGCTTGTCACGGCCAGGCCGTGACAGATTATGTCTTGGAAAACTTGGCATTGATGGCCTGTCACGGCCGTGATGGCCATCACTGCCTGGTCGTGACAGGTTCTGATTTTGTGTACTTTTCTTTTCAGTCTTGCTCGATCATGGCCGTGATGGTTGTCACAGCTAGGCCGTGATGGGCTCTGTTTGGCTCATTTTTCTTGTATTTCAAGCTCCGCCTTCATGCAAACTCTAACATAATTGGTCCTGAGCATTTTAAATCTTCATATCCAAATCAATATCTCCAAATTAATTGCCAAATCTTATCATATCCTTTATTTTTGTGATAGGCAATTATTATCCAAATCCAATTTGATTTAGATCCAATATTTTATCTCAATACCAATTGAATTATCTTTTAATCATAATAATCCAAATCCAAATTGATTTGGATTCAAATCCATCATGTGGGCCCTTGCAATTTACTTGGAAATCTTCAATTTAATTTCAATCATTCTTCTTTGTCCTTTCCTAAAAATAAGAATAAGAAAATATCAGAAAATTAATAAAAATCTAATCAAAATTAATTAAATACACACATTGACTCTAAAATAACCAAAATAGGAAAACAAAGTCTAAATTGGGCTAAATCAAGCATTCAACAAAATTTAATTGATGAAATCCGTTCTAAAATAATAGATAAAACATGATAAGACAGTGGATTATCAAAATACCCCAAACTTAAACTTTGCTTGTCTTCAAGCAAACTAAAACTCAAAAAGACTTAGAATTGGGTAAGCTCAATGGACTCAATTAATTTCGCACAAATTTCATGCAATTTTATCAATTCAATTTTTCTTCAATGTTTCTCCCCTTTACATCAATGTAATCCCACATTCATTTACTTTAAACAATTGAGAATTTAATCATTCGTGCAATTATCAATCTAAGAAAAGGGTTCGAGTTACACACAAAAGGGAGATGACCAATTTCAAACATTTGCCTTCCTCACAAGGGCATTTAATAATCCACCCATTCGCTCAATTTGTCTAGGCTATCAACTTTCACTCAATTTCATGTTTCAAGAGCATTTTCCATGAATTTGATTTTCATCTCAAACAAAGTTCCTACGAAAACATGCATGCATCATCAAAAGGTCTTTCATAGGTTTTAATGTGGCATGACTAAAGGTAGGATATACAAAGGTGCTAGGCTTTACATCCCTAGGAATTAAGAGAGCATGGAACTTTTTACACTATTATTTTCACTCTAATTCCTTTTTCCATTTTTATTTTTGACGCTTTGGGTGGCTACAACCTATTTCCTTTTACACCCTTTTATTTTGCCCTTTTTTGGCATTTTTTTCTTCTTTTTCTTTTTTCCTTTTGCCTTTGGCTTCAACCTATATATTTTTTCTTTTTCTCAACCCAAAATAACATATCGAACCCTTGTAGCCACCCCAAACTTAGTTTCCTTCAACCCTTGTCTTGCTAAGTATTAATGCTCTCCTAAATCCTAAGATTGGGTTAACATGGTTTTTTCGGATTTTTGGCTTATAACAAAAGGTCTTCAAGAAACAATAGGCTATTAGGCTCTAACTAGGGAACATGCATTAGGGATGGTCCTTTTTAGGCCAAGTAGCTATTTCAAAGAAAATTGCCTAAATAATTTGATGCAAACATATAAACATGCAAACCATGAAGAGATTCAAGCAAATACGGGAAAATGTAACTTAAAAGTGATTCACACAATTCAAAAACATTGTTGGAGGCTCAAATTCCTCACCTGGACATTTTTCGCAAATTGTTTGACCGATATACAATCCCTAATGTGTGCATCCCTTCACCCTAAACTTATAATAAATTATGCAATCACAATAAAATTTCTCAAAGTTCAATTTTCAATTTTTCGCATAGGGATCAATTTTCAATTTTCAAATCATTAGGGGAAATAATCAAAAATCAATATTTATCATGCTATCCATTTATGCTAAATTTAATAAAATCCATTCAAGCTCACCGACAGAAGACTCGCACACATATAACTCAAGTAAAGAAAAGCAAAAAAAATTAAAAAGAGAAGGGTTTAGAAAAACTCATTGAAGACGCTTCCACCCGGATCCCATAGCATGTGGTAAAAAGACCAAGAGATGCCCAAGATGTAAGACCTTCCTCCCGGATCCCATGACTTGTGGAGTGGAGATGGAAGAAGCAAGTGTGATGAGATTTCATTGACTTCTTTAAGTGATATGATGAGCTCACTTCCTCCGGGGTCAAATGGTAAGTCACCTACTCCAAGAATGGCCTTTATGTAATTAGTTTCTCCATGAAGTACTAGAACCATAACTTCTTGAGGCGATCTTAGAGCCTTTGCCTCTGTTGATGAAAACTCTCAATTCTCAGGCAATGACTTAAACTCCAAAGTTGGTATTTTCACAAAGTAATATTGTAGACAAATTGAAGGCACCAACTTTGTAACATCCACACATGCATGCAAACCAACATATTTATCTAACTCGGGATTTTGAGGCTCCTCAATAGGATTGGTGAGAGAAGTATTTTCCACATGATTTGTCCCATCTGTCCCTTGAAAAGGAACAATAGGAGTTATTTCCTCCTTACACTCCTCTTCATGATCCTCTCTTCTTGAATCATCTTCCACCACCACTTCATCGTCATTTAAGTCCATATTGGCAACAACATTCTCTTCAATTTGAGTCTCGTATGACTTTTCTGCTAGCAATTTAGAAAATTCGCCAGCTTGCTCTTCTAACCTCTGAAAGTTGTTACTTAGCATCTCCTCTACCAATTGAGAACGTTTCTTATGCATATGCCTTTGAATCATGGCACTAAATTCCTCCTTGCTACGCTCTATGCTCTGGATCAAAAGTTGAGCATCTATATCTCAAAGTGATTCCAGCACCTCGGGATCCAGCTTAATGTCTGGTGGTGGTTGTAAGGATGACAAATAGGATCTCCACTCCTCCTTGGAGTACATCTTCACATGCTTATCAGTGATACCATCAAACACGATCCAATCAAGTTGATATTCCCAAGTTGGATAGTAACGATAGTCCATGTGTTTCATCAACCTTGCACAAACAAAACTCAAAAGAAAAGGTCAAATATACACAAATAAAAATTAAAAAGACTAAAGTAGTTGCCTCCTTTGTTACTAATGATATTGGTATTGTCAATCCCCGGCAACGACGCCAAAAACTTGTTGGGCTCCGGCAAGCGTACCGGATCGAAGCAAGTAATAATTAAAACGGCAAGTAAATTACCGAATATCGAACTCAGGGATTGGGAAACCAAGTGTCACTTCACAAATTAAGCAACTATTTAGACTGAGAAATAGGTGTGAAAATATTTCAAGAAAATAAAATAAACAATAAAATCAAATCAAATATTTTTGGGATTTTAAATATGAAAAAAGAGATTTCTAGGAATTTGGGTTACCGACAAGACTGCTCATGTTACTAAATTGACTACCCTCTTGTTAATTATCGAAATTGCTTTGAAGGTGAATTTATCCTAAATAAGTTAATGTTCCCTCTCGGGATACAAGAACCGTGCCCGATTAAACCAACCCCTACTCTCGTGGTAATTGAATTTAAATCGAACCATTTAAGCTTTGTGACAACTCAGTGAACCCTCGAAGGACCGCTTCTAACTCTCGTGATTTAAGTCCTAAGTTTGATTCCTATAGATCCGATGCCTAAGTTCACCGCTAAGTTCGTCCTTAGAGTATCTATGACATGCAAATAAGTGCGCACCAGATTCACAAGTAATTCATGCAATAGGAATCAAATCGAAAGCAAATTGGAATTAACAAAGGGAAAACATTATTTCATAACATAAAGCAAATCTTGGGCATAACCCCAATCCCTAGAAACAAAAACACTACTCAAGCATTGCCATATTCATAGCAAGCTTGATTAACAAAGCATAAAAAGAAAACCTAAGATAGGAGAAGAAATTGAGAAGAAGAGAAATCCTAGTTTTTGCCTAAGGGAGCAGCCCCAGATCCTATTTTCGAGCCTAATTGCTCTATTTATAGAGGAGGATAACTTGAATCCCAAGCAATTACAAAATCAGATCAAATCAGGTTTTAAAATTCCAGATATTGCGCGTCACGATCGTGATGCCCGTCACGGCCAGGCCGTGACAGATTCTGTCTTGGAAAACTTGGCACTGAGGCCATCACGGCCTGGCCATGACAGGTTCTGACTTTTGTGTACGTTTCTTTTCAGCATTGCTCGATCATGGCTGTGATGGTTGTCACGGCTAGGCCGTGATGGGCTTTGTTTGGCTCATTTTTCTTGTATTTCAAGCTCCGCCTTCATGCAAACTTCAACATAATTGGTTCTGTGCATTTTAAATCTTTATATCCAAATCAATATCTCCAAATTAATTGACAAATCTTATCATATCCTTTATTGTTGTGATAGGCAATTATTATCCAAATCCAATTTGATTTGGATCCAATCTTTTATCTCAATGCCAATTGAATTATCTTTTAATCATAATAATCCAAATCCAAATTGATTTGGATTCAAATCCATCATGTGGGCCCTTTCAATTTACTTGGCAATCTTCAATTTAATTTCAATCCTTCTTCTTTGTCCTTTCCTAAAAATAAGAATAAGAAAATATCAGAAAATTAATAAAAATCTAATTAAAATTAATTAAATACACACATTGACTCTAAAATAACCAAAATAGGAAAACAAAGTCTAATTTGGGCTAAATCAAGCATTCAACAAAATTTAATTGATGAAATCCGTTCTAAAATAATAGATAAAACATTATAAGACAGTGGATTATCATGCACGAAGCACGGTCGTGCTCCTCTTGAGCACGGTCGTGCTGGACTTGGCGTCAGCAAGACGCGATCCGCACATTGAGCACGAGCGTGCTCAACTTAAAAACTAAAACACGTTTCAGCCTTTTAAGCACGGGCATGCTGGCTAATAAGCACGGGCGTGCTCATGCACCAGAAATAGACTTTTGAGCCAAAAATCCCACTAAGCCCCTAACCAACCAACAACTTATGAAAAGCACTTAACGAAAAACAGGATGTTACGTGCAGCTGAAATCTTGAAAAAGCTTTTTTAAAGCAGTTTCGGCTGTTTTTCTTAACAGCTCCTTCCCAGCTCTTTTTCGGTTCAGCTTCAATTATTTTTCCTCCACATTTTCGTCCATTTTTGCCCCAACATCTCCGTTTCCACGTCTTCCAGCGCTTCTACAATTGCTTGGTTTGTTCACTGTGCATACATGCAATTGTTCATTGTTCGTTTGTTCAATTGCTTCTACAATCTCTCGTTCAACGTACAGCCCCCAACCCATTCTTTGCTCCTGTAATTACCAAGGATTTTAAAACCGGACCGGACCGGCCGGTTCGACCGGTTCGACCGGGAACCGGAACCTTGTCCGGTCCGGTCATATAGGAAAACCGGTCATATAGAGAACCGGTGGAAAACCCGTTGAACCGGTTAAAACCGCTAAAACCGGTCTAACCGACAGAACGGACCGTCCGGTCCGGTTCTCGAATTGCGTTTAAAAAAAAAAAAATTGAACAGGCCCAAAACGACGCCCGTTTTCCAAGTTCCAACCCTAAAATTCATTTTCCCCTGTCTTCTCGTTCTCGATGACCTTCACTTCATCGGTTCAGTTCCTCTCCCCTTCGCAAACGACCTTGACCCTTCCTTCCTTCGCCGTGAGCTCCGCTCGAACCACGTCCACGGACCGCACTTGTTGCCAAGAGACCCAGCCACTCCTTTCCGCCACACGAGCTCGCATCCGCCGCCTGCGTCGTGCCATCCGCCGCTTGTTTCGTCACGTTTCCTCCATCTCCAACGCTCTGCGATGCGTTATGAGCCTGCGAATTTTGTTTGATAAGGCTTCTTCAACAAGTGGAACCAGGCTTCTGCGTTACCTGCCTGGCTGCCTCTGCTTCCCTGTTCTCCCTACTCCAATAGAATACTCCAATCAATGTCGAACTCGAACCAGGTATGTCACTCTTCTTCATCCATCACTGGGCAAGTGGTAACAGAGCAAATTGCAGTTTGTGTTAAGCCAATTACTCTTTTTGCTACTATGGTTCCAGAAATGCAACATTTGAATGCTACACTGGAAAATAATAGTCAAAGCAATGTTGGTGTTATGCTGAGTTTGTAACATTGTTGAATGAATACACCGTAGATGAGACTAACTAATTGACGTGCTCACTTGCAAGTTGCAAGTTGCAACTAATATATAGAAAAGGAAAATTTTAATTAAGCTTGCGTTAATGAGAACACTTATAAGTTATATGACACCAAAGTTCACAGGCAAGGCAAAAAAATAAAGTTAGTTGTACAGGATAATGAAGAGCATAATCTTTGAGGGAACTTGAATCAACCTAACCATGCTAAATACAGTGATGATAATGACAAATATGAATAGGGAGTACTGGGTAGTACTGCTAGTTTTGGCCTTGATGAAGCCATACAGATATGGGATACTTGAAATTACCCTCAATTCAATTGATCTGCAGCAGAGTTTGATCAGGTTATTCTGGAATTGAAGTTATTGTTCCTAACCATTAATACTTGTTCAATGATGAATACTTGTACTGTGTTCTCCAAGTTTTGTATTCTGAATTGTGAATTGTGAATTCTGAATTGTGAATTCTGATTTCTGATTTCTGATTTCTGATTTCTGAACATGTTCCTGTTGTAGGAATTACCAAGTGGGAATGCTCCTGAAAATAATCCTAATTTATCTACCAATGCCCCTAATACACAATCATCACATGGTGAATCAGCAGAAGGCTCCATTGCATTTCGTGGGAAAAGTGATCCTGCTTGGGAGCATTTTGCATTTAGAAAAGAAGGGAGAACTAATGTGTACACTTGCATTCATTGTGGAATAAGTTACAGAGGAGGAGGCATAAACAGAATGAAGCACCATCTTGCGGGTATATCTGGTCAAATAAGCTCTTGTAAGAAAGTTCCTCACGATGTTCGTCACCAAATGATTGAGTTATTGAAAGGTATCAAAGAAAAAAAGAAGACTAATGACCTCAATGATGCATATGATGGTAGTAATGAGGGGGAAGTGCAAGAAGTTCAACCCTTCCCAAATCTCGCATCCATTTTCTGCTCCCAACAAAGGAAAAAGAAAAGCTGATGTTCAAATTGGTGGTTCTTTTGCTCCAAGGACAACTCCTGGCTCTCAACCAACTATAAAAAGTGTAATATCTGGCAAGGCTGCACGTTACAAAGCTGGGATGGCAATTGCTAGATGGTTTTTTGATGCTAACATTCCATTTTATGCAACAAAGTCACCATATTTTCAAGAAGCTGCGGATGCAATTGCTGCTATTGGCCCCGGTTATAAAGTTCCGTCTTATCATGATCTACGGGTTAACTTGTTGGGAGATTGCAAGAAAGAATGTCAATTGCTTGTGCAAAGTTATCGAGCCAATTGGGCTAAGAGTGGATGTACAATCATGGCTGATGGATGGACTGACCAAAGACAAAGGACGTTGATAAACTTTCTAGTTTATTGTCCTAAAGGTACAACATTTGTGAAATTTTGAGATTCCTTAATAAACTTGATAGTCCATTTAATTTTTATTTGATAAGCTTTTTACTTTATTATTCCATAGGGATAGCATTTGTGAAGTCTATTGATGCATCGGATGTTGTGAAAGATGCCGCGACTTTGTGCAATATGTTTTCCGAAGTTATTGAATGGGTTGGAGTTGAACATGTTGTTCACATAGTGACAGATAATGCATCTAACTATGTAGCTGCTGGTAAATTGGTGCATGAAAAATATGAAACCATTTTTTGGTCTCCTTGTGCTGCCCATTGCTTGAATCTCCTTTTGAAGGATGTTGCTAGTATGCCTCATGTTGCGGAGCTTGCCAAAAAAGCTTCAAAGGTAACTGTGTTTCTGTACAATCATATAGTATTCTTATCTTGGCTAAGAAAAAGAGAAGGTTGGAAGGAAATCGTACGTCCAGGAACGACTCGATTTGCTACTACTTTTATCACATTGAAAAATATTCATGATCATAAGCATGATTTGCAAGCATTGGTTGTGGACAAACACTTTACTAGCCATAAGTTAGCAAAGGGTACAACAGGAAAAGCTGTTAGTGCTATCATTTTGGATAATAAATTTTGGAATGAATGTTTTATGATTGCCAAACTTATGGCTCCCATCATTAGATTACTAAGAATTGTAGATGGGGATGAAAAACCTTCTATTGGTTATGTTTATGAGGGCATGCAAAGGGAAAAAAAATGCAATAAAGGAAATGTTTAAGCATAGAAAGAACTTGTATAAGCCATACACGGATATTCTTAAGACTCGATGGGATAAGCACTTGAAGCGCAATCTTCATGCAGCTGCATACTTTTTAAACCCCGCATTCATTTATGATGACAAGTATTGTGATAAGAGTAGGGTCATGCAAGCACTTCTTGATTTATTTGATATACAAGCTTTTTGTCCCGATGTGGCCAAAGCCATTAAAGAGTTGCAAGTGTATCGTGAAAGACAAGGATCTTTTAGTCGTGAAAGTGCTCTTAAAGTGGCAAAGGATATACAACCTGGTGAGTACCAATTTATAGTTTTAATTTTTAAATAATGTTTTAAACTTACATAGTTATGTATATTTCTTATTTTATTTAACTAAATATGTGTTTTGTAGATGAATGGTGGAGAATGTATGGGGGTAGTGCTCCAATATTGCAAAAGCTGGCAATTCGTATTCTTAGCCAAACTTGTTCTTCTTCGGGGTGTGAGAGAAATTGGAGTGTCTTTGAACGCGTCCATACAAAGAGAAGAAATAGACTTGAACATCAGAGACTGAATGATATTGTTTATGTTACTTATAACTTGCGTTTGAGGAATAGGTATAAAAATTTCATTATGTCAAAAGTTGAAACATTACTTTTAGTTTTTTTGAAAAGCATAATAATTCTACTTTTTGCTATTGTAATGTTTTGTTATAGGGGACACTACAAGAATGCATGTCGTGATCCCGTTGATTATGAATCCATTGATGAAGTTGATTTTTGGGTGATTGATGAAGAACCCTCTCCTGAACTTGATATTGATGAGATTGAAAATGTTCTTTATCATGATAGTGGTGCTATTCCAATAGTTGGCGATTCATCAAGAAGCAACGAAGGTTAATGTTTAATTATATCGAACATGCTTTGTATGTAACTTGATTATTTTAGTGTTGAAATTTTATTTTTCTACTTGCTTGTTGTTTAATTAGGTGATGAAGAACTTGATGCTATAGAGTTTCAACTTCAAAGTGGTGGTGGTGGTGAAGATATTACTCAAATTAGTGAAGATGCTATGGCTGACGTGTTTGAATATGAAAGAGTCAACCTCAATGAATATTATGATGTTTGATGTATCTGTTGTTTAATTTCCACTTTCCAATAAACATTGTCCACTTTTGTTGAACTTAAATGTTATGGTTTGATGACTTTGATGGCATATTTGATTTGGTTTTGTCATTTTGAATGTTATATATGTTGAGTTATGACATTTGTATGTAAAGTATATATAACCGGTTCAACCACGGTTCAACCCCGGTTGGACCATTGAACCTTGAACCGCTGCCTTCACCGGTTCGATGGCCGGTCCGGTTTTGTAAACCTTGGTAATTACAACGTAGCTCCTGTAGCTACTTTATCCTTTTAAAACAAATGATATTTTATTTATAATTCTTTTTGTAAAATTATTAAATTTGATTTCCAACATAAAATTCTTTAGTTTATTTAAATGAAATATTTATTATTTATATTTAAACATTGTAAAAATAATATATTTTTATATATTTTCATAATCATAAGAAAATGTTACAAAATTTGTTCAATATTTTGATAAAATATAAAAAAATATAATGGCATATTTTTTTAGAACTTACCTCTCAAATATAAAAAAAACATAAATGTTAAAAGAAAAACAAATATTATAAGCAAATATTTTCATACACTTTTTCGTAATTTATATTTAAAAGTGATTATTTTTTTACTATCAAAACGAAATAGATTATCTTAAAATCGTTTTTCAGCAAATATACTCAAACAAAAACAAATTCTGATTATAATCGATTATCACAATAATTGATTATTTAAAAATAGATTATCAGCATAATTTTTTTTACAGCTTTCCCAAACACACTTTAAGTAGATTAAACAAAGAATATATATTATGAATAGGCAGTCAAACTCAACAAATGCACTTCACCTCTTTTTTATTCTCTTCTCCTTTTTTTCCTTGTAGGCCTTCTATGAATCTTTCCTTAAAAAAATAATATAAAAGTCGATTCATTAGCTCACTATTAATTTGAATACTGATTTATATTAGTTAACTTCTTTGTACTTATTATGGGAACACAATATAATTTTTTTCAATATGTGCTTACTTTTTTTTTGACAGCATCAATATGGGCTTACTTCGAACTTATATATGTCGACGGTTTAACTTCGGTCAAAAGGTTTTTTTTTTTATAAGTTTTAAATTATTAAAATATACCAATGTGTGTTAGGTGGCTTTTGGAAAAGCTTATTTAAGCTCCTTTTGATTTATCTGATGATATAAGCTCTTATGCAGTGTGTTTGACAAAGCTTATAAAAATAAATTATGTCATCCCATAAGGAGTTTTTGACTTATTTTCATAAGTCACTGGGAGAAGCTTATGAAATTATCATCAGAGCTTATGCATTAAACACTCTCTCCGTGTTTTTTCACTATTCGAATCCTCTCATATCATTTTCTTCTTTTTCTTTCTTTAAGTGCTTATGGCATAAGCTCTCATGCGATAAGGTCTTATGTGATAAGCTCTTAAGTAAGTTGTTTACCAAAACGCACCCTTAGTCTAAGTGGAATGGACTTAGGTCCCTTAAGCATGAGGTATTGAATTCGATCACTAGATTCATGTGTATGAAAAAAGTACTATTGAAAGAGGTCCCGCTTAAGCACCTAACCGTACCTCAAGAGATTTCTCTCTCGCCCATCGGGTGAAAGGATACTTTGAAAAACAAAAAGGAAATTCTTAAAATATAAATAAAGCTTGCTCGCATAAAACTCAATTCATCATTTGAGGCATCGTGGTTAACTCCAAAATGGCTATAAAGAATTCCTGTCAAATTGCATGAGTAAATATGTATCATATAATTAATAATTCTACACTTATTTTTATTGGAAACTGATGATATATATTTTCACACTTTTTTATACTACTTTTTATTATGTATAAGAAAGTTCCTGCGCAAAATTCATACATACAAATAAGTTTCTTATACAATATTTGAACAAATCCCTTTACAACTAAATAAGTTTAAATTGGTGTATATTTGAACAATAATATTTTTTTTTACAGAACTTAAATAATGATGATAAAGTACCTTTCCAAAAAAAAATGTATTTTTTACAATAAAATAATAATAATGATAAAGTATGATTTTTTATATGATATGTCAAAGCCACTTCAATTGATTGACTTGCAACTTGCTTTGCTTTGCCAATGCCTAAATTATGTCTCCAGTCTGAACATTTGCCGCAGAGAGGCAACCAGCTATACCACTACTTGGCAACTGTCTGGGTTACATAAGTGAATCATCTTTTAATTTCAATTTTTGAATCTTTTAGTATATATAATTTCTTTTGTTGATCAAAAAAAAAAAATTGTTCGAATGCCGTCACACCTAGAAGCAGCACCGCGTACGAATACATACCCGAACAAAATAATCCCACTGTCGTGTCAAAAACAAAAAGAATTCCACCGTCCATGCATGACGCAAATTCATCTCTTTATTTTTTTTATTAAAACAGAAAAAAAAAAAACTACTTATATTACACTGCTTATATTACATGTATGATTTATCTAAGGTTATGATTGTGACAAGGCCTACAGTTGCATACTTAGTTGGTGTTTGAGCCATATGTAAAATTCTACCAACTCTGACCCAATTGCTAGTTTTAACAAATTGTGTTAGTTTGGTTAAACTATGTTTTATACCTTTATAATACAGTTGTATTTTATAGGTCTTTATTATTAGAAAATGCGAATCATTGCTCTAAATGGTTAAGAAATTTAAAATGTAAATTGTTATGGGAAAATATGATATCTTCAATGTATTGATTAGTGAAGTTTTTTGTTTTTCAATATCACAAGACTCTTAATTTTTTATCCAAGTTTTTTAGATAGTTTTATTTTAGTATCTGTTATTAATGAATCTGTGATAAATACTCAAGTGCTAACAGAACTACTGAAGCAATTTATCATTTAAACATTTAATAAAAGCTCGCTAACCAACCACATGATTAATATCAAATATTTTGAGAAATTTGAATGGTAAAAATGTTGGAACACAACCACCCACACTCACTCATGGTGTACACACATATAGAAAGAATGGAAATATTGAGAAATATGAGAGAAAGATAGAATTAGAGAAGAATATGAAAACTGAAAATTTTATTCTTCACACTACAATTACACACACTTTCACTTCACCACTTATGCTAATTCACATATACACCATATCTATTTATAACTTACACATACACCAACTAACACTCTTAATATATAGCTTCTAACTAATCACTTCACTAGTGCAAGAAGCACTTTTTACGTCAGTTAAAAGTGTTGTTTAACGTCTGAAAAAAGCCTGACGTTATTTCAGCAGACGTTTCCATCACGTTTCCTCTCATCATGATGCCATCTAAGATTCTTTGCATCTTTCACACCAGCAAACAATCGCTTGAACCTTGGAATTATTGGAAGATACCACAACACCTTCGCATGAGGACCCTTTTTTTCACATCACAAATTGAATCATCAAGATCATCACCATCCTTCACTTTGTAGCGTGATAACCCACACTTGAGGCAAGCGTGATTCTCTTCATAATCACCCGTGTACAAAATACAATCATTTGGGCATGTGTGTATCTTCTTATACTCCATACCCATCGGACACAATATCTTGGCCTCATAGTTACAGTCAGGCAATGTGTTGCCCTCTAGAAGCAAGTCTTTCAATAATTCAAGCAATTCGGTGAAGCTTTTATCGCTCCAACCATTTCTCGCCTTCACACAAACCAATTTTAACACTGCTGACAACCGTGTATGAGTAGTACACCCGGGATACAAAGGCTTGTCCACATCACTGCACAACCTTTCATACACATGTGCTCGATGAAAAGATTCTTGTCCAATATCACGGATCATGTCATCTACTCGATCATCCTCCATATCTACGTCAACGTCCTCACTTTGGGAGATACTTGGCTTAGTACTTAACAACACATCACCATGTCATATCCATCGTGTATAATTCAAGCAAATCACAAAAGAAATAAGATGAGTACATATATCCTTGACTGTACATTTCCTCATATTCAAACATTTGACACAAGGACAACTGAACATTCATTTACTATTATGAACATTCCTTTGAGCAAATTCTATAAACGCATTCACTCCCTTCAAATACTCATCACTTGTGCGTTTACAAACCATCCAACTACGATCCATAGCTAGATAGGTTCTGTAGATATACACACATATATCCAATATAAGCACAATAGGGGAGATTGGAAAAGTGCACTAGTATTTGAAAACCTAACAACCATATATATACACCACTACACTGGATCCCTCTTTGAAAACCTAACAAACATATATACACACTACTATCTCAAGTCTAGAAGATCTAAATCAACGTAATATATACTCCAATAACACCAATAATTCTAAAAGTGTTTCACCTAAAACAACCAAAACAACATTCACTTTTATTAAAAAAACTATTAAACTCGGTTTTTTGAATTTTAATCCTACCCAACTCCTCAATCTTCATTGATTATGAATTTAGGATAAAAGTAACAAACTAGATTTTTCAACTCTTTTTTGAATGCAGTCCTTGTTCCTCAACTTTCCCATCATCCAAACAAACAAACAAAAAATCTTAGACTTTTGTTCAGTCAGAGAACAATGGGAGAAGATCAACATTAATAAGGGTGGTTTGATCATTAAACAAGTTAATTAAACACTTATTGGATTTTTTTTAAATAAACTAAAAACAACTTATTTTCATAAGTTTATCTGATAAGCTTATTGCAATAAACTAAATATCTTATACCAACATCATAAGCTATTTTCATAATTTACCTCCATAACTTTATTTTGTTAAGATATTATGCTCTCACTACGAAAAATCAACTGTTTAGCGACGGACAAATTCGGTCGCTATTCTCTTTAGCGACCGATTCATGGTGGTGGCTGATAACCTGATCGCTAAGGTTTTAGCGACTGAATTTATATTTCGTTCGTTAAATGGCGACCGTATTTTCGGTCGCTAAGTAATAAAAATCGGTCGCTAATCGGTTGGTCGCATGATGATTGGGGTAGTCACGTTTGGCGACCGATAATCAATCGTTAGTTCGGTCGCTAATGTTGGTTACTATTAACCAATATTAGCGACCGATATTCGGTCGCTAGACCACAAATTTTTTTCTTTTAACTAAAGTTTAGCGACCAATTATGGGTTGCTAATTCGGTTGCTAAACTAGATTTTATTAATTTTTTAAAACTTAATTTTTAAAATAATCATTTAAATTTTTTTTGATTTAAAGTTTAGCAAAGTTACTAATAAAACACACCAAATTACTAATGAAATATACAATTATAAAAAATACTGAATATATATATATATATATATATAAAATAATCCAAAGTGTCGTACAAGAATCGTTTAAAATCTAAAAAATGAAAAAAAAAATCAGTCATGATGAGGAGGAGGTGGAGGAACCCAATCATCCTCAGCGTCCGTGCCGCGCCGACGTCTGCCATCTGATCGTCCTCTGGAGCAGCAGCATCAGTAGCAGGCAGCGGAATTGGAGGAGCAACAGCAGGCGGCACAACCGCCGGAGCATCACCCTGAGCATCAGTAACTTAATAATTAACTCTAGCAGAAAATAAAACCATTGACTTATAAGGATTGCAGCATACTTCTACAAATATATATTGAAGTATAATTCAATATAAACTTAGATAAAATATAGAAGCAAACATCCTATATATTGAGCTCCACTCTCCACTAACAAGTAACATATAATTGTCAAACACATGCATAACTTTTAAATTAGCATCACACAACAAGCATCCCACCTTTTGGACAGAGTCACGTCCTATTGAGTTCTGCTCTCCACTAACAAACAACACATAATTGCAAATACATGCATAAATATTAAATTATCAGCACACAATCAACATCTTGCCTTTCAGGCAGGATACCATCCTATTGAGCTCAGCTCTCCGCTAACCAACAACAAGATAATTGACATAACACATTACAAGCACCACACAATCAGAACCTATTAGACAAAGCAGAACCTTAAAAGAGAGTATTTAGAGAACTTATCTATGCGACCAAATGCAAAAACAAGTAAGGATAAGGGGAGGAGCCGCAGACAAGAAGATCAGGAACTGATAAATATAATAAGACAATATGAAAGCAAATTAATATCCTTAGAGCCAACTCAATTGTATTCAAGTTAGTAATATAAAAATTCAACATATTGCCATTACGACCAATTGATTACCTGTGGAGATGGAGAGGGGACGAAGGGACTCGGTTTCAACTCACGAGAAATAGAGCAATCCTATAATGCATAAATAAAATTAATCCTGTCGAATACTAACATTTAAGAAACTAACATTTAAGGCTCTCATATATTGTCACTTTGCAACTAATTCGATGTACTCATGAATCTTGAACCACTTAACTCACTTTTAATGTTACACATCTTAAAATTATCTGCATACCAAATAACTTATTGAACCTTATATTTGGATTAGCCATATATTTTAAATGGTCCACTCGAGACAACTCACTTTTAAATGCTTGATGGATATGAGTGAAAATTGGTGGAATGAGATTGATATAGTATCTGGAAACAATGTATGTCTCTATATAGGCCTTCTTATAGTGATTCCTTGTAAGTTGTGTTGAATTATATGCATTTGCAAAGAAATTAAAGCCTTTTTCAAATCACACAGGAAGAATGTAATAATATGATGTAATGAAACAGATTTTTCCAAATTATGAAATGGATTCTGGTTTGTATTGTTAGATCATGAACAATTTATCCAATATGTTATGTGTTAGATATTTGGAGATTGTTAGAAGTAGTTGCAAGTTGGTTAGGATTAGCTAGCTTGCCATAGTTCCATATTTCAGATTCTCCCTCAATTTATTTTTCTCTCTTAATCATGGGCTTTGTTTGCCATGTTTTTCAAAATTATGAATCAGCTCTCTCAAAACTTAAACTATATAGGTGAAGGCACATGAGTAACTTCATTATATTTTTAACATACCCTCTCAAGAGCCCTGGGCTTGAAGCATTGATAATGTACAAGTCCATTTTTCAGATATTTGGCGTTGTTTCATTAATTGCTAGATGCTGAATTAAAATCTTAACCAATAAAATACACGTACAAAATGTTGCTTTGCCAAACCAATATTTGCAAACAAACGGTGTAAATCTGCATATTATTATTTGCTATTTGCTAGTATATATACTAAAACAAAAATGATTATGCAAAGCTAATAGAAAGTAGAACAAAAAAAATAATCATTAATCATTCCCTAAACCCTAACCTGAGACAGAACTGATCAGAGGAGACTGTGGGGGTGGTGGTCACGCGAACAGAGCCCCTTGAGATGGTGGTGGTGGTCGGAGGAGGAGGTGGCAGCACCTGAGAGAGACATAGAGAGAGAACCGAGCAAGAGAGAGCGTGAGATAGAGAAAGAGGAGAGAAGAAGAGAGCTTATCTAGGGAAAACGTGACTACAGGGTCCGTGAGAGGTGGTGGTGGTTAGAGGAGGATGAGAGAGAACCTGAGAAACATAGAGAGAGAAACATAGTGAGACAGAGAGAGAAAGGGATGGAGAGAGACGGAGAAGATGAGAGCTTACCGGAGGAGAGGGGATGACGGTGGTGGCTTAAGGTGTCTTGTGGTGGCCGGAGCTCGCGTGAAGAAGAGAGAAACGGTGAGAGAGAAAGAGAGTTTCGAGTAAAAGTGAGGAAGAAAGGGGGTTCTGTTGGATTTAGGGGTTTTATTTTTAGCGGCCGAATTATTCGGTAGCTATATTGATCGCAAACGTTAAATTTTTAATTCGGCCGCAACAACGGTCGCTAACTGGGTTATTTGAAATTTGAATTCTTAAAGTTAGCTATTGATTTAAAATCGATCGCTAACATGCTCTATTTTAAATTTTTTTAAACGCGGGTTAGCAACCGAATTAACATCGGTCACAAATATACATAAAATTTTACCGTTGGATAAAACTCGATCGCCATTTCGATCGCTGAAAAATCAACAAATTTTGATTTTTAATTTCCTTTATTTAGCGACCGAAATAGCGACCGGCATCTCTGCTACTCTCCATTCCGGTCGCTATTTCGGTAGCAGGATCAATTATAACCAGTGTTACTTGTAGATCCTATAATCGGTCACCATTTCGGTCGCAAACAGCAACCAATAATTTTGGTCGCTATTTTAGGTCGCTAAATGACCTTTTTTTTGTAGTGTTCGTATAAGCTTTTTCAAAGGCAGTCGAAGTCACATTTCCAGTAAAAAAAAAATAGTTTTTATTCTGACAAAAAAGGCAGAGTTGAAAATTTGAAACAAACCCAACTTATTTTAGCAGATTATAACTCCATATACGAATTCATCCCAAGTCAAGTCAGAGTGAAATTAAAAAAAAAGTAGAAAGTTAAAAAAAGGAATGAAACCTTGATGAGTGGTGAAACTCAAACGGCGAGAAGCAGAAGAATGAAAGGAATGGGAGACGATTGCGGTTCGTGGTGGTGAGGAGAGGAGCTTGCGTGGTGGGCGCCGTTCGAAGTGGTTACTGAGAGTGAGGGAAATAGAGTGATGAGTTAGAGTTAGGGCGCGCAAGAAATAGTGTAAAGATGAGACAGAGAGACATAGAGAGAGTACGTACCTCGCGGTGGTGGTGGAGAGGAGCTCGTGGTGGTGGCGGTGGAGAGGAGCACGCGGTGGAAGGGTTAGGGCAGAGAGGTGTGAGAGAACAGAGAAGTGTAAGGTGAGTGAGGAAGGAAGAAATGCGCGATGGGGTTACAACGTATACTTTGCTAAAAAAATAAATTCAAAAGCACCTTTCACGTCAGTTGTTATGACATTAAAAGGCATATTTTACATCAGTTGTTTTAATAACTGTCATAAAAGATACATTTTTAAAGTCAGTTGTTTAAACAACTGACGTTAAAAGTGATTTAAGTGAACCTGTTAATTACGGTTCTGCCACTGCCTCCTTTGTAACGTCTCATTTTTGGTTAATTGACGTTACCCTTTCCTGTTTATTACATATTTTGCATTAGTGCTTTAGTTACAACAAACTAATCACACTTTAATAAATTAACTAAACAACACATATTTAATTACATTCCAAAAAAAAAAAACACCTAAATTAAAACGTATCCCCAAAAACATATCAAGTAAAATGAATTATTAATAAAGAGGACGAAAAGACTTTTTTCCAACTAATTTTTTATAACGTTTTAAATGAATTATTTAAAACATCGTTAAATAATTATATACTTTCTCATTTTTCTTCTATCTTTATTACGATCTCTCTTCACGGTCTCCATATTTTAAGCGTCCACATGTCTGTTAGCTTTTGTCTAGTGTTATTCGGGTTTTAGTTAGAATTCAACCTGGTTGTGTTTTTGCTCATGGTTGAAACTTTAGCTGCGTGCTTACTTCCCCTTTGTACCTTTTCTTTATACAAAAAAAAAAAAAAAAAAGCTGAATAATTACAGTTAGAATAAAGGTTAAAATTCTTACCAAAAAAAATAAAGAATAAAACAAAACCCACTTTTAATTAAAACTAAATTTACAAAACTCGTGTTTTTTTTTTTAAATAATTTGTACGGACTATGGATTCAGAGTACGTAAATAACATATTTGAAAAAAAAAGTGATGTAAGATGTAAAAGGATACTCTAAAGACACTTTTTTTTTAGCAAATCTAAAGACAATTCTTAGATAAACTTGGTGTAGGGCAATATTTATTTGGATTATCAATATCTCTGAGTAATCATATACTATGATTAATACAACAAATTAAATACAATGACTAAAATTTGAGACATGTATTGGACAATATTATATGAAAGATCAATTATTTGAATATCTAAAATATATAACACATCACTCATATCTATACTTATATTTTAACTTTATGTAATAATATATAACCGTCACTAACATATATATATATATATATATATATATATATAACCAATATGTGTTTGGTTCGAGTGGTAACAGACTTTCCTTAAATAAGTAATCAAAGGTTCGACTTTTAACTCTTGTGTATGGAATAAAAGTTGATTGGGAGGGACAACCTTTAAATGTTATTCAAGCCCGAGATTAGTACGTAGACGGTGAATATTTCGTACCAATAAAAACTAACATATTAAAAATGTAGTAAGATGAACATTTTGCTTACACAATATAAGATCTGTTTTACCGTTTGTGTATATAAAGAATCTCTAGCAGAGTTGGGTACGTGTCATATTTGAACCTTTGGGATACCAATGGGGTCTTTCCTGTTCATTAAGCAGATGCGGCGAAATGGATTATGTGAATACAATTTGTTAACCTGACACAGCCTTTGGGAAACCCATTGGCTCTTAGCAAAGCTCGGTCTTAACATTAATTGTCAACGCTCTTCCCTAATATAAATACACCACACTCTTTTACAACTCCATCCATCACTTCTTTCTCAACATCATATATACATAGCTAATCAAAAATCATTAAGAGTTATTAAGTACCAAAGTTAATGGCTGAGATTGAGGGATCTCCAGGAAGCTCCATGCATGGAGTAACTGGAAGGGAACAAACTTTCATGTCCTCAGTTGCTTCCCCAATGGTCCCAACTGACACCACAGCAAATTTCGCTTTGCCTGTTGATTCTGAACACAGGGCCAAAGTTTTCAAACTCTTCTCCTTTGCAAACCCTCACATGAGAACCTTCCACTTATCTTGGATATCCTTCTTCACTTGCTTTGTCTCAACCTTTGCAGCAGCCCCACTTGTCCCCATCATTCGTGACAACATCAACCTCACAAAAGCTGACATTGGGAATGCTGGGGTTGCTTCTGTTTCAGGCAGTATCTTCTCTAGGCTTGCAATGGGTGCAGTTTGTGACCTATTAGGCCCACGTTATGGCTGTGCCTTCCTTATCATGCTCTCAGCACCAACAGTGTTCTGCATGTCATTTGTTAAAGATGCTGCTGGATACATAGCAGTTCGGTTCATGATAGGGTTCTCCTTGGCCACTTTTGTTTCTTGCCAATACTGGATGAGTACTATGTTTAACAGTAAGATTGTAGGGCTTGCAAATGGGACAGCAGCTGGGTGGGGTAACATGGGTGGTGGAGCCACTCAGCTCATAATGCCTTTGGTTTATGAATTGATCAGAAGGGCTGGGTCTACACCCTTCACTGCTTGGAGGATTGCCTTCTTCATCCCAGGTTGGTTACATGTGATCATGGGGGTCATGGTCTTAACCCTAGGCCAAGATTTACCAGATGGAAACCTCAGTACCCTACAGAAAAAGGGTGAAGTGGCTAAAGACAAGTTCACCAAGGTTAGTCTTGTTCTTCTATATATTTACATATTTGAGGATACAATTAAGAGAAATTGTTAGATATTCTTGGAGCAAGAAAATTTCTTACTTGGTATATATCATTTAGTAATTAGGATATAATATATATACACCCCATCTTACAATATTTTTAAAATGCTACATATATAGTAGTAATTTTTTCTTGCAAAATTCTGAAGCAAAAATAACGTCGAACTAAATAACTAATTTGTGGTTTAATTATTCAATTTTGTGTTTCAGGTTTTATGGTATGCCATAACAAATTACAGAACATGGGTTTTTGCCCTCCTCTATGGGTACTCTATGGGAGTTGAATTAACCACTGATAATGTCATTGCTGAGTATTTCTATGACAGGTTAGTTCAGCACCTTGAGCTCAACTCTCAGGGCATTGATTATTTTTATGTAAAAGGTCTTACTAACCGGAAACATAAGGTACTGGTTAAAAAATCAAGAAAAAAAATGTTTTATTGAAAATCACCGCTTTAAAACTTTTAATATATTGAATAGTACACTTTTCAATAAAATATTTCTAAATGATTCCTCAACTGTTTAGCATTCCCCTTATGTAAATATATATAGATTATATTTTGTTAAATAATTTCTATGATTAACCATATATTGATTAATTAATATATATAAAACAGGTTTAACCTTAAGCTACACACAGCTGGAATCATTGCTGCTTCATTTGGAATGGCAAACCTCGTTGCTCGTCCCTTTGGTGGATATGCTTCTGATATTGCAGCCAGGTTGTTTGGCATGAGAGGCAGGCTTTGGACTCTGTGGATCCTCCAAACCTTAGGAGGGGTTTTCTGCATATGGCTTGGCCGTGCCAATTCCCTTCCTATTGCCATCTTAGCTATGATCCTTTTCTCTCTAGGAGCACAAGCTGCATGTGGTGCAACTTTTGGCATCATTCCCTTCATCTCAAGAAGGTCTTTGGGGATTATATCAGGTCTAACTGGTGCAGGTGGAAACTTTGGTTCTGGTTTGACCCAGTTGGTTTTCTTTTCAACTGACAAGTTTTCCACAGCAACGGGTCTCTCTTTGATGGGAATCATGATCGTGTGTTGCACTCTTCCGGTGACCCTTGTTCACTTTCCACAGTGGGGTAGCATGTTCCTTCCTCCTTCAAAAGATGTTAACAAATCTACTGAGGAGCATTATTACACTTCTGAATGGAATGAGGAGGAGAGGAAGAAGGGGTTGCACCAGCAAAGTCTCAAGTTTGCTGAGAATAGTCGCTCTGAGAGAGGGAAGCGTGTGGCATCAGCCCCAACGCCTCCAAATACAACTCCCAACCATGTCTAACTAGTCCATTTCGTTTAGACACTGACAAATTATTATATCCTGTGGGAGAAAAAGCAATAACTCATGTGACTGGGTTATATATATTAAATAGTATACCACAACTTTTATCTTTTACTCCAAGAACATATATGAGAGTTTCTCACTCTCCTAAAAAGTCAAGCTTAAGGCTCAGCATCATCAATAATGAGGAATAACGTAAATGGATTCTATGATTGAATATAAGCTAAGGTCTTTTTTTTTCAGGAAAAAAAAAAGTTATAATGATAGATTCTTGCACATTACAATTTTGGTGTAATTAATGTTTACACCATTCCAATTCTTACATTAGAATTGGTTTATTTTACTGTACGGGGATTTATCTCTGTCTGTGGGTATGCAAGAATCTATAGATACCTATATGCAAAAAAAGAGTGATGTAATAATTAGAAGAATAATGTATATCGAGTTTTGAGTTTTGGTGTGCAATTAATAATATTACTCATCTTATAATATGCAGACATTGAATATTCTGGCTTGTATCGCGTGGGCAACTGGGAACAATAGATAGATTCAGGGGGGTTGTTTACTGGTGGTATCACTATCATACGTCAACACTCAACACACAGATCTCGATGACAAAAATTACTAATTTAATTGATAATATTCTATTAGTGGAATGGAATCAGTAATTAAATTGATATTGGTATTTCTCAGCTCAATTATTGTAGAGTTGCTGTATAAGATAAGTTGCCTTGTCTCTTTTCAGGAAGCATATAATACTTTCAAGTCGCGTATATATAAATAATATCTGATAATAACCAAGCATATACTAACACCGTTTGATGCCAACAATTATATACATTAATAACTTGGTTTGAGTTTCGTGTGAACTGTGAGATGGTGTTAAAGTTGTTATTATTTAATTTGTGCTTGCAAAGATGACTCATTATGTTGTATGTCGTATGCTATAAGCTATTTTCTGTCTAACTTATGTTATTTAAATATTAAATTTTGAATGTAATATAATATTTAATATCGTATCTATTATTTATTTTTTATGCCTTTTTTTTTATAGAAGAGAAGCTCAAGGAATCTCATTAGCGATAAAAGCAACAATACAAGGGGGAACATGATAGAAAATACGGGGACCAACAGTGAAAAGAGTCGTCCTAGCTAACGAATGAGCTACTCTGTTTGCTTGTCTCCTAACAAAACTTATCCCAAAGTTTGGAAAAGAACAAAGAGAGTCATAACATGCTCTAATAGTTACTCCATATTCGGAGATGTCAACTTTAGGAGATTGGCATGGTTGACCACTACTTGACAATCTAGCTCAAAAATAACATGGTCTAAATTCAACTCTTGAACCCATTGAATAGTTTTGAGAAGACCCATGGCTTCCCCCTCAAGAACTGGGAGACAAGAGGGTACCCAATCAGTCCTAGCTTGAATAAAAGCACCATGATCATCTCTAATACACATACCAAAAGTAGTTTTCCCTGCATCTTCAAAGAAACTTGCATCAACATTACATTTATAGTAACCTGGAGGTGGAACTTCCCATGTTGTAGCACCCAAATTGCGTCCAGCACTTTGAAGTTGAGTGCATGGTGAATTTGCATGCTTCCAATCCAGATAAAAATTGGAGGATCTATGAATAATAGCATCCAATGTTGGTGTCCTTCCCTCCCAGAGTTTATCATTTCTTGCGCTCCAAATGGCCCAAAGGGACATCGCAAATGCCACCCTCCTATCCACATCCAATGAACTAAGGACAGTGAAGAGTAATTCACGAAAATTCTGGGCAACCTGCAGTTGAGGAAAAATAAAAACACAGATTCGTTGTCTCACCCAACATTCTTGGCTAATATTGCAAGTAATCAAAAGATGCCAAATATTTTCATACTCTTGTTCACAGAAAACACAAGTGCTTGAGCAGCTAACTCCTTTATATTGAAGTTGGACTCTAGTAGGCAGACAATCCCTACAAGCTCTCCATAGAAAAAACTTCACTTTAGGTGGTACTTTGAGCTTCCAAATCAATGATCAATCTCCATCTATTTTCAAATGACTCGTATCTGCAAGATTATTCAAAGCAACTTGATATGCAGTTTTAACTGAGTAAAGCCCATTGTTACTAGGTCCCCAAATAATTCTATCCTCACTCACTAGCTCATTAAAAGGGGTGTTTAAAATTTTTTGTGCTAGGTGAGTAGGTAGAAAACTGTCAATAAGGGGTTGGTTCCAACATTTTAGACCATGGATCCATAAATCACTAATTACTAGATTTTGAAATTCAAAAGGCAAACCCATGGGACAAGAAATCCTCTCCCCATCACGTAACCAGGGGGCATCCCACAAAGGGATTGTGTCACCACTTCCAATGCTCCATCTCACTCCTTGCTTCACCAAAGCCTTGGACATCCATATACTCCTCCAAGAATAAGAGGGATTATGTCCCAAGTCTGCATCCAAGAAGTCACCATGTGAAAAATATTTGGCTTTAAAGATCTTAGTCACAAGAGCATCAGGTTGCGCTACAAATTTCCAAGCTTGTTTGTCTAGCATAGCCAAGTTAAAGGCATACATATTACGGAAACCAAGACCACCCCATATTTTAGGCATAGAAAGTTTATCCCAAGACAACCATTTAATTCCTTTATTTTCTCCATTTTTTGCACCCCACCAGAAGGAATTTAGCATTTTTTTTGTATTTCATCACCAAGAGAAGGAGGAAGAAGATACATACTGATAGTGTGATTTTACATCATGTTTTCTGTACACTTTTGCATGCATTTTTCATATAGATTAGGCATTCTTTATTTGATTTTAGTTAGATTTTCCCTTGGAACGGGTGAAGCGGTTTCTTGGTGTTGTTTTGCAGGAATTAATGTAAAAATGCTCAGAATTAGCCTTGGTGGAGCTTGGATGGAGACAGAGCCTGAAAAGAGAAGAAATTGAGCCAAGCAAAAATCTGAAGATTCGCCCCGCGAGACTGGAGTTCGCCTCGCGACCCTGAAAGTTGACTGTGCCACAAAATGCAGCCTTTCTGGTTCGCCCCGCGAACCATGTCTCGCCTCGTGAGTCTGAAGAATAGAAGCCACCACGCCTAGGCCCTGATACTCATCACGGGCGTATTTGAGAAGACCCTTACTGTCTCGCGTCGCGAAAGAACCAATTCCTGAAGATCAGATTTTTTAAGATTCGCCTCACGAGCAAGGTCTCGCCTCGCGAGCGCGCGAAACTCAGAACCCTCTTTATAAGTTGTTTTAGGGCAGAATGGAGTTTTTGGAGAGTTCTTGGAGGGGGAAGCACTTGGAGGCTGCGGCTGGGCTAGGGTTCCAACCCTAGTAGGGGATGTTT
Organism: Sophora flavescens; assembly: GCA_030762895.1. Taxonomy (NCBI): domain Eukaryota; kingdom Viridiplantae; phylum Streptophyta; class Magnoliopsida; order Fabales; family Fabaceae; genus Sophora; species Sophora flavescens. The sequence goes on from CM061063.1 coordinate 33,452,244, forward strand.
TCCTTGCTCTGGGAATGGAAGAAGATTGGAGGATTCTTCTATGAGTGTTCTTCATCTCTTCTCTCATTCTCTTTTGTATTCTCATTTTTCATGAGTAGTTAAATCCCCTATTGTTGGGGTTAGATGTAGCTTTTCTGAACTTGTTTGTATTTGATTTGGTTGTTTTAATGCAAGTCTCTATTTCTTTATGAGTATGTGATTCTGTGCTTAATGCTTTCCTTGGCTTAGCTACCCATAGGAATGATATGTTGCTTTGATAGACAATTGACAGATTGATGTTAAGGCATGCTCATGAATCATATGCCAAGTAGTTCAAGAATCTAGACATAGGTGTTGGCTGCTTGCAATCTTATAAGTCTTGACTTAATGCAAAATCTCAGGTTAATCCACCTAAGACATTAGGGTTTAATTTGGGATTTTAGACTCATTCCACCTAAGACATTAGGGCTTGAGTATTTTAGAAAAGGCTTGATTGTCATTATTGAATTAGGACTTGTGTTAGAAACCATTTCATTGCAATTAAGGGAGGATTAGTGTAGTCTAACCCTGACAATCTTAACGGCATTTCTTTTGCCTTCCAAGTGTTCGATAAAATTCCCAAAAGACAAAAAATATTTTATTTCCTTATTTTATGATCTTTTCATACCATAGTTTAGTCTAGATAGTTGTTGAGTTTGTGAATTGGTAATTGGCAACCGATCCCTGAGGACGATATACGGTCTCACCACCGTATTACTTGTTTGCGACAAGGTGCACTTGCCTTTATTCTAAAAATTCGCGTCACATACTCATACAATAAGCAGGAATAGCTTGGGCCACTGATAATCAAAATCTATCTCCCTGCCATAGATAATGTCTTCCCCTTCCAAGAGCTCACCTTTTTCCAAATACGGTCCTTAATATATTGGAAAATTTGCCTTTTATTTTTTCCAATAAGGGATGGGATTCTAAGGTAATTATCAACATCGGTTTTCTCTTGCACACCCAAAATTCCAGCAAGCGATCGACGCCTTTGTTGCTAGACATTGTTGCTAAAAATCATGGCAGATTTATCAAAATTAATTTCTTGCCCCGATGCCAGCTCGTATCTATGAAGTAAATCTTTCACAAATTCCACTTCTTGATTCACTGCTCTCATGAATAAAAGACTATCATCCGCAAAAAGAAGGTGAGATACAATAGGAGATCTCCTACAAATTTTGATACCATGAATGTAACCACTTCTCTCAGCTGATTTAATAAGAGAGGAGAAGCCTTCCGTACACAGAATATAGAGATAAGGAGATAACGGATCACCCTGGCGAAAGCCCCGACCTGGAATAACTGAACCTGCTTTCTCATTATTCATAAGGACCGAATATTGAACAGAAGACACACACATCATCATCCAATTCACCCACTGAATGTTAAAACCCATTTTAATCATGACAGCATGCAGATAGTCCCAACTAACACGATCATAAGCTTTAGTCACATCAAGCTTTAGAGAAACATCACCTGAGACACCTCTCTTCTTACATTTCATATAATGGAGTGACTCAGTGGCTATCAAGGCATTATCCACTATAGATCTACCTGAGACAAAAGCAGACTGTTTTTCTGACACACACTTTGCAATAACCATAGCCAATCTATTTGCAAGAGTCTTGGATAAAATTTTGTAAATAGCATTGCAAAGCGAAATTGGCCTAAGGTCACGCATAGTAGTGGGATGCTCACATTTACGAACCAGAGCAATATTAGTATCATTAATATCATGAGGCAAAGAACCATCCTGCAACCATTTCCTACAAGCAGTGATAACATCAGCACCACAAATATTCCAAAAATGCTGATAAAAAACTGCATTAAGACCATCAGGACCTGAGGATTTGTCAGGATGCATATTAAGAGTAGCATATTTGAAATCATCATCAGAAAATGGAGCTAAAAGGAGATCATTATCCTCTTCATTAAGTTTCCTTTGCAGGTGATTGATAACGTAATCCACATCACTATTACTTCTCTAAAAAATATTCATAAAATAATTAGCAGCTAGATCACATAAGCCCTCTTGAGAAGTAACAGAATTTCCATGATCATCCATCAAAGAATCAATAGAATTTATTTTCTTTCTAGATGAAGCAGATGCATGAAAAAATTTAATATTAGAATCACATCCTTTGAGCCAATGTGACTTTGCTCTTTGACGCCAATACATTTCTTCCTGGACCACCAATTTTGCCAAGCGATTTTTCAATGCCAAAAAATTGTTGATACCTGTGCGATCGATTCTGTGTCTCAGCTCCATCATTTTCTTTTTGCACTGCGCTATATCCATCATGAATGATGGCTTTAAGTTACGGCCCCATTCATCAAGGTTCCTGGCACACATTTCCAATTTTTGCTCCACATTAATTGAGGTTGCAGTAGGCCAACTATGCTTTACTATTTCTTCAATGTCCTCCTCTACCAGCCAATGATTCTCAAACTTGAATCTTCTAGGCACAAAGTAACGACTAGGCTGATTTTCAGTGATAAGAAGAATGGGACTATGATCAGAAATTGAAGCTACAAGATTTGTAAGCTTTGCATTAGGAAAAAAGCTGCACCATGATGGAGTACCCATGGTTCGGTCAAGTCGTTCTTCGATCTCATTTGGCCTACCCTTAGCTTTACGCCAAGTATAAGGGTACCCATCCAAAGAAATATCAGATAAATTACAATCCAAGGTGACATTCCGAAAACCATCAATAAGCCATTGAGCACGCTCCACCCTTCCTCTTTTCTCTTCGTGAGCTAGGAGATCATTAAAATCTCCAATAATACACCAAGGAAGGTCAGACATACTGGCCAAAGATCTAATTAAATTCCATGACTCCCTTCTTCTAGTACTTTCAGGGAGACCGTAAAAGCCTGTTAACCTCCACTTTTTCTGATCACCTTCATCCACTTCCAGATTAATATAATTACGAGCAAAATTAATAACCTAAATTTTTAAAGGATCCTTCCAAAGGACGGCTAAACCTCCACTTCTACCTTCTCTATCAACACTAAGACAACAAGAAAAACACAGCTTCATCTTCAACTCTTCAATTTTTCTAGCATGAATTAAAGTCTCACAAAGGAAAATAACATCTGGTTTGTGAGATTGGGTAAGATCTTTAAGTGATGGAATTGCACTCAGGTTACCCAATCCTCGGCAATTCCAACTAATGATGATCATTATTTCTGGCAGGCCTAGAAACCAGGCCCTGCCATTAAAAAATGCCCTGTATTTTTACCACCTCCAATATTGCTATTTGCACCCTCCTGTCCCTCGTCACATTCTGTTGCAAGCGCTGCATGGTTATGAAATTCATCCACCCCTCTCATACGTTTCTGCACCCCTTGGTCCAATCCACTTAATGCCAGCTCAGGTTGTGTAGTGAAATTAAGAGGATTATTCATTTCTGGACGAAAATTATGGGGTAGATTTAAATTAATAACAGCCCAATTATTAGGAGTTATGTTATCATTTAAACCAGATTGATATACCCCTTGATTTTCTCCATAATTTGAAACTGTAACTGATGGATTATTCATTCCTGAACGAAAATTATAGGGTAGATTTAAATTAATAACAGCCCCATTATTAGGAGTTATGTTATCATTTAAACCAGATTGATATACCCCTTGATTTTCTCCATAATTTGAAACTGTAACTGATGGATCTTGTTGCTGATTTTGTGGGAAATTATACTTCCTTTCCCAATCCACATCACCGCCCTCTCTCAGTCACCTACTTCCCCCGCTTCCCCCTGCACCGCCACGACGAGTTTCAGCTTTCAAAAAACTACCCCATCCCCTTTCACCAGAAATCATGCCTGGTTCAAACCTCTGGGGACAAAAATTATCACAATGTCCCAGAAGACCACACAAATAGCAAAAGACTCCAAGACGCTCATACTTGAAATGCACCACACTCCAGTCCCCTCCTGCCATCCTAACCTTCCTTTCTTTCCTTAATGGCTTTGAAACATCTAAACGAACTCTGATTCGCATGAAAGCTCTCCAAGGACCAGTTTTATTATGCTCATCATACTCCAGGAATTCACCAATATAGTTCCCCAGGAGTTTTCCGACCATTTATGTCATAAAACCCACGGGTAGATGAAAGACTTGCACCCAAATATCCAAGTGTTGCAGCGGAATAGCCTGCATCGATCTCCCTAGTGTGACCTTTTCCACAACTAACATATAATTATCGAAGGACCATGGACCACCATTAGTAACCCTCTCAAGATCAAGGTGATGATAGAACCGGAAACAAAAACGACCTTCCTCCAAATCTTTGATCGTTACTCCCTTCCCCGGACGCCAAACATCAGCCATTCGGTGCTTCATTATGTGAGCTCTCACTGGCCTATCCGACAAGAATCTCCCCACCAGACATAAACTAATCTCCTCGGGAAAAACTTGGTCCTGAGAAGCATTCATTGTAATGCCTTCATCTTCTTCCATCAAAGATAAACTCTCCATACCAGCTTCCATGACTCCACGAAAACATCAAAAGACAAAGAGGAAAGAAACTCTCAAGGACGAGAGAGGAAAGAAACTCTCAAGGACATTCGCATAAAAATTTATTTAATAATTCATTAATCATACTTGTATAAGATAAGTAATAAAAATTTATACAAATCATTTTAATCCGAATGCTGACTCAATCCTCTTCCTCTCATTATGCTTTTGAATTTTGACAAATGAAAAAGGAAGAGTACTTATTTATCTGATAAATTATTCTTTATGCCTACCTTTCAAATATACATCAAAAGAGCAAAGGATACTTCTCTAATTTAATGTTAAAGAATCATTTTCCTTCCTATTTCACTCAATTCCAATTTCTTTTGACGGCAAAAACAAAGGCAAGTGTTTGATGATGTTGAGAACGAGACAAAAAACATAAGTTGAAAATGTTTTTGTGCTTGTGTCAGTTTTTGGGTACACAGATGAATTATTTTCGTCCAAACAGAGAAGACAGACGCAACACGCACAACAGAAACTAACAAATAGAAGCAACTATACTGGTTAAAAATGCTCTGCAAATTCATCCCACTGTTCACTAATTTTATTGGAATGACTTAGTAACAAGATAAGGGGGAGAGGAATTATTTGTGGTCCTCGGAAATGTTAACTCTAAACTAAAAGTAAAAAAAAAAAAATGCATGGCAATAATCGTATGCTCTAGAAACATCTTTATCATTAATTTTAAGCACATTCATACAAAATTTATACAGATCATCTTAAATCACTGGCAGAGATTGCATGACTTCATGCTTCTCGAGTGTTTCTAAAAAACATATATGTTGGGTAAAATCGCACGCATCAACGGATTTTCCCACACGCCCAACGATCTTCGATGGAACACAAACACAAGCATACCACAAAGAGAATAATAGAAGAACACACAAGAATTTAACGTGGTTCGGCACCTCTTGCCTACGTCCACGGAAACACCTTAACAAAGTATATTCTCTATCTCAAATATGATTACATGATTTGTAACCTTCCCCATTTTTGTATCACCCTACAAACCCGTGTACCCCACTCAAGAGTTACAAGGAATGATAGACACCAACTCATCTCACTACAAATGATCACCCACACTTGGGGATGCTTCTAGGGATGCTTCTACTCTTCACATGATCACCCACACTTGGGGATGCTTCTACTCTTCACATGATCACCCACACTTGGGCTACTCTTCACATGATCATCCACACTTGGGCTACTCTTCACATGATCATCCACACTTGGGGATGCTTCTACTCTTCATATGATCACCCACACTTGGGGATGCTTCTACTCTTCACATGATCACCCACACTTGGGGATACCTCAACACTTCACAAGACTCCCTTTATATAGTGAAGGGACATGGCTTCCATTCATGAATGAGAGATGATGGATACTAATTACTTCCCACATTTTCAATATTATTAATATCCACTCTTTCCTCCAAAGATGAATGTAGACTCCCCATGAGTCAAAACATTGAACTTCACTTCCTCTTGAATTGTGCCAATTTAATTTCCATCCACTTGAATTAATATATGGAAATTTGAATTGATTTTTCCAACAAATCCTCCCTCAATTAAAATTTCCCTATTTCGACAACTTCTCAAAATTTAATCTTCCATTCAAATTTTTTTTATTTTTTTATTTTACCACTGCTTGCCCTTCTCATGGCTTGGCCTCTTCGTCATACCTGTACCGCCGTTGTCCATCATCCACAACAGAACACGCCACCTAGCTTCAACATTGCTAGGAAGACTTTCGACACAAGGGACCCCACACATGGATCCAACGACTGTCGCCTTCTCTTCAATAAGTGTCCAAACTGAACCATCGGCTTTGATACCACTGTTGGGTAAAATCGCACGCATCAACGGATTTTCCCACACGCCCAAGGATCTTCGATGGAACACAAACACAAGCATACCACAAAGAGAATAATAGAAGAACACACAAGAATTTAACGTGGTTCGGCACCTCTTGCTTACGTCCACGGAAACACCTCAACAAAGTATATTCTCTATCTCAAATATGATTACATGATTTGTAACCTTCCCCATTTTTGTATCACCCTACAAACCCGAGTACCCCACTCAAGAGTTACAAGGAATGATAGACACCAACTCATCTCACTACAAATGATCACCCACACTTGGGGATGCTTCTAGGGATGCTTCTACTCTTCACATGATCACCCACACTTGGGGATGCTTCTACTCTTCACATGATCACCCACACTTGGGGATACCTCAACACTTCACAAGACTCCTTTTATATAGTGAAGGGACATGGCTTCCATTCATGAATGAGAGATAATGGATATTAATTACTTCCCACATTTTCAATATCATTAATATCCACTCTTTCCTCCAAAGATGAATGTAGACTCCCCATGAGTCAAAACATTGAACTTCACTTCCTCTTGAATTGTGTCAATTTAATTTCCATCCACTTGAATTAATATATGGAAATTTGAATTGATTTTTCCAACAATATATACTATGCTGCGCTTTACTATATACTTCAACAGGACTATTTGATATTTGTGGACTACGTTCACTACTTGACAAGTCAATGGTAAAAATCAATAAATGTTAAGAAAATAAACACAATAATGTGAGGGGAAACTAGACTTGGAGAACCATTCTTCAGGTGGAAAAGATGATTGCAAAAAATTTCAGTCAGACCAGGTGTTATCTAACACAGTGACACTTGCATTGAAATATGTAGAGTATGTGAGGGTAAGGTTGTGCAAATATAATTGCTCTTCTTCAAAACATTCAAATCAAATTCTCTCGAGACCCAACATTGCCCATTTGAACTCAAAGCCTGTATAGTTATGCAAATGCAACAAAAGCATACTACATACTGCCATTGGCATATATACACATAAAATTTTGCTTCTTGTAGAATAGAACAAGTGGAGGCTAATCAGTGACCAAATTTAGTTAAATTATGTTATGTTATCTCATTCCTAATCTTGAATTAAAAAAGACTAGATGTAATGACTAATGTGGAGATGTGTGCCTTTTGAACTGGGTAGACAAGAAGTACAGGAAAACTAGTAGCTTAGCTTCCCACTGCCACCACAGGTTGAACAGGATCGGGCAGAAGAGCACTTTGTACAATAGCTCCACTTCTTTGGAAGCCTGGTGCAAGTAAAATTGAGTTCAAAGATTAAACTCAAAATTTTAAGATTAGAGGAAAAGAGAGCGAAGAAAATAGTACCCGGCCGTGAATCGAGTTGCCATATTCTTGGCTAGCATTCTTGCCCTCTCAGCACTTTCCTCAGAACGTTTCCTAAGCACAAATCCTTCACCTTTGCATTCTGAACATATGCCAGAACCTCCACAATCTTCGCACACTTTGAATCGAATCTTTAATTTTAGAGAGAAAAAAAAGTATTTAATATAAACTAGCAGTCATCACATGAAAAAGAAAAAATCGGCGCGCACTCAATTAATCATGTTTAAGATAACAATTGAAGCCTTCTTTATTAGCAACATAGGCTTTTGTTCCTATCTCCATGCTAGCCAGATACTGACACCTATGCTGTCTTATACAAATGAATTGAGTGCTTAAAAGCACCATGGAGAATACTGAAAATTAGCCGCTATTACCAAGTTGTCAAGTGATTAACATATCAAACTTAACATCTTTTTATTTATTTTTAGTGAAACAAAGTAATGTCACATAAGCAATGTAAACTCTGACAGTTTAATGTATTACACTACAACTACAACAGCCATTGGATATTTGAATTTTCAGGTTCTTGTTTGGAAAAGTATGGTTATTTTTTTATTGGCATATTTCTGAGTATAGTAAATACAGATAATTATTTTGTTAATACTGACAATATAGAAGGGTTACTGACCTGTGTTGACTCAGAACCTTTGGTTCTCCTGACAAGAAGAGTGGCTGCTGCACCAACGAGAGTTGCAGCCACTGCCACTGAAGCTGCTGTCTCAGGCAGTGCAAAGGAGACACTGGATGCTCTTCTTCCATGCAATTGTGACTTTACATCTATTCAAGAATAAAATGAGACTAACAAATACAGCTTCCCCTTTTCATTTTACAGCATCAACAGTAGTTTCCATGATTCCATCAATTTGACAACCGTGGATCCCTTTCTTTTTCAAGCGGGCATAGTAAGTAATTGCTTTTTAGTGATGAATTAAAATGCCTAAGCATTGCAATGAATTAATAAAAAGGAGCTGAATCAAAATGGGAAAAGGTGGCAAGTGTAAAATTACATCAATTTGAACCAATCACAAATACTCAAACAACAGACTCTGTTGTTAATTTTTTGGCAGTGCTGCAACGTGATAGTGATACAATACTAGTGGAGTTCTACATTTGAGTTGCTACAAAAGAGTGGCAAGTTTTATCAGAGGCATTTCGTTTCTAAGTCCACCATTCAGGTATTAGTAAAGCAGGGATCTTATCTTATTACAATATAGGATGAATAAGTCATCCAATTTTAAGCATTTTATTCCTTGATCGAAATCCCAACTAACACATTCCGAGTGAACAAAAATAGAAAAACAAAGTTGCATGAACTGCATTTGAGATGGAATCAAAATATATTTCCAATTCAGTTAGTACTTGCTACCTAAAACTTATTCTCTATGTAGTATTTAGGGGACTATGATCTAATAGGATAATCAAGACATAGAATGTCCAACAATTTACTAGACATTTAACAACTTTCGATTCAATCCAATCAATACTGAATTAAATGTCTCTCCATTTCTGGGTTTTCACCAGCATCAACATCCCTATTCCCTAGTTAACAACAATTACAGAACAATTTAGAGCAATGGCAGCATCATCAAACCACACAAGACTCGTTGAGGAGCAAAGTTTCAACCAGCATCATCAATTCTCATAACTTATCTGTGCATTTCCTTTGAGTTCACATTTAAGTGCTAACATAACATTTAACACCAATCCTATTGGTCTGAAAAATGATGAAGGTGAAGCACATCTACCCGAACTAATCCTCCATAAAGATATCAATGAATTGGCACTGTGGTTCCACCGAACAGAAGAACCACATAGTAAAAGCCACATGTGATATATATAAAGTAGTTAATATCTATGAATAACAGTAGCCCTTCATCCCACACCAGAATTAACTACTAGCTTTATGAAGATTCATTACCATATAAATCAGCAAGTACAACAAAGATAGTTAGATGGGGAATAATTTTAGAGTTCACTCACATGACACCAGCTTTTTGGTTACCATTTATTTATGAAGAATAAAAAGAAGAAAATATCTTACTGTGAGAGAAGCAGGGAAGTGATATAGGGTGCTGCTGCACAACAACATCCATTCAGATAACTATGTCTTGTTCTGCCCACCAACTATTCTGCTGCTCCCTTATCCCGTTCCCTGCTTGCCTTTCAAAAAGAAGAAAAAATGTTACAAAATTATCATTGATGGCAAGATATAATGAATTATGGGGAAAAAAGTAGAGCAGTAACGAAGCATTTGGTGTAATAATTAGAAATAATTATTTATTTATTCATTTTTCACAAACTTAAATAAAAGAGTCAAAACCGACTTTTAATCCTTAAAAAATAAACTACCTATTTAATCTCTTAAAATGTCGGACACATTAATTCCCGGATTTAGTTCTGATATACATTTGTTTGTCTTTGTATTCCATTAACCATTCTACTTGAGCCATTAATGGTCCTGCGTTGCCTATTACGAATTTCCATAGGAAAAAAATTAATGAAAAGTGAAAAAATGTGCAAATTTTCATGTATTTGAATTTTAAAATCGTTTTTTCATTTTTTATTTGTTTTCCATCGAGGAAATTCATCATAAGCCAAACAGGACCACTAACAGGCCAAGTAAGATGCTTAATAAGACACTTACGCAAATAAATGGACGCTCAGAACTAAATCTAAAGACTAATTTGTTTCGTGATTAAAAATTTGAGGGACTAAATAATTACTTTATTCTTTTTAGGGACTGATTTAGACCTTCATTCTAATTAAATTTTACTGGATCAATTTGTGCCTTCATTCTAAATAAAATAAATTATGTTTTAAAAATGTAAAGGAAAGAAATGAAAATGTATTTTCCGTGTTTCCTGGGAACAAGGTTAAATTTGGGCTGACCATTTTCCCGTTTCTTGACAATCAATACCAACGACAGACCCATCACTGTAGCAGCCCACGCCTAAATCTGACTTCTTTCCAGCAGTCCAATAAGTTTTTTTTTTCTTTCTCACACATCAAAACTATCCGGTCCGATAACTTTTCTTTACATTTTGAGGCCGGAGGCAATCCAAATTCACAAATAAATGGGTTAGAACTTAGAAGCATTTCAATTTCCATCTATTTCAAGTACACAAGTAGCTTCCTCTTCCACCAATTCTACCGGTGGATAAATAAATTTATTGAGTTTGAGAACCATAAATGGTAAAGTTTGCTCACATTTTATGACCTTTTTCTCTGAGTCGTTCAACAACGTATGACATTCTGTAAATATTTCTGGTAGATTCTCAACTCTATTCCTTTCTACCTTTATGTTTACAGTACAGGCTGCATGCTGTCTATGTATATTAAATTTAGGAAATATTTGCTTTATTTTCAGTCTCTTTTTTTATTTTCTATTTTCAGAAATAATTATAAAAATGTCACCTTGTTTTCAATCTTTTTTCTGTTTTTAGAAATTTGTACAGGAAACATTAAAAACAACTTTTTTTTTTACTGTTTGTTGTACAAATTTTTTAAAACAGAAAACATAATGAAAAATAAGGTGATACTTTTGTAATTATTTATGAAAAAAATAGTAAATGAAAAAAGGAATCTGGAGACAAAGCAAACAGACCCTTTACATTTTCATTTCCTGTTTTCATTTTCTATATTGATTTTAATATTTGTCATATCATTTTCTTTTTCAAATTTTGAAAACATATCCAGCATTTCTAGAAATTTTAAAAATGTCATATTCATTGTTTTCGGAAATACATTCTTCCTAACTAGCCTTCTATCTTCTCTTTGTCATAATTGTTTATTGTAGGAACCTTCCATCATCTTGTTAGCAATTTAAAATCAATAAAAATTTTAGAAAATGAATAAAAGAAATGAAAAAACACACCAAAAAGACCCTAAAATTTCATATCCAACTTAACGAGTTGCTCGGAAGGACACATCGAAGGAACGGGGGCAGTGGGGTTGATGTTCTTTTGCTTCCCTTTAAACCTGACAAGTTATTATACATATTGGCTTGCAGTTGAAACATCTAATTGAACGTCATTTCATTTATCATCATTTAAGTATTGGCCTCAATAAATAATAGTATTAAATGTCAACTTTGTGGGTATGGTATTGTTATTTGTTATTAAGAGGAGCTTTTTCACAGTTTGTGGATGGGGGCAAAGCTACCACCCCAAATTGTTTTGTGTAGGTTACCGACCATTTTAATGGGAGGTAAATACTATAGTGATAGTCATGATAAATGTTCGTTAATTGTCTTGAATACTTATAATGAACTATCAACAGCTATAGACACTCTCACAACTATACAATTTAAAGGAGTTCACTAATTGCTTGACAATATCTCAATTATTTTTTTACTTAAAAGAGACAAAAGACTGTTAGATTTTCATATTTTTTATTCATAAATTAAGCAGATAATTTGTAAGCCATGTGGTAATCGCAGACAAAAAGGAAGATATTACTTGGATTTGGGGGCAAACAATATAAATAATTTGACCAAGAGCAATAACATGAACTCACGAGCATCCTTACTTGCTGCATAGATGAAAAGAGCACCCACCCCGCCAACTCACTATGCATATCTGCATTCATCAGCTATTCACGAGCCTATTTAAGGCACTTAGTTTCAACCCCTTCACAACAATCTACCATAAAACCTCTTCTAAACCTCTCCTTTCACATTCTCAAAATCTAAGAGTAATAATGTCTACTACACATAGTTCCCTTTTGGCCCTTTACCTCATCCTTTCACTAAATTCTATTGCCATGGCTGCAAGGATCATTCCACGTAGTGCTCCTAGTACTGTTACAAGACCAATGTTTTTATCCGAAGCTGAAACTTACATGAAGCTACATATGGATCACAAACAAAAGGTCTTCCAAGGGAGACAAGTCAAGAATTGCTTACCAAAAGGGTTTAGGCATAACTCAGCTCCAAGCAGATTCGTGAACTATAACCCGTTAGACTCTGGTGACTGTTCAGGAATGCATTCACAGAAACCTTGAGGAGGCCATGTTGAATGGAAGAGGCTTGACATGTTTGTATATGGTTTTTCCAGATCACAATAGTTGGAACTTGGAAGATGATAAAATCGTTATGTTTTGCCTTTTGGCCTTGCTTAGCTCATTGTGATTGATATATTACCAATTACTATTTTGAGCAGTGTGCATGGGTAAGGTGAAGATGTTGGTGTCCTTTTCATGTAATGTGTATATTTCGATGTGTTAAGACATTGGCCAAACATTCCAGAAAAGAGAGATAATATTTTACTTTTCCAAGCCATCAGCATTTAATATCAAGTCAATTATATCTGCTAAATCGTAGCCAATCAAGGAGATCTGCAAACTATCAAATACTATGGTGATATCCCAAGTAATGCATTGCTGTGCAATGTCTTAGTGTAGTGGAATATGGACTTGGCTTTCTGCTCGGTTTTTCCTGCTTACTTGTATTTGGTTTTCTGCTGTGTTTGAGTAACCGAAAACTAGAAATCCAAAGGAGTATATCTAATATTCTGAAATTCCTTAGTTGGTAGGTTGTGCTAGCTAGGCTTGGAAGTGCCAATACTAGTTACTCACTCACCCTAAATTTTTCCTTTAAAAAAAAATAAAATATCCGAAGGAGTAAATGAGCCACATTGTCTAAATTTCACTTGGAACCATGGCATCCAGCAACAACTCTGTATAATAAAATTAGAAAAAACATGGAAACATGCTCATTCTAGAAAATTCTCCAAACTAGAACAAATTGATGCCAAATATTGGCTTACACACACACATAAGTAGTAGCCTCTCTCTAAATAGAGCAAAGCATCTGCAATTCACTTCAACATGAGGTGCCAATGTGCTGGCGATGCCAATAATGTTGACCACATTAGCCTGAGTACAAATGGTACGAAAAAGGAACAAAGATGCAAGCACATGTTAAGGAAAGTTGCTTTAGTTCCCAAGTTTCTTCTTTATGGGTGTAGACAAACTGAATAGTCGTCAAACATTTTATTAGTAGCTTATTCTCAAAGTAAACATTTGGTCAACCAAGTATAATTAACAATCAATAAAATTTTTGACAACTAATTAATCTACCAGTACTTAGGGATAAAAACTAGGGAATTATATAGTGATCCCTCATTAAGTTGTTTCACTAATACATACGCCTGGTACAGAACCGAATTCCAAGGTTAGGCAGCAACCCTAGAATGACATGCTCAATTTATTTCTAGCATAATCAGGAATTTTATCCATCTTAAGAACATCCGATATCTGAATTTTCCGTTAAACCAATAATAATTAAGGTCATTTTTTGAGTATATAAGAAGTAAATTATGCAGCAGGCTTCGCAGTTACCCCTTTGAGGGATCGGTCTACATACACATCTTTTGAGCTAGATATGTGACTGAAAATTCATCTTGTAATAAAAACCTAATTATACAGATCATCTTCATCAGCCCCACCAGCAGAAGTTGCAAAGGGGTCAGATCCAGTGGTCCTACCTCCAGTCTCTGGAAACCTAAATTCAGTGCCGAACCCCCGGGATTGCTGTAAGGTCTGGGCAAATGCCTGGTATTTGCGTATATCAGCATCACTAACACTCCTACGTGCATACTTCATTGACTCTTCAAAATGAGCAGCCTTGATCTCTGCAACATCATCTTCAATGTCTTCATCCATGGCCTCAGGGTTTTCTCTCCTCTTCCTCTCTCGCTCTATGTCCTGAAAGAAACCAGACAAATAGATTAGGTCAAACTTGGTGATAAGACACACATTGAGCTGATTCATGAACATATCAAAATCTTGAATTAAGAAACAACTCAGTGGTGTGCCTCACTCCATCCCAAATCAATTCTTTCATTTTGTGTTCCAGTGGACCTCGGTTGTCAGAGATTTGTCATTTACACATTGACAACTTAACCGAACTAGTGTCAAGAAATTATTGCATGCTCCAAGAAAGATCACTACCATTGATTTTAAATTAGTGACCTAAAATTTATGCAAGTTTGTTGAAAACCAGTGGTAGAAATCCTTACTCGAGCAACTGTGCTCCAGGAACATGCTTGAATTTCTCAACTAGTGTGAATGGACCCAAAAGAGAAGATGGATTTCTTCAATAATACATAGCCTATACCTCTTCTTCCTCCTATCCAAATTGTGAGTGTTTTGGGCCCTCAGATAACAATGATTGGTTAAGCCTATAGCTAGACTAATTATCACAAGTGCATATAGATTTAAAAAGGCATCTTGGTCCAAGATATATGGGCAACGAGTCGATTCTAATTGTATTGAACCAGTGACTGACTGAAAGCACCACCAAAATGCAGAACAACATAAAAAATTACTGATGGAGTTTAGTTAAGTCGGAAAAGACACATCCTAGACAACCATATACTGTATCATAGAGGATAGAGGCTGCATCCTCAGAAGCACTAAGAACAAAGAAATTTCTATCTATTAACCTAACCAGAGAAGCATACCTTTTCTATGTTTTCTCTTATAGCATATTTGCATGATCGCTGACATATCTCTGTTATATCAGCACCACTGAAGCCTTGAGTATACTTAGCTAGTGCTCTCAAATCAACATCCTTCGAGACAGGTGACTTCCTCATGCAGGCTTTGAAGATTTGATAACGGGACTCCTCGTCGGGAAGAGGGATATAGATCAACTGATCCAGACGGCCGGGCCGAAGAAGTGCTGGGTCAATGATGTCAGGTCTGTTGGTTGCCCCAATTATGAACACAGTCTTTTTGGCAGACATGCCATCCATTTCAGTCAGAAGTTGGTTTAGAACTCTATCAGCAGCACCACCAGCATCCCCAACACTACTTCCTCTCTGAAACAATGACAAAGTGATATATATGTGCAAACAATTGTGAAGGTATTAATACATCCAAAAAAGAACTTTAGTGACACATGGTATCATTGGAATATTTTACAAACATGTATAAGGAACAATAACCTTAACTTGTGAGGTACAATAATAACTCAGGTTAATATCCATCATCGGTAATGCATACTAATATAGCAAACTAAGAATGTGAAGTGACCCAAAAAGAAAAACCTGAGTGGCAATGGAGTCAAGCTCATCAAAGAAGAGGACACATGGAGCCGATTGTCTAGCCTTGTCAAAAATTTCTCGAACATTGGCTTCACTTTCACCAAACCACATAGTAAGTAATTCTGGTCCTTTCACACTGATGAAGTTAGCTTGGCATTCATTAGCAATTGCTTTGGCCAACAAAGTTTTGCCACATCCGGGTGGACCATAGAAGAGGACTCCTTTTGATGGTGACATACCAAACTTCTCAAATTTTTCAGGGTGCTCCACAGGATATTGAACAGTCTTCAACCACAAAACCACAAAGGCAGAACGTTTCAGATTAGGTTGCCATAAGAGGTAAAAAGATGTAATTTAGTATAAAAAAGATTTATGACCTCTTGCAGCTCACGCTTGACATTCTCAAGGCCTCCAATATCTTCCCAACTGACATTAGGCACCTCAACAACCTGTACACAGATAATTAATTATCGGGACAGGAAGCCTCACCAACTAATAACATTTTAAATGGAAAGAATATGAAAAAACCACTCACAGTTTCACGTAAAGCTGATGGATTGCTTGTTCCTAGAGCAGTCTGGAAATGCTCATTTGAAACAGACATAGAATTCAGAACTTCAGCATCAATGGTCTCGTCTTCCAAATCAATTACATCCATCTTCTCCCTAATGCATTGCAGAGCAGCTTCAGTGCAAAGGGCAGCAAGGTCAGCACCAACATACCCATGAGTATCTTTTGCAATTCTCTCCAAATCAACCTACAGCAAGAGAATGACGACAGTTGAGAAACAGAAAATTTAAGAATGTTAAAGAATATAACTAAAACCAGAAACAAAGCTACAGGTTAATTTATAGCAATCTTATAAACAATATTATTCACAGTTTCACACAAAAAATAATTTGAATCCATAAATGGAACCATATGCACGGCAACTTTAGACACATCCAAAACAAAACAAAATCCACAAACAGAAGTGAAAGTAAAGCAATGCTCAACTAGTCAACTTACATCATCAGAAAGCTTCATGTTTTTGGTATGTATGCGAAGGACTTCAAGTCGCCCAACTTCATCAGGAACACCAATATCAATTTCCCTATCAAATCTACCAAACCTTCTCAATGCTGGGTCAATGCTATTTGGACGATTTGTAGCACCAATAACAATAACATGAGCACGAGATTTTAATCCATCCATAAGAGTCAAAAGTTGCGAAACAATCCTCCTTTCAACTTCGCCATGTGTCTTCTCCCGCTTGGGTGCAATAGAATCAATCTCATCAATAAAGATGATGGATGGAGCATTCTTTTCAGCTTCTTCGAATGCTTTCCTGAGATTGCTTTCACTCTCTCCAGCCAGTTTAGACATAATCTCTGGCCCATTAATACAAAAGAAGAAAGCTCCAGTTTCATTAGCAACAGCTCTTGCAATTAATGTCTTACCAGAACCTGGGGGTCCATACAGCAAAATTCCTTTGGGTGGTTTCACACCGATTGACTTGAAAAGTTGTGGATGCCTCAGTGGAAGCTCTACCAACTCACGGATCTGTGCCATTTGCTTCCTGACACCACCCACATCATCATACCCAACTTCATCCAGCCTTTCTTCATCCTCCCTTTTCACAGGATCCCCCTCACAGAAGATTTCGGTGTCTGGAGCAACCACACAGTACTCCCCAGGGTCGGTTTCAATGACCTTGAACTCTATGCTTCTCATCCCTCCTCGAACAAGAAATAGATCTCCTTTTCTGACAGGACGATAAGCCTCCAAGAAATAAGCTGCAAATTATAAACAAAAAAGTAGTTAAAACCTTATACAAACAGATAATTATAGGTGGAAAGGCTATAATAATCAAATCCTTAGAACATTAACATCCTCAAACCATACGTTCCAATGAAAATAGCTAAATGCTTTTACATATCAATCAATGTGGAAAAACATAGGGATATATAAAAGCTAGTCAATAGTAAACATGCATTCATAAGACAAACAGTAAGAGCTCCAGTCAGACAACAAAAGGGGTTCCAACAAAAAGAAAGACGACGAATCAATCAAGTAGAATCACAAAAGTCCACATTGATATTTTACTCTCTGTAAAATTACAAGGCTTCTTACACCCATCAACTCACGAAACAAGGTAAATTACTCAAAATTCAGCAATGAAGCATCGTAATAACTGACACTGTAGTCTAACTATTGTTTCCTATAGGAGAGGAGGCTAGTGTAGAAACTCACGTTTCAAGTAAGCATCAAAGAGATTGCCAGTGACACCTTCAATGGTATCATCAATTGGTAGAATGTGGACACGCTTGCCATACTTAACATCCGGGCACTGGTGCACAGAGACAACATCTCCAAGACGAACCCTCAAATTTGACCTCACAACTTTGTTCATCCTGATCTTCGCCTCCTCACAACTCTCATCGCCAAGAGCTATGCAAACCGTATCCTTCCTTTTCTTGCCCTGTAAAATAAATCAAAATGATATACCACACACTATTTGGAATGGAACATAACACAAAGGGTATTCAGGTAAACAACTCAATTAAAGTTTATTCAATAAGCTTTTTTCAAATAAGCTAAAAATATCTAAATTTCATAAGCTTCTCTAAGAAGCTTATTGCAATAAGCTAATCAAGTATTTACATAAGTTTATCTTCATAAGCTATTCTTGCTATAAAATAAGCTCTTCCAAACTTACCAAATTAGAGCAATAACACTTATACCCGAAAAAATTTCTACTGGAGGAATCAAAACAAACAACAACAATAGAGAAAGGTGACCTTAATGAGGATAGTGTCGCCCCGGAAAAGCTGGAGCTTTTCCATGGTTTCGGGGTGCATCGCCACCACGGAGTTGTCGTCGTTAATGGCCTCATCGACGACTAATCGGTTCGGCGATTTCTTCCGCTCAAGAATCGCTGTCGAGAAGTCTTTCTTCTCCGATTTTCTGAGATATCAGATTCCAACATCAAACAAACTACTCAGTATTCTATAGAGCAAAAGCAAAGACAAAAATCAAATACAAAATACAAGGTACTCACGAGTCCGATGATTCGGCTTGGTGGGACATCGCTTAATACTGCTCAAATCCAAGATCGATAAAATAATGCAAGATACACAGAGAACTTGGGAGTTGGGAGTTGGAGAAAATCAGAAAACCAGAACTACTGCGATATTTTTCCTTTTTATTTTCATGAAGGGTTTTTATATATTTATATTTTAGGATTTAGGATTAGTTTGTTTGACAAGAAAACTTGAAAACGATTAGGAAACTGTGCGACCGTTGGGCTGGGCCTTTCTGAGAAATAGATTGGGCTTATGAAGACAATCCCCAGTACGCTTGTTAAAGGTATAATACTAGTGTTTTTTTGTCTTAGCATCTCACGGGTGACATTTAAAATGTTATTGAATAGGAATTTGATTTATTAAGTAAGAAAACAAAATTTACTAATTTAAAAGCATTATACAGCTTATATGTTCGTATTATGTATAGTATAAACAGTATATTATATTTTTTTTTGACATAAACAGTATATTATATTAAATAACAGAATAATATTATTAATTATATTATGTAACATTATAACATTATTAATTATCTCCTAAATAAAACTTATTAATTATTGGGTATCCATTTAATTTGTAAACTATTGTTATAAAGCAAATGTAATAAAACATACTTGAATGAAATGATTATAAATTAAGAATCGGTCACTAAAAATAGGAAACGGCACAGGCGACATTTATTGCTCACGAACAGATATAAATTTCATAATATTTCATTAGGTAAAATTTAATCATTTAAAAACATTATAAAAATTATATGGTTGGATTAGGGAAATAAAATCAATTTAAAAATCTGTTAGAAAAATTCAATTGACCATAACCAACGATTTTATAAATTTAAAAATAAACCCATCAAGTGAAGAAAATATGTATAAGCAAAGAAGTTATTATTAATTGTATAATCTTGTGGGTTGTATTTATTTAAATTATTATCTTTCCATTGCAAACTTTCTTTTTGATATAAACCATTGAAAAATTTCATTTCAATAGAAAATATAATATATAGTTATATACATCCGGATCCATATATAAGTATGTTTTCATATGTGATATTAATTTATTGTAAAAAATTCAGTTGAATTAGATTAGGAAGTGATTGTAAAATTATAATAATTTGACGTGTTAACAAATTGTACTTTAAGCAACATCGACTTAGTGTATTAAATCTTCTTTCTATAAAATACACCATAAAAATTAACTCATACTTTGAGAAATTATTTTTGCCAATTTTTATCTTTGGAAAGGGAGGAAATTACTTAAATTAACATAAATGTTGTTCATTGTAAAAAGCTCAATTGGATTAGATCAAGAAATGATTATAAGATTATAATAATTTAATATAACATTATAATAATTTAATGCGTTAAAAAATTGATCTCTAAGCAATATCACTCTAGTTTATTAAATCGTGTTTCTTTAAAATATATGATACAAATTAACCTATCCTTGTTCAAAAAGTTATTTTCTCCCTTGTTAATGTTTGTAAAAAGAAAATTGTAACATAGGTAATTCATTGTAAAGAGCTCATTTGGATTATTATAGGAAATGAATGTAAAAACCTTCCGGGAAAGAAAATGGAAAGCAAAAGGCATGAGTTGCCACATTGAAAAATAATTTTACTGTTAAACCACATTTTAGTAGAAATTTTGAAAACAACATAACAAAAGAAGCGAGACAGAGAAAGATGATGTCTCACCGTATAAAAACAAAACATATAATGTATAACTAGCTTTTTTTTTCACCCGTGCAATACACGGGTCATCAATTATTATTAGTAATAGTAGTATTGTTATCATTAATAATTTGAATTGTGCCTTTAAATCTATCAAACCCATTTTTTTGTTTTACCCCGGATTAATTCCAACGTATCAAATCATTTCTTTACTTGTTTCACACTTTGACTTCAACTTTTTATTCTCTCCCACATTGTTGGTACCCATTCGTCTCTAAGGCTTTTAGGACTCGTTTGGTGGTCAGGATAGGATAAGGGCGGATAGGATAAGAGAACATGATAGGAGTAGGATAGGATGTGAGCATGATAAGTTGTTATCCTATCCGACGTTTGGTGTCCATCAGATAACCAACTGGACAGTATTATAATTTAAGTATGAATTTTAAAATTTTTCGTTTTTATTCTAAATGTTTTCATCTTTTATTAGATTTAAATTTTTTTAATAATTTTCATTATTTAAATTTATATAAAAAACAAAATTATCCTTGTGATAAAATTACATATAATGTTTTAAATTTTTTAAATATTGTCTAACTAACATTATTTTTTTATATTTTTAAATATTCATTTTTTGTTTTTACTTTACATATAGTTAAATTATTAGAATGATTTTTTATATTTTACAGTTTTTAAAAATAATATAAAATAACAAACTTAGCATTGTGATAAAATAAAAATAAATTTTAGAATTGATTATTAATATTTTTATAATTTTAAATATTTTATATTTAATTATACATTTTTTTGGTAATCATGTTAAATTTTATTATACTTTAATTATTTTATATATTATATATTTTTATATTTTATTATACTTTAAATCACCATATCCTAGTTGTTACCGGGAAAAAAATCACCTTATCATATCCTGTTAAGTTCTAACCCGGCCCTCACCTTATGATAGAATTTTAACTAGATTGATAGGATAGGATAAGTGACAGAATTGACTTATCCTATCCTGCTGGCTCACCAAACAACAGTTTCAGACAGGATATGATAGCTTATCATATCCTGTCTCTCTTATCCTGACCACCAAACGGGCCCTTAATTTATATACAAAAGTGATCAGCAAAAGCCTTAAAACAATCTTGTCTATAATTTGAGAAAAAAAATTGATTTATTATTATTTTAAAATGATATTGCAATATGTAATGTAACAACATGTATTAAGCGTTTCTCATTGATTATTACCAATAATCAACTAATCGTCTTAAATTATATAACTGATCCACATATCCTCCTTCAGATCATCAAAAAAAACATCATTGCCATCAATAGGATGGAGTGGAACAGGGAAACTTAGAATGATTATCAAAGATTTTAGTTTTGGAAAATGACGATTAAAGTACATATAGCTATCATAAGAGTTTGATGCAGGAAAAATCACTCAAGATGAGAAAATAAATTCATAATCAACATGTAAATACATATTAAGGAAGAATGACAAGATTTTGAGGAATTGAGATTATAATAAAGAGGGAAATTAAAACTGAGAAAGAGGGATTGAGGAAGAAATAGTTTTCAAAAATTTAAGATTATGGATAGATGAAGAAGAAACTACAAAGATAGACTTTGTCTACTCTCGGTAGCAGACGGTAATCATCTCATAGAGGGATGGTCATCTCCGGAAAACACGACAGCAGCATATGCATTAGATGGACATAACTAATTCAAAAATTGTTTTAGGATTAAATAAGAAAATTCCCAAAATTTCCACAGTTTGTCACCTCCCCATTAGCTGGTCATCTACAGTAGCAAAAGAGATTATGTCTTTATATATTGATAAATAGATAGATGTCGTGACACAAATTTTGATTATTTTCACATAACTTTGTTTTCATTAGGGCCTTTGGGTTCTACCTTTGAGTGTCACATTTGATAACATTAGCAATCATTCCCGAGAGTTGTGTTCTTTCCATGCTCTGAAATCATCATCGTCTTGGAATTATTTATTTGATTTAAAATATATGTAAATCTATAAATATTCTAATTATATAGATTTATTAGTAGCTCAAACATGGATTTTAATATATATCTATAAAGTTCATGTCAAGGAAAAAACATATATGATATATCTATAAAGTAGTCTTATTTTCTGCAAACGTCTTATAATTATTTGTACCAAAAAAATTATAAATATAAAAAATTATTTTATTTGATTTAAAATATAACATTTGAAATAGGTGCCATATTTTTTTGGTATGAGCTAAAATTATGATAACAACTTTTATTGATAATAATTTAGGAATCTTTGTTTATCATAATTCATGTACAACAATTTATTCTTATTTGACTTAAGTGAATTAATTACATTGAAAATCATTGATAATCTTCAATACCAATATACGTAGGAGAAAACTATTTGATAATTTATCATTTTTATTTTGATTAAGATATATATATATATATATATATAATATTTATTATTAATTTATGTAGATATAGATGACAAGAGAAAAAGCCAATAGTCCAAATAAAGAGAGAAAAGAAAGTTTAGTCAAACACATTAATGATTGTCAAATGTACAATCCTAATAAATGCAAGCCTTGTAGATAAAGCAAAGAAAATAATAAAATAACAATAAATAAATAAATAAAAACTAAAAGTAAAAATTTCCAAAAAAATTGACATGTTGTCACCTCAATGTATAGTAAAAAAGGCTATCCAACTTTTATATTATTATAGATTTCCCAACTTTTTATGCTTTATGGTGTAGACAAAAACTTTTAAGCCAATCTAATTTCATTATGAAGGGGTATGGGAGTCCATTGAGCTAGAAAGTAAGGGGAAATTAGCATCTTATCAAATAAAACAGTTCCATCTTATGGCATATTAGTTCCTTTCTCATTCATGCATTTTGATAGCTCCTGAGCTAATAACGGTTGCTTTTAGAGTGAGAAGAACTCCATGGTAAAATGATTTTTGATGGCAATAAAGAACATTTTGAGTTAAACATTTTTGGTATGGGCCACACTGGTCCTATTCCTGATACCACCATAGGCAAGTTCAGCAAGCTTCAATCTTTGGATCTTAGCTACAACTGAATCACTGCTTTGCCTTCAAATTTATGAAGTTTAAGTTCTGTCATGACCCTTAACAACATTGGCAACTTTAGTTTGGTAGAAATCTTTGACTTGTCCAACAACAATTACACTGAGGAAATTCCAGAAGCTATGAACTCCCTTCTGAGCGTGCAGGTCCTCAAACTTGTCCATAACAGATGTGCACAAAGCATGACTTCAAGGCATTTTTCATATAACATAATAACATAAGTCTATATAACAATGAAACCTGTAAGAACCTCGGAGCATTTTGCATAAAAATGAACAAAAATGGAGGAAAAAACATATCAACTCAATTTTCATACAACGAAAAAAGTAGTTTCTTGGTTGATGCAAACTTGTATTGTAGGGAAAAAATGGTGTACCTTCCTTCTTGATCATTGTACTGGCCGAGAATAGAAGACCGAGAACTCATCTATACACTGGACCAACCGAGCTTACCCCCACGAGTGGGCCTTGGCCCAAACTCCTCGACGGCCGAGAACATGTCAGCACACCTGACACCCGAGGATAACTACTCGGTCCTTTTCCATGACAGGCCACGCACGAAGATACCTCGGCCCCAAGCTATCCAGCCGCAGCTAACTGGGCCGAATATCTCGCTAGTCATAATATCTCTCCGCATAATCAGGGTCCGGATATCCCTCCGCATAATCATGACCTGATCCTAATATTTCTCCGCTTATTTCGGAGCTTGATCCTGAGAGATCTCTATAAATAGGGGGCTTACCCACACATTCAGAACTACGTTTGCTTTGATTCCCATTTGGATACGTAGGAGCAGAATCCACATTCTGTCAAGCACAATCCAAAAACACCCCACTAAACCTAGTTCGGCCGAGTATCTCTCATCCGAGGTATTTGGACGGAACAATCATTTTCAGACTACTCCCGTTTTCAACATGATAATTTGAAGCCCGATGTATCCATGGAAAGTAAGCTATTCAAAAAATAGCAAAAATAGCAAGAATTATTGTAGCACATGCACTCCTAAAATAACACCACACCTCATGTGTTAGAAACAACAGAAGTACATGGACGAATCAATTAAATAGAAATACATGGAAGAATTAATTAAATAGAAAATGGCATGATTCTTGTCACATGCTTAAATTAACATTTTCATGCTTTCATCAGGGCCTTTCCCTTCTAAATATGGTGATATAATTCCTTGATTACTTATATGAATGAGGATTAAGTCATGAGTCTGGCACTCCGACTGTTTTAATTTTGGGAGCATTCTTTGCAATTCAAGTCTATGTATGAAATTAAAGTATCCTTTCTAATAACTTCATTTTTTTAGCCTATGACCATTAAGAAATGTGAGGAGTATATCATGTTCTGTAGGCCTTTCCAAACAGAGAAAAAGTTTAGTCCTATCCAGGATGCACTTCTAACTTATCTTGGACAGTTTGCAAAAATAAGTTAAATGGAATGCCTCTAATGCTTCAAGTATTACAAAACAGACCACGAATAAAACAATCAAGTAGTGAGTCTTAGTAATGAACATGAAATGAATGCACATTGAGAAAATGGGGATAAATAAATAAACAAAGATAAAAAAAAAGAGAGAGAGAATAAACCACAATTATCTCATATAGCATTAATTAACACCAAGCACGAAGAAATGTTACCTTTGTTAAGCTTTTGATCATGGCCCATGTAATTTAAATTTAAACTAATTAATAATTAAAAGGATCAGTGAGCACGGAATTAACAAAAGACAAATTAGTGATAAGATTAGATGAGTGGAAGTTGGAAACCTTAAGGGCCCGTTTGGTGGTCAGGATAAGAGAGACAGGATATGATGAGCTATCATATCCTGTCTGAAACTGTTGTTTGGTGAGCCAGCAAGATAGGATAAGTCAATCCTGTCACTTATCCTATCCTGTCAATCTAGTTAAAATTATATCCTAAGGGGAGGGCTGGGTTAGAACTTAACAGGATATGATAAGGTGATTTTTTTCCCGGTAACAACTAGGATAGGGTGATTTAAAGTATAATAAAATATAAAAATATATAATATATAAAATAATTAAAGTATAATAAAATTTAACATGATTACCAAAAAAAGGTATAATAAAATATAAAATATTTAAAATTATAAAAATATTAATAATCAATTCTAAAATTTATTTTTATTTTATCACAATGCTAAGTTTGTTATTTTATATTATTTTTAAAAACTGCAAAATATAAAAAAATTATTCTAATAATTTAACTATATGTAAAGTAAAAACAAAAAATGAATATTTAAAAATATAAAAAAATAATTTTAGTTAGACAATATTTAAAAAATTTAAAACATTATATGTAATTTTATCACAAGGATAATTTTGTTTTTTATATAAATTTAAATAATGAAAATTATAAAAAAAAATGTAAATCTAATAAAAGATGAAAACATTTAGAATAAAAACGAAAAAATTTTAAAATTCATACTTAAATTATAATGATGTCCAGTTGGTTATCTGGTGGACACCAAACGTCGGATAGGATAACAACTTATCATGCTCATATCCTATCCTACTCCTATCCGCCCTTATCCTATCCTGACCACCAAACGAGCCCAAAAAATCAGTCAAACCAGGAATTACATAGTTGGGCAATTATTCTTGCAGCACCACATACCCACCTGCAACAAAACACAGATTTACATTCAATTTGATTAAAATAACCAACATATGATTAAACTAATTAAGATTGAATTTCATAAATTAAACTTGAGCATTGCATCCAAAGCTCCAACACAAAAGGATCTTATCTTTGGTAACCTATTAGTTTGCATCTTTGAACTTAACTTATTGTTAATAGTATCTAAAGAAATAGAGATGCAACAACTCAACCTTGCTGCTGCATGATTTTAGCCTTGTTTACCACATATAGTGATTCCAGAGTCAACCTTAAAATCACTTCTGTAAAGAATAATAAAGATCCCTCAATTGAATGCAATTCAAATAGACCATTGGAAGGAAATCTCAATGAATGCATTACCTTGATTCATGGAATCAAATCAAACAATAGTCATAATAGTCATAAAGTCCCTTGATACTATTTCCATATACACACATTGTACCATTACCTTTTGTATCTATATATGTAAACATATTATGTGAATAAATTAAGAAACACAGAACACATTTCTATTGTTTTACTAGCTGTGTCTCATTTTCATTATGGCATCAGACCAGTTCTTCCAAAACCATGTCTTTTGAAGAACCCAAACTCTCTATTCAGTCTTTTTACCAATGCTCCAGCCTAATTTCAATCAAACTATCCACCACAAACTTCTTGCTTTGGAAATCTCAAATTCTACCATTAATTCAAAGCCTCAACCTTGAGCATCATATCACAAGCATGAAAAACCAGCCGATGAAGTCATTGATTCTGCTGGAAACAAAACAAAAAATGCAAATAAAGAGCAATGGGCGTTGAATGATGGATTACTCACGGCTTCTTGGTGTAACACCCTGTTTTTCGTATGCTTCTTTATCAGTAAATACATGCTTTAATGTAATTATCTGTGATAAAATCCAGAAGATGATTTTATTTTAAATAAAATTATTTCTCGTGTAGTTTTACTGTATGAAGTCACAGTAAAATTTTCGGTTGAAAATTCAGACGAAAGTCGGTCTGGGTTTTCACAGCTAGTACAAGTTTACTGAGTTAGAGACCTAATCTTGACTCGTGAACGAGACGATTAGTGTTTTTTTTATGTTTTGTGTGGGTTTGGAGTTTTTCAAAAAAATCTTGTTCGGGGCAAAATTTCGAGTGTTACCCGGGCGAAATCGTCAGGAAATACAATCGGGAAAGTCATCTGATGCGCAATGGAGCAGAGCAAAGAGGGAATAAAATGACTGATGTAAAAGTTATGACACCTTTTCAACAAGTCATACTTCACTTTTTCATCAAATCACTTTTTCTTACATTCTCTCTCCAACCTTACCTCCACACCATACCTCCACCTTACCACACCTTACCTTCTTTCTTTGCCTACAAGCGAACCAACTTTTCTTTATCTTCTTTCTTCCTTCTAGTCATGACCCCTTCTTCTTCTCCCCCCTTATATAAACTTCAACCTACAACACTTAATCACTTTTCCTCACTTCACACATTTCACACTTACACTTATTTCCTTACTTTCTCTTCTTCTCTCTTCTAAAGTTCATCTTTTTATCAAGCTTTTCACTTTAAGTTCTTCATCAAAGTTCTTCATATTGTTGAGGGTAATGATCCTATGTTGTTTGTCTTTCAATTTCTTGTCTTTATGTTCATAGTTTTGCTTTAAGTTTCCTTTAAGCTTTCAAACTTCTAAAATCTCTTAAAAATGGTAGAAAGCTCCGTTTGAGTTGAAACCAATTTCTATGTTCATATTTTTACTCCTAATACAACATACTAAAAGGTTGTGTAAAACAAAAATTTCTAACCATATTTTCTTGATGAGGCTGAAACCATGCTTTTTGGTTTTGGTGGGTCTTGTTTAACTTTGCTTGTATGGACTTATATTTGAGTTCTATTCCAAGATGATCATGACCAAGGGATCCTTTGTACTAAAGGATGTTAGGCTTAAGTGATTGGAAAAGTTTAGAGATTTTACACATTTTCATGTAAAGGCCTAAACTTTAAGTAGTTTAAGACATTGATGCTTAGTTGATGTTTCTCCAAAGTGATCATGGATTAAGGCTTCTTGATGTATAAGGATGATAAATCCAAGGGATTGGAAAGTTTGAAAATTTTCTAACCTTTATTTTGTATCAAGGCCGAAACTTTAAAGGTTCTTGGCAAAAATATTAAGTTTTGTTTTCTTCCAAAATGACCATAGATTAAAGCTCCTTATAATAAAGGATGCTATGTCTAAAGTGATTGGAAAGTTTAAATCTTTTTCATTAAGTTCCCTATGATGGCCGAAACTCATATGTTTGGACCTAGGAATGTGTTGTTTTATCCTTCCAAAATGATTAAGGATTTAAGTTTCTTTATGTTAAAGGAGGCCATGTCCAAAAGATTGGAGGATTTAAAGATTTTTAGTCTTACAAACATGTCAAGGCCGAACCTAGGTGTTCATGGCCTAAGACATTTTTTTTTTCCATTTTCCAAAATGATCATGGTTTCAAGTCCCTTACTATGTATGGATGCTAACCTAAAGAGATTGGAAAGTTTAGAAATTTCTAGCCTATTTATTAGTGAAGGCCGAAAACCCTAAGTCAAGTCTTAGTGGGATTTTTAATTCAACTTTGTTAAATGATTGGTGTTTAAGAACTTCTAGCACTTAAGGGTTATAAATCCATGAGTTGCATAAATTTCGGGAAAAAACCCTAATCCTAAATTATTGTCTAAACCGAACATATACCTTGTGGTTAGTGTTCTTTGATTGAGTTTTAACTCATGATTTCATGTTTTGTAACCTTAGACTTCCATCGCCAAGCGGAGCGAGGACGTTCGTGAGCTTTTCTCTTCGAATCCGAAACTCTTAACTTCCACGTGAGGTAAGAGGGGATTTCCTAAAGATATTCAATAACTTTATGCATGTATGTAGGTGTTTAACTGGAAATATATATGTTGATTGAACTTACTTGGTGATATGATGTACTTAAACCGTTATGCTATTATCCGATGTTGAATATACTTGCTCTAAATGTTATAATGCATATCTGTGATGAACTGTTTTCAACTGTGAAATTACATTGAACTGAGAATATATACTGCTGTTGATTGAAAGTTTGCTAAGCCAAACTTGGGTCTGTGCTCAACTGTTATAAGGATTAAAAAACCTGAATAAGCTTTGAAGATGAAAGGATTGGTGTTCTTTTCCAAAAGCTCTTTAACTTAAAGAACTGTTTTAAATGTTGAAATGATTTGGTGAACTATTGTTATACAATAGAAAAATCATTTTCGAACTATGTGTTTTCAAGTGAAAACTTTCACGAACTATTTGGCAATGTCCTATTGGGGGAAATTTTCAAAGATAAAAGTATTTCAAATATGCTTTATAAAAGATTTTCAAAAAAAAGGTTTTTCCTAAATGTTTTAGAAACTTTCCGATAGCCTGGATAGGTTATCGAGGATTCGGTTTTGAATTTGAATTTCACTGAACGAAAAAAAATAAGTACTTAAGAAAGAGAATCTAGAACGCGAGACGTCGCCTCTAGTATTCAGTTATACACACGTGATCTTGGATCAATGTTAATTCGGGACTATGAGTCCTATTCATGATGTTATGGACTGAGAGTCCAATTCTCGAAATCGAGGACGCTGCGTTCTGATTTCATTGTTGTGGGCTATCGTCCTTATCATGTTAAGTTTAAAACATGAATAAAAGTATAATTTATTTTTATGACCACAACCCTGGACTGCGGCCACGGTTTAGAGCGTTGTGATTGAGCATTCGGACTGTGTGTCCTATGTTTCCGAGTTTTCAAGTGATGGGGAAATGATGATTTAGTCGTTAGCTTTGAGCTTCGACAGCGAAAAAGAATGAACACAAAGAAAACCTTGTAAACAAAATATTTTCCATTTGCATTTCCCCAGGCAGACGTGCCTTTCTTATATATCAGATATAAGGTGGTATCTGGGGGTATGTCCATGTGACCGGTTCAGAGGCACATGTGACGTTAATCGTCCTGAGACCTTAAATGCATGAGGGTATGGAGGCAACTGCTCGGTGGGCTAGAGATTGATGAACTCTAATTCTTCTCCAGTGAAACACGGTGTTTAGATCTCATGAGATTATGATAGAGCCTGATATTGAAGTGTCATGCATATTTTCGAAAATTGATTGTGCGGGCTTGAGATCCCTTGATATAACACGGTTATATTATGATTATGCATGATTTAACTGTTGACTTGATTATGTGTTGCATGTATCATGTATATGGTTGTTGTGGGATATATCTTATGACGGTATCTCACTCTTGCATATCTATATGTTCTTTTCCTTTTCTTGTATCAGTATATGTACGTGCTTTAGATGGAACCCAACGTTCCCCTAGCACCTTCGATTTAGAGGAATGAGGTGTTCGACAAGGCTGGGCTAGTGAGGAACTGGACGGTGAGCGATGATGCCACGACAGCTACGTATCGGGGACCGATTACGACGACGGAGTCTAATACCAACGGAGAACCGATCCGGAGGATTCACACGATCGAGACACGGACAGTGGCACTTCCACCTCCCTGGTTGTACCTTCATACTCTACAGATGGCTGGACTTCTTCATCCACACGTTGAGCCGGAGGAACCTATCGAGGAGGACCCTGAAGAGGATCCCGAAGAGGATCCGGAGGAGGAGCCTCTTGAGTTGGTAGGCGACTGGTGGGTGGATGACCTAGAGGCGGAGTACTATCCACAGGACCCCGGAGAGGACGATGTTCCGATCGACAATGGTGGTGAGGTTATCGATCCTGAGTCTGATATCTCATCTGGAGGTAGTGTTTGTGGCCACTCAGACTGTAGGAGGCTTTGGTGATCGTCGTCGACTTTTTGTAGTAGTTCTGTTTGTCCCTGGCTTTTTAGAGTCTCCTTTTGAGTTCAGTACCCAGATTCCTCATTCCCCGTTTGATGTTTTATCTATTTCTTTAGTTTATGTTTTCAGTGAAGATGGCCTGTTTGTTTAAGGCCGTTTTGTAATCCAAAAACTTAAGATCCCAATGGGGAAATGTTATATATGTATCTATGTATGATGTTTATATTCATGTTCTGAGTATTCATCACCTTTTCTTAACCCCTTTTAAAAAGAAATTTAAGTACCTTTTCGGTAATTTGATACAAATGTTTTCTTTTTCGAAAGCGACCAACGTTTTAATGTGTTCTTTTCCGCAAAAAGGGTAACCATGTGATGACCGAGTTTAGGGTGTCACACTTGGAAATATGAAAGAAGAAACACTCGGCATAATATACGGAGGGGATACAACTTATTCAATTTGGAGTGTACTTCATGACCAGCTGTTGCCCAACACCGAAGATAGTGAGGCTCAATTGAAAAACAACCTCTATGGCTTATCAAAAGGGAACTCATCCCTAGATGAACACATCAGAAAATTTAGAGAAATTTGTGACAAACTTGCAGCCATTGGCAAACCACTCTCAGGTGTGGACAAAGTATTCTAAATCTCAAAGGGACTTGAAAATAGATACAAAGAGTTTCGAATTGCGGTTCTATCAAAACCTCCATATCCTTCTTTTAATCAATTTATCATGTCTTTACAAAACTTTGAACAGGTTTACCTTGCTGAAGAAAAGCCCTCCATTGATCACAATCATGCCTTTTTTAGCTTTCGAGGAAGAGGAATAAGTATGCGTGGAGGTAGAGACAATTTTATAGGCAACTTTAGAGGACGTGATTCAAACAATTTCACACAAAATCGTCCAAACAACAACCACAATTATCAAGCCTCTAATTCAAGAGTTTCACAAGACTGGAAAGCACCACCAATGCAACAAACCGAGGATGCTTGTCAAATTTGAAGCGGATCAAATCACATTGCTACAAAGTGCTATTATGGGTATGAATATAATAGTGCAGATGATAATTCCCAAGAAGCTTTTTATGTTGACACTGGAGCAACCACTTATATGACAAACCAATGATGTAACCTAAAAAATCTCAACCCTTATTTTGTCATTGACACGGTTTTTGTTGGAAATGGGCAAGCTTTACATATCACCCGTAAAGGTAAAGCTTCCCTTAAAACCACACAAGGTAAACTTCATCTAAAGAATGTCTTGGTAGTGCCTAACCTTAAAAAAGAATTTATTATCTGTAAGTCAACTTATTAATGATAATGATTGTACTTTTGAATTTAACTCTGATGGTTTTATCATTAAGGATCAGAAACAAAGGATCTTCGCCAAAGGACATAAGAAAGGGAGCCTCTATGCACTCAAGGGAGAAATTTTTGAAGCTCTTGCTGCACTTAAAGAAGCATCTCCCGAGATATGGCACGCTCGCTTAACTAAAAATGCTTTATGTACTAGTTGTCAATTTGGAAAACATTGCAAACTTCCCTTCAATAAATCTACTTCAACTTCAAGTTTTCCTTTAGAAAAAATTCATAGTGATTTGTGGGGACCTGCTCCTATACTTTCATCTCAAAAATTCCAATATTATGTAGTTTTTGTTGATGATTTTAATGGCTACATGTGGTTATATCCTTTAAGAAATAAATCTGATTTTTATACATGTTTTCTTAAATTTCAAGCCTTTGTTGAGAAACATTTTGACAGGAAGATCAAAATTTTTCAAAGCGATGGTGGCGGTGAATTCACTTCAAATGAGTTTATGAATCATCTGACTTATAGTGGCATTACACAACAATTATCGTGTCCTCATACGCCAGAGCAAAATGGTCTTGCCGAACGAAAACATCAACATGTCGTTGAAACGGGATTAACTTTACGTTTTCATGCCAATATTCCCTTAAAATTTTGGGTTGATGCTTTCTTAAATGCAGTTTATCTTATTAATCATCTACCTCTCTCATCCTTTGATAATGAAACTCCATACTTTAAACTCTTTGGTAAACATCTTGATTACTCTGGACTAAGAATTTTTAGCCGTCAATGTTTTCCGTATCTAAAGACTCAAGGACTACATAAATTTTCTAGAAAAACAGCTTCTTGTGTCTTTTTAGGATACATTCCACTTCATAAAGGATATCGTTGTCTTGACCCACACACTCATCGTGTTTATATTTCACGTCATGTAGTGTTTAATGAAAATTATTTTCCTCATTCATCTCACACAAATTCCACACACTCACAATCTTTTGATTCATCTATTACTACTTTTCCTAACTCTGATGAATGGTTTTCAGGAAGTGTGAATGATACCTCATCACCTGACGATCCCTCAATTGTCCCCTCTCAACTTTTGGTCTTGGATCTGATTGAACCCTCTTCACCTACCTCAATTTCACCAACATTACCATCCACCACTCCAAACATCATTAACTCCAACTTTGAGGCAAGCAATTCTTCACCACCCTCTCATTCATCTCCTACACTGGTTGATTCACCTTCACTCAATAATGTACCCCATTTACCTACTATTCATGTTCACACTATTCCTACAACTAGTCAACCAATTGGGGATAAACGCCCTCCACTTTATCTAAAAGACTATGATCGCCCAACTATTAAAAACCCTTTAAGCTCCCATGATGCCCTTATCGTCTCCTTTGAAGAGCCCAAAACCTATAAATCTGCTCTCAAATACACAAATTGGATGACAGCCATGCAAGATGAAATTGACCCCCTTCATCGCAACCACACTTGGTCACTTGTTCCTCGCCCACCCGATGCTAATGTTTGTAGGTTCTAAATTGATCTTTCGAACTAAAATTAAAGATGATGGCACTATTGATAGGTTTAAAGCTCGCTTGGTAGCTAAAGGTTATGTACAAATTCCTGGCCTCGATTTTCGAGAAACTTTCAGTCCAGTTGTTAAAGCTCCAACCATTTGAGTTATCCTCTCTTTGGCTGTATGTTTCAAGTGGTCACTCAAACAATTAGATGTGAAGAATGTCTTCTTGCATGATACACTCAATGAACGTGTCTACAAGGAACAACCACCCGGCTTTGTACATTCGCAATTTCCTGATCATGTCTGTCTTCTCCACAAATCTCTCTATGGCCTCGAACAAGCACCTTGTGCCTGGTTTGTTAAATTATCTACTTGTCTTATTTCTATAGGTTTAAAATGTAGTAATGCAGATTCATCACTTTTTATTTATCGTCATGACACTATTTTCACTCTTCTCCTTGTCTATGTATATGATGTTATCATTACAGGCAACAGTTCAACCTTCATCTCTGACGTTACCCAACGTCTCAACAAGGACTTTGCTCTCAAAGACTTAGGCCAACTTCATTATTTCCTGGGACTTGAAGTTCGATATTTCTTAGGCGGTCTTATAATTTCTCAAACAAAATATGCACGAGATATTCTAGCTAAAGCCAACATGCTTGAAGCCTCAAAAATCAACACTCCAATTACACCCAAAGCAGCTGAACTATCTGACGACAATGACCCTGTGGGTCTTACCGAATATCGTTGCTTATGTGGCTCTCTTCAGTATCTTACCTTCACAAGGTCGGATACCACACATGTTGTCAATCTTGTGTGCCAACATTTACAAAATCCAACTAAAAAGGATTTACGTGCAGTCAACCGTATTTTACGTTATATCAAAGGAACTTTGACCCACGACCTTCGCTATTTATCTCAAAGCTCTCTAAATCTTAATGCCTTTTGTGATGCAAATTGGGCAGGGTGTCCAACTACTAGAAGAAGAACCACCGGTTACTGCATCTTCCTTGGATCAAATTGTGTCACTCGGGCTTCAAAGAAACAACCTACCGTCTCTCGTTCAAGCACTGAAGCTGAATATCGGTCTTTAGCAACAACAGCTACTGAACTTACATGGCTTCAACATCTTTTTCATGACCTCGGCATCAAACTTGAACGTCGTCCACTCCTTTTTTGTGACAACAAAAATGCCATTCACTTGTCTCACAATCCAGTTCTTCATGCTCGAACCAAGCACATTGAAATTGACTATCATTTAATTAGAGAAAAAGTTAACACGAGTGATATTCGACTTCAATACTTGCCTATAACTCAACAAATAGCAGATGTGTTCACTAAAGCGTTGCGCAAAGATTCATTTGCCACTTTTCGTTACAAGCTTGGCGTTCATCCTTCCCCACTGCCAACCTTTAGGGGGGGTGTAAAGAATAATAAATATCCCTCAATTGAATGCAATTCAAATAGATCGTTGGAAGGAAATCTCAATGAATGCATTGCCTTGATTCATGGAATCAAATCAAACAATAGTTATAAAGTCCCTTGATACTATTTCCATATACACACATTGTACCGTTACCTTTTGTATCAATATATGTAAACATATTATGTGAATAAATTAATAAACACAGAACACTTTTCTATTGTTTTACTAGCTGTGTCTCGTTTTCATTAACTTCTTGATGTAAGATGTCCTGCCACAAAAATATAAATATGATCATTATAAGTTTCCAAAAATAAGTAAAAATAAATAAAAGAGAAAGAAAAAAAGGGGTAAAGAATGGAGAGAGATGAAAAGAGGAGAAAAATGTTGAAGGGAGAACAAATGATCGAAAAGAAATAAAAAAAAAGCGTTAAATGCTTACCGTCGTCTTGTTCCTGTTGTTTTCTGCATCAATCTTCTTCTTCTGCAACAGCAAAGATGTGTTCGGAATTTATTTATTTTTTAAAAAAGTAATTAGATAACAGAATGGGTACATATATCGTAGCTGAATTGGTGGTGATGACCTGATCGGTGAGATTGCGATTGGAATTGGAATTCCCGTTGCTGAGTCGTCGTAGGAGCAGATCACCAACCGCCATCCTCGAACCACCACAACACGAATCGGAGAGTGAGGGAGGGAATGTGAGGTTTTCGGAAATGAATATGGAAAATGAAAGGAGAGTTTCGTTCCTCAAGAACTTTCTGGAAGGGAAATGTAGATTGTTGAAGGGAAGGTGATGTTTTCGAAAATCAAGATGGGTGAAGGGAGGGTGTGGGTGTGGTTTTCTTTCTGGAAGAAGGGTGAAGATAGGGTGGTTTATTTGTGAGGAACTTTCCGGTAGAAGGGTGAAGTAGAAAAGTAAATTGAAATTTGAAATACTTTGGGAGTAAAAAGATGATGCATGCTCTTGATGGATGCAGATGGTCCGTTGAGAGAAAAGAGAGATAAAGATGGAAAAAAGAATTAAAGATATAAGATATTATTTGGTTGGCGTTATGGGAGGTGGAAATTATTTTTTTGTTTTTTCCATACATTGAAAGTTGGGATGATGTAAGCATTCATTCATATCATAAAAAGAAAATATTCCCTTCCCAAGGATAATGGTAACGAAGAATAGAGGGAGATAGCGACTAATTAATTGCTTAGCCTCATGGTAGTAGTGGACACGATTGTCAAAATAAAAAATAAAAAAAAGATAAGTAAAAATGAGTGGTAATGAATGAGGTATAAGTTGTATCCCACTATCAATTGTGCCAGAATTTTTTTGTTTTGTTTTAACATATAGATGAAACTTTCTAAAAATAGAATGGTTTGAAGGAACTTCCTTTAGAAGCCATTGCATGAGAAGACGTCAACTGTAAAAAGTTTCCTTGGAAGTAACCTTGATTTACATTATGTATAGATGGGTGTGTTTGATTTGCAAAAATACAGGGGACTGGGCGTCACAAAAATTTTTGTCCCATTTTTTATTTGAAAAGTGGTCAGGGGACAAGACAAAAAATGGGTGAGGGACAGGACAAAAATCCAAAATTTTGTCCCCCACCAAACCATGAGACAATTTTTTGTCCATGGACAGACTACAAAAAAAGACAAGATTATCCTTACCTATCTCTCTCTTCTCTCTCTCCCCTCTTTCTTCTGTCTCTCTGCTCTTTCCTCTCTCCCTCCTCTCTCTCTCCGCTCTTTCCTATCTCTCTTCTCTCTCACTCTCTCATCGCTTTCTCTCTCTCCCATCTATCTCTAGTATATATAGTATTGTTATGGTAGTAATAATATATTATCATATGTACTATGTATTATAAAATATTATTTTACATGTACTGTCCATTATCTATCAAACAACGTACATGACAAAAAGTTGTCTTGTGACTCAAGGGGGTTGTCATGTGCTGTCATGTGCATTAATGCGTATCAAACGTACCCTATAAGATAAAAGAGTTAGATAAAGATAAGATATAATATGGGCATGATAAGTTCATATCCTAATGTTTAGGGCCTGTTTGGATTGATTTATAAAAAAATTATTTGGGCTTATATACTAGCATAAGCACTTGCCAAGGTGTTTGAGAGAGTTTATGAAAACAGCTTATGACATGTCCATAAACTGTTTTGATAAGCTCTCTAGGATAAGCTTATTTTAACAAGCTCTCCATGATAGCTTATATGAAAACAGTTTGACTATATTTTCTCTTTGATTATAGAAATAGCTTATGCATAAGCACTTATATGATAAGGGTTTATCCTATAAGCGCTTAATTAAGCGTTTACAGAATCAGACCCTTAATGCGCACTAGATAACTTACCAA
Organism: Sophora flavescens; assembly: GCA_030762895.1. Classification (NCBI taxonomy): domain Eukaryota; kingdom Viridiplantae; phylum Streptophyta; class Magnoliopsida; order Fabales; family Fabaceae; genus Sophora; species Sophora flavescens. The sequence goes on from CM061063.1 coordinate 33,490,023, forward strand.
ATGATATGATGTTGTCCTATTTTGTGCTCGAGGTAAAACGGATAATAACAAGAGATATAAGTTTTATCCAAATGACAAAAATTATTCTTATATCAGAATTACATATACTTTTTCAAAATTAATCTTTAATTACCATGAGTGACAGACTTAGCTGTACATGGGTAGCAAAACTATAAAAGGTGAAGCTTTTAATGGTATAACCCACGTTCACTTTGATCTCGTGTGGAAAGTGTGGCATCCACGCCACCACCTCGCCTGAGTTCCACCGCTACAGCTGCACCACCAACTCGTCGGAGCTCTGCCATTATAGCCTTGTTGCCACCTCGCCAAAGCCACAACGTTGTCGTTGTCTTACAAAGTATAACTCAAAGGGTTATGGTTAGGAAGTAAGGGTTGGATGCGAAACAATTTTTTTATCCTATTTTTCTTATTTCTAACCTAGCTCCCTTTACATGACAAATTTTTTAACTAATGAGCTAGAAAGGATAAGCAACAGGATCATCTTATTCTATCATATCATGTTGGCTCACCAAATCACATATTAACAAAGGACATCATAGTTTATCCTATCTTATCTGTGTTAGCATAGCCTCCAAATGAACCCTAATCTGCTTACTTGAGTGTGTGTTTGGATGGGGTATTTCAAAATTCCAAAGAATTTGAAATACAAGGCAATTTAATTACTTCAATTGAATTATTTTCATTTTGAAAATACTTTGTTTGGATAGGGTAATTCAAATAACTTGTATTTTGGATTCTTTGTTTGGATAAAACATTTCAATTACCTTCAATTACAATTTTTTAATATATTTTTTTTAAAAAAAATTGGGATTTCAATATAAAATGTGACAAATAATAAACAATAGCAATTTTTTAAATAATAAAAATTTAAAATAGTCTTTAAAAAATCATAAAATTAGACAATTTGCTTGGTTGTTGAAACATAATTGCCTCTAATTTTACATAACTGTTATTAATGTTTTTCTAGGTCGATAGTTGAAGACAGTATTTCATATTCTCAAGCACAACCACTTTCAAATCAGCATAAACTCCATATATATCCTATTCAATTCATAATCATGTTCAAGGACCAACATGGCATAGAATGGAATGCTAAATTGCTAAGTATATAGATCAATACATTTATAACAATTGAGACCAAAGTCACTATCCACTAATTAAGAAACCGGTCAATATTCATAACAAAATTAGGCAAAACCCTTTGAATAGAACCAACATGACAAGCCAAGAAAAAAAAACCAGCTTGATCAACAAAATGAGCTTAGAATGTTCAGCTTCTGTACAATATTAAATGGACTTAGAAGATGCCTGCAAGCTCCTGTAAATACCAACTAGAAACAAGATCATAATCAGATGTTGATGGCTTGTTGTAATGGACTAGGTTCAGTATCATTTCCTAAATAAATAAAAAAGTTCCATCAGTAACAGTTGTAGATTGCATCAACTATCCCATCTTTTCCTCAACTTCTTCTTTTTTGGGATTGCATTCCAGTAGAAGTCGAAAACTAACCCCATTTCTTTGTTGCAATGCTTGACTTCTCTAAACCAATGTTGATACTATTAGCCTCATCGTCTTCATTGTTCATGGCACCATCGACATCGAGTGTAGTCTCCGCTCCAACTCCAGTAGCTTTATCTTTGGCGCACAAGGCTACTATGTCACCCCAATTCGGAATGACCTTAAACCGAATTTTTTTAGCCTCTACATGTGACTTGAGAGCAAAAAAAAATGATAATAATTCAATAGGTTACAACAAATGCAATAGTAACCTAACTCCAGAGACTTCTTTAGGCTCACTCATTCTGGAGATAGATACATAATCTCAAACTTAACAAAAAAGTACCATTAAAATAAAGATACATTTGATCACACTGAGCATGGAAAACAGACACGATAAACTACATGCCCACTTTGTAAGTTTAATCCGTTCTTGTACTGGTGCATAGTGCAGGTTTTATAATAGCAAGTTGCCTCTTTAATCCAATTCATTATACAGATTCTATTCTAGCTCATTTTCACAAAGAAGGAAATGAATCAAACATGATATCTAGCACCCTGATAAATATACAGATTCATAATTTATGCAAATAACAAATGGAAACCAAACCTCCTTTACTTTCAGATGCCAAAATCAATTTTGTTTTCAGTTTTAAATGCCTTAAAAGGAAAGGAAGTATCATTTCCAATATCATGTATACAGGGGAAATTTGGCAAACCAAAAGTAACCAAGCACCCTCTTAAATCATTGCTATTACTCATTATCAAAAAAAAAAGAGTGCGTACAAATGATATATCAAGAAATTGTCATGCTTAAAATCTCCATTGAAGAAACCAAGAAAAGTGATATTAGGACATTCACAAAATAGTTTGCAGCAAGAATATAGATGCCTCAATCACATTTCAAAATAGAGGCACACAACATGATTATGCCTGCAGCAAATTGCAATTAAATCCAAAATTGAATCATGCATTGACGAGTATGATTTCACCTCATATTTCATTGACATTTTGCATGCATTTTCATATAGTTTAGGCATTTATAATTTGATTTTGGTTAGCTTTTATCTTGGAATGGGTAAGGCAGTTTTGTGGTGTTGTTGTGCAGGAATTAAGGATTAAAATACTCAAGATTAACCATGATGGAGCTTGCATGAAGATGGGGCCTGAAAAGTGAAGAAAATGAGTCAAACAGAGCCCATCACGGCCTAGCCGTGACAGGCATCACGACCAAGATCGAGTAGAGCTTAAAAGAAAGAATGGAAAAGTCAGAGTTGGTCACGGCCTGGCCGTGATGCCTATCACGGCCGTGACATGCCAACTGAACCAGACCCTCACAGGCAGAATTGATCATGACCAGGCCGTGATGGTGGTCACGGACGTGACAGACCAACCAGTGAAGCAACCTCCAAGATAGAATCCGTCACGGCCGTGACACGTGATATATGGATCTTTAGAAACTAATTTGATCTGAAATTGTAGTTGCTTGGGATTCAAGTTACCCTAATCTATAAATAGAGCACTTAGGCTCGAAAATAGAGGACTGTTAGGGACTTTTTGGGCTGCTACCTTAGGCAAAATTAGGATTTCTCTTCCTCTTCTTCTCTTCTCTTAGTTTTTCATTCATGTTTTTGTTAATCAAGCTTTCCATCACCATGGCAATGCTCGAGTATTAGCTTCATTTCTAGGGATTGGGGCTATGCCCAAGATCTGTTTTATGTTATGAATTGATGTTTTCCCTTTGTTAATTTTGATTTCGCTTTCGATTTGGTTTCTATCGTATGAATTACTTGTGAATCTGGTGCGCACTTATTTGCATGTCATAGATACTCTAAGGAAGAACCTAGCGGTGAACTTTGGTATTGGATCTATAGGAATCAAACTTAGGACTTAAATCACGAGAGTTAGAAGCGGTCCTTCGAGGGTTCACGAATTGTCACAAAGCTTAAAGGGTTCAATTTAAATTCAATTACCACGAGAGTAGGGGTTGGTTTAATTGGGCACGATTTTTGTAACCCGAGATGGAGCACTAACTTATTTAGGATAAATTCGTCTTCAAAGTAATTTTGATGATTAACAAGGGGTAGTCAATTTAGTAACATGAACAATCTTATTGGTAACCCAATTCCTAGGAATCTCTTTAGATTTGAAAAACCCCAAATTGATTTACTTTCCTTTTTCAATTGATTGCATTCTTAAATATCTGATTTTCTAAGTTAATTCTTATTACAAAAATCAAATCTTTTCAAAATCCTTTTTTATATAGTCCAGTTTAATTGGTTTAATAATTAGTTGTTATTTGAGATCATGATCTCTGTGGGATCGATCTTTTTATTACTTGGCGACGAATCCGGTACACTTGCCAGAATCCGATGCTATCAAGTTTTTGGCACCATTGTCGGGGACTGTGCTTTCTTGAATCTCAATTTAATTTTTAAATTGATTTTTCTGGACTTTTTATTTTTAATTATTTCTTTTTTAAAAAAATATTTCTTTTTTTCATTTATCTCTTTTTCTTTCTAGAGTATCTATCTCTCTCTTATAGGTGTTTTTCTCTTTTATGCAAAGATCCCTAAGTCTTGGAAGTCTTATTGAGGTTGACCCCGAAATCGAAATGACCTTTCATAGACGTAGGAGACTACAAAGATAGAGGGAGAGGTTGATTCCCCTTCCCCTCATAGCGAATCTACCAGATACAAAGCCACTGAAGGACTACGTAGCCCCAAATGCTAGGGGTTTGCGAACTGGGATTGCTGGGCCAGAAATCGAGGCGGAGAACTATACTATACCGCCTATGCTAATTAGCATGATTAGGCAACATCAATTCGAAGGATTACACTCGGAGGACCCGACTGATCATGTGGAGACATTCTTGGAGTTCACCGATGCAGTTAGAATTCATGGCGCCCCGATTGATGCTATTCGCTTGAGGTTGTTACCCTCCTCTCTTTGTGGAAAGGCAAAAGCTTGGCTGAAGCAAGTGCCCGCTAATACATGTCGACTTGGGACCAACTGGAGCAGGCATTCTTGGAGAAATTCTTCCCTCCATCCAAGACGGCTTACCTACGAACTCAGATCACCGACTTCTTCCAAAAGGACGAAGAATGCTTATCCGAAGCTTGGGATCGTTACAAAGGATTGCTAGAGTCCTGCCCACATCATGGGCTCGAGAGGTGGTTGCTAGTGCATACCTTCTACAATGGATTGGATTACTCTTCGAAGGTATCACTTGACTCCACAGTTGGTGGAGCCTTTATGAATAGACCTTTGACTGAAGCATTCAATATCATTGAAAACGTAGCAACCAACTACCACCAACGGGTTTCGGAAAGAGTTAATAACCCGAAAAAGCTTTCGGGGGGTAAGTTTGAAATGAATAGCACTGATCTAATTATGTCTAAATTTGACTCATTGAATAAACGCTTTGATCAGCTTGAAAACGCTAATGTGAGTTCAATAGGTGCTACTAATATTGTTTGTGAGATTTGTGGAATGCAGGGACATGACATAATGGAGTGCCCACATGGTATGGCTCCTGGATCCGGTGTTTCGAGGGAACAAGTGAATTCTTGTCACAATTTCTATGACACGAACCCGAAGTTGCCAAACTATGTTCCCCTAAATTCTTTCAACCAAGGAAGGAAGAATAACCCTTACCTCTCCTACGGGAACTACAACAACACGTTGAACCAGGAATTCCAGGAAGGCCTAGGTAATAGGAAACCCACATCAGGGTATCCTCAGGTACAGAAGTCTAGACTTGAGTCTCTCTTGGAAAATTTTGTTGAAACTCAAACAAAACAAAATTAAGAGTTTAGGCAACAAGGTCGGGCAGTCGATGAGGCAATAAAAGAGTTACCATCTAAGGTAGATAACTTAGCCATCCGTAATAAGATGTTAGAAACTCAGATTGCCCAACAAGCTAGTACATGTTCTAGAACTAAGGGTACGTTCCCAGGACAACCCGAAGTTAATCCCAATGAGCACTGTAATGCTATATACTTAAGGGATGATAAGCTTGGGGTAGTTGAAGAGGATGTGGAATGTGAGGAGGACATGAGTGAACATGAAGAGACAGAGCCAAAGTATGTCCCTCCACCACCGTACCAACCCCCAATACCTTTCCCACAAAGGATGGTCAAGAAAAAGCAAGTAGAAACAGAAACTAAGAGCTTAATTGAGGAGCATAATGCCATGATAAAAACTAATATGCCTCCTAAACTAAAAGATCCAGGAAGTTTCTTTATTGCTTGCTCAATTGGAGAAATGAAAATAGACCAAGCCTTATGTGACTTAGGGGCGAGTGCGAGTTTGATGCCGCATACAATCCTTAAGAGGTTAGGAACCAAGGAATTGAGTCCATCCAAGTTCTCTTTACAATTTGAGAATGGATCAACTAAAACAGCTCTAGGCATACTAGAGAATGTTCCCATAAAGGTAGGGAAATTTATCATTCATACCGATTCCGTGGTGTTGGATATGAACGGGAATTCTAAATTCCCTATCATTCTTGGAAGGCCATTCTTGGCCACAGCTGGAGCAATAATAGATATAAAGAATGACAAGCTCTCTTTAGATGTAGAGGAAGGTAGGGTAGATTTTGATTTGACTAACTCATATAACAACCCTCCTTTTGAGAGTCATGTGTGCAGGATCGAGATAATGTCTCCAGAGGTGAAGGAAAAGCCTAATATGGAAGCAACTCCCAAACTTATCCTGACGAATGATGCACCAAATGGTGATGAAGTTGGAGTTGCTCATCATGTGGAGTTAAAACTTCCGCCGGAAGGAAGTGATCAGCCTTTGGCTAACTAGTTTTATAACTAATAAGATCATGGTTTTTGTGCTAATTATTCGAGTTTCAATCTCGTCTAAGCCCAGATTTGGATTTAACTGTCCTCAAGCAACATTTTGAGTTTCTTAAGTAGTTTAGGACATTTTAGTTAGTTTTTGAGTCAAATAAAGCATTCACTGCTAGTTCATGTTCTCAGGTTAATAAAAGGAGCAAAAAGGGAAGGACACCTGAAGCAGAAGCCATCACGCCCAGGTCGTGACACTGGTCACGGCCGTGATGAGCTACCCATGAAAGTCAGAAAGGATCACGGCCCAGCCGTGATAAGCATCACGGGCGTGATGAGGAGACCCAAGAAGCCAGAATTGATCACGGCCCAGCCGTGATAGAGTTCACGACCGTGACAGATCAGCACCCAAAGTCAGAAGCGATCACGGCCTAGCCGTGATAAGCATCGCATCCTGGCCGTGATAGGCATCACGGCCGTGACGGACCAGAATTTGAATGTGTGCCCTTGACAGAAGTGGTCACGGCCTGGCCGTGATGGCCATCGCGGCCGTGACGCGCGACCTCTTTATAAATAGGAACGCAACAGACACAGAAGGGGATCCAGATTTTGACTGTTTACCTAGTATTTCTAGATTTTTGTTATGTCTCTGAGGGAGAACTAGTCTCCTTGGATTGATCTGCTGTAATCGGTTTCCATTGTCGCTTGAGGTTCTGTAATTTCCAAACTTATTGCTACTCTCTTTCAATATTGCTCTGTACGTTCTGTTTGCTTAATTCAGGATTGTATGGAATAGGTATTGATTTATTTCGATGATTGTGTGTTCCTATACTTAATCGCGTTTGCTTAATTCGCGTGTGTTCAATCGTGTTTGCTTAATTCACGAGGGGTTCACCACGTTTGCTTAATTCAGGAATTAGGAACATATATCTCGTAGTGTCAATTTCGCTTGTTAATTGCTGCTACAATCGAAAAGGGATTAGAATCCGCTTAGGGCATGGAATTGTATGAACCAATGATAGTTGGGAAATTGAGAACAGTAGATTAATCGTTCTTAGCCTATTTGTTAATCATTTATGTGCATTGTTTTCTTAACTGTTTTCCTAATTGAATTTCAAATCCAACCCCCCCCCCAAACTGACTTTTCTGCGAATAACAATCCAAGAGTCATTGTGAGACGATACTCGAGTTGTCTCGCCCTAACTACATTTTTGTAAACCACTCGCTTTTTGACGCGTGTGCGACAGCGTGTCAAAATTGGTGCCGTTGCCGGGGACTCTTGTTGTTATTAACAGAAAATAAAAATAAAAAAATTAATTGCTGAATTAGTTTTGGCTACTAGGTCTGGTTGTGAACCTTAGTATGGATAATTATATGCAAAACTATATGCCTAATGTTTATTATGAGCCACCATGCATATATTATCCTAACTTTGCTGGAGGTTATGAGTTTAGTAGTGATTTTGGCATGTTTGGAGTGAATGATTATTCTAGCCAACATGGTGGAGATCAAGGCAGCCTGGATGAGTTAGCTTCTCTGATACAACAAATGGCACAGAACAATCTTGAATTTCAACAGAGGATGGAAGCAAGTCTTCAGGATTTTGCCACTCAAAATCTTCACATCACCTCCGACTTGGCTACACTGCAAACTCAACGTCTCCGTGAAGAACATACAGATTCACAAATAGATGTTCTTGACAATACCTCTTTTGAACATGATTTTGATAATGATGTCAAGAACACTATTATTGATGAACTGTGTGTTGAATTTCCAGACATTCAAGCCTCTTCTGATTCTGTTTATTGTACTATATGTGCTGATTACACTAACACTAACCTTTGTGTGGTGTGTGCTGAGAGTTCTGCATGTATAGCAGATGATGGATTTGTTAGTGCAGCGAGTGAAAATTGTGCAGAAGTTGAAGCAGCACCGGTAGCCCTCCCCACTTGTTCATCACCTCCCACTGTGGAACAACCAGCAATGGAGTTCAAGCCTCTGCCTGAGAAATTGGACTTTGAGTCTTTAACTAGGAAGGCACTATGGCCGGACCAGGAGGTTGAACCCCGCTTTTATTGGGACGACTTTGTTGACCAGGAGGTCAACTTTGACCCAAGAGGGAGTGAGAAGTCCGCCGCACTGGGCGAGGTCACCATAAATGTCAAGCGCTCAATTCCATATTCATGCTGCAAGCCATGGGATCCGGGAGGATCATATCGCACTTTGAGCATTCCTTGGCCGCTGTATCACAGACAGTGGGATCCCGATGGAACCGCCTCCATGAGTTTCTCTAAACCTTCTTCTTTTTTTAATTATCTTTTCCTTGCTTTGTTTTTGTTTTGTTTTCTTTTAGCTCTTGAATAATTTGAGAAGATCAAGAGTTTGTGTGTGAGTCTTGTGTCGGTGAGCTTGAATGGATTTTAATCAAATTTTCCATAGATGGATTGCATGATATGTGTTGGCTGTTGATGATTTCCCCCTAGGTTTTGAAATTGAAAATTGATCCCCATTTAAAAAATTGAAAATTGAACTTTGAGATATTTTATTGTGATTGCATGATTTATGATAAGTTTGGGGTGATAGGATGTACACACTAGGGATAGAATCTCGGTCAAACAATTTGCAAAAATGTCCAGGTGAGGATTTAAGCCTCCAACATGTTTTTAATTGTGTGAATCACTTTCAAGTTGCACTTTCCCGAATTTTCTTGAGTCTCTTCATGGTTTGCATGTTTATGTGCTTGCATCAAATGATTTAGGCAATTTTCTTTGAATTAACTACTTGTCCTGAAAGAACCATCCCTAATGCATGTTCCCTAGTTAGTCCCTTTGAGCCTAATTAGCCCACTGTTTCTTGATGACCCTATGTTATAAGCCGAGAATCTGAAAAACCATGTTAACCCGATCTTAGGATTAGGAGAGCATGGAAGCTTAGCAAGAGAAGGGTTGCAAGAAACTAAGTTTAGGGTGGCTACAAGGATATGATGTGCTGTTTGGGATTGAGAAAAAGGAAAAAATAAAGGTTGGAGCCAAAGGCAAAAAGAAAGAAAAGAAAAGAAAAGAAAAGAAGAAAAGAACAAAAATGTCAAAAAGGGTATTGAAATAAAAAGGCTGTAGTCACCCAAGGCAAAAAGAAGAATGGAAAAAGGAACTTGAGCGAGAATTGAATACGTCAAAATTCTCATGCTCTCTTAGTTCCTAGGGACTTAAGCCTAGTACCTTTGAATATCCTACCTTTAGCCAAGCCCCATTACAACCTTTAAAAGACCTTCTGATGTTGCATGCATGTTTGCGTGGGAACCTTGATTGAGATGAAAATAAAATTCATGGGAAGTGCTCTTGAAATGTGAAACTGAGTGAAAAGTTCATAGCCTAGACAAATTGAGCGAATGAGTGAAATATTAAATGCCCTTGTGAGGAAGGCAATTGTTTGAAATTGATGATCTCCCTTTTGTATGTAACTTGGATCCTCAAATTAGATTAATGATTGCATGAATGATGAAATTCTCAATTGTTTAAAGTAAATGAATGTGGGGATTGCATTGTTGCAAGGGGGGAAACATTGAAGAAAAATTGTTTTGTTGAAATTGCATGAAGTTTGTGCGAAATTGAATAAATCCTTTAAGCTTGCCAAGTCTGAGTCCTTTTTGAGTTTTAGTTTCCTTGGGGACAAGCAAAGTTTAAGTTTGGGGTATTTTGATCAGCCTCTGACTAACTAGTTTTATAACTAGTAAGATCATGGTTTTTGTGCTAATTATTCGAGTTTCAATCTCGTCTTAGCCCATATTTGGATTTAACTGTCCTCAAGCAACATTTTGAGTTTCTTAAGTAGTTTAGGACATTTTAGTTAGTTTTTGAGTCAAATAAAGCATTCACTGCTAGTTCATGTTCTCAGGTTAATAAAAGGAACAAAAAGGGAAGGACACCTAAAGTCAGAAGTCATCACGCCCGAGCCGTGACGGTGGTCACGGCCGTGATTAGCTAACCAAGGAAGATCAGAAAGGATCACGGCCCAACCGTGATATCCATCACGGGCGTGATGAGAAGGACCCTGAAGATCAGAGTGTATCACGGTCTAGCAGTGATGGAACTCACGACCGTGACAGGCCAGCTCCTATAGACCATAATTGATCATGGTCTAGCCGTGATGAGCATCACGGCTGTGACACATTTTCCAGCATCTTTTTGATTGGCATGTGGGCCAGCACCCTCTACCGCCTCGGTGAGTTGTTCCATTTTTCTCCTCTCTCTGACTTGATTATTTACATTGGGGACAATGTAAGTTTTTAAGCTTGGGGTAGGGGTATTTTTGCAATTTTTTGCATTTTTGCATATTTCACGTTGCATTCATATAGGCATAGTTTTGCATAATCACATGATTAGGTTGCCCTTTGCTTAGTGTTTGCATCCAATTGTGAAAAACTTTGTGCCAAATGAGTTGAGACAGTGAATTTTTGAACCCAATTTTTGTATTCTTGTGATAAGGCTAAAAATTAAAATGCTTGAGATGATCTTTTTATAGTTGATAATTAGCATGTGGTTCCTTAGATTTGTGTTTCTTATTGATTTTAAACTACTAAATGTGAGATTTTTGAGCCAAAAAGTGGTATTCATCGAATCTACCCCCATTCTCTGTGATTGAGTTTTTATTCCTCTTAGATTGTATTCTCTAGAACTTGACTTGAAACCGTTTTGAAACTTAAAAAATTTTTAAAACATTTTTGAAAATGACTGAGGCACTAGGTATTTTTCTGGCCTTTTGAGCTTTTATTGATTAAATGCTACCCCTTAGTTGCCCAATTTTGAGCCTAAAAGAATAAAATACTTTTCTTGGTACCTTGAAATATTTTGATGAATGATGCTTGGTATGAGACCTTTTAAAGTATTGCAAAAAGGGTAAAAAGGTAGTTTGAAAAATAAATTGTGGGATGAGAAAGTAGAAAAATATTTCTCTTAAGTTGAAAATCTCCCCTTCTGCAAATAAAATAAAATAAATAAACAACAAAAAAATGGAGTAGGGGATGAGAAAAAGGAAGTGAGAAATAAAAAGTAAAAAAAGGAAAAAAAGGAAGAAAGGTGGAAAAGTGAACTAAAGCCCAAAAAGGTATTTTAGAAGGTTGTCATGCTTTCCATTGTTTGATATTTTGTTTAACCCTCTTGAATTTTCCCTTTCTTGATTTCCCCACCTAACTATTAATCCCATAGGCCCATTACAACCAAAATAAAAGACCTCTTGATTACTATGTGTTTTCATTAATAAAGTAGAGATTTGGTTAATAGTGAAGCCTATGGTAGAATACCTTCCTTGAGGAAATTGAGCGAATTGTCATATACCCTTAAACACTTGAGCGAGGTGAGAAGAGTGCCCGAATTAGTGAGAGACATGAATCTAGAACACCTAAGCTTCTAATTGGACTCGAAATTGATTGTCTCTTGGTTACTTATTTGAATATGCCTGTCACTTGGATTAGTTACTCCGGTTCTTGGTTCACTGTCCATGCTCTGATTGTTTATCATGTCTGGCCTTAGTGATTGCTTGAGGACAAGTAAAATCTTAAGCTTGGGGTAGTTTGACGAGTGTGATTTCACCTCATATTTCATTGACATTTTGCATGCATTTTCATATAGTCTAGGCATTTCTAATTTGATTTTGGTTAGTTTTTACCTTGGAACGGGTAAGGCAGTTTTGTGGTGTTGTTGTCCAGGAATTAAGGATTAAAAAGCTCAAGATTAACCATGATGGAGCTTGCATGAAGATGGGGCTTGAAAAGTGGAAAAAATGAGCCAAACAGAGCTCATCACTGCCTAGCCGTGACAGCCATCACGGCCATGATCGAGTAGAGCTGAAAAGAAAGAATGGAAAAGTCAGAGCTGGTCACGGCCAGGCTGTGATGGCCATCACGGCCGTGACATGCCAACTGAACCAGACCCTCACAGGCAGAATTGATCACGGCCAGGCCGTGATGGTGGTCACAGCCGTGATAGACCAACCAGTGAAGCAACCTCCAAGACAGAATCCGTCACGGTCTGGCCGTGATGGCCATCATGGCCGTGACGCGTGATATATGGATCTTTAGAAACTGATTTGATCTGAAATTGTGGTTGCTTGGGATTCAAGTTACCCTAATCTATAAATAGAGCACTTAGGCTCGAAAATAGAGGACTCTTAGGGACTTTTTGGGCTGCTACCTTAGGCAAAATTAGGATTTCTCTTCCTCTTCTTCTTCTCTTCTCGTAGGTTTTCATTCATGTTTTTGTCAATCAAGCTTGCCATCACCATGGCAATGCTTGAGTAGTAGTTTTATTTCTAGGGGTTGGGGCTATTCCTAAGATCTGTTTTATGTTATGAATTGATGTTTTCCCTTTGTTAATTTCGATTTCGCTTTCGCTTTGGTTTCTATCGCATGAATTACTTGTGAATCCGGTGCGCACTTATTTGCATGTCATAGATACTCTAAGGAGGAACCTAGCGGTGAACTTAGGTATTGGTTCTATAGGAATCAAACTTAGGACTTAAATCACGAGAGTTAGAAGCGGTCCTTCGAGGGTTCACGAATTGTCACAAAGCTTAAAGGGTTCAATTTAAATTCAATTACCATGAGAATAGGGGTTGGTTTAATTGGGCACGGTTTTTGTAACCCGAGAGGGAGCATTAACTTATTTAGGATAAATTCGCCTTCAAAGAAATTTTGATGATTAACAAGGGATAGTCAATTTAGTAACATGAACAATCTTGTTGGTAACTCGATTCCTAGGAATCTCTTTAGATTTGAAAAACCCCAAATTGATTTACTTTCCTTTTTCAATTGATTGCATTCTTAAATATCTGATTTTCTAAGTTAATTCTTATTACAAAAATCAAATCATTTCAAAATCCTTTTTATATAGTCCAGTTTAATTGGTTTAATAATTAGTTGTTATTTGAGATCACGGTCTTTGTGGGATCGATCTTTTTATTACTTGGCGACGAATCCGGTACACTTGCCAGAATCCGACGCTATCATGCATCCACATAAATCCATAACTACTCAGCTAAATGACACGCATCAAGAACCCATCCCAAGAATTCGCGGTATACCATTTTGTATAACCCAAAACAGTGCATAAGTCAATCACTCACAATTATTGATCCAAACAAAAAAGGAAGAGAAACCTGAATCCATCATCAGTTGTCTCCTTTTTTTAATACCCAAAGAAAATTTCAGCAACACAATGCTCAATGCTACAAAATAAGAGAGATCTTATACTATTTAAGTGTTCTAGAGTTAAAATCTTGGCTCTTCTCCAATATCTACTTATTTGTTTAAATTGTCGAAAATATCTATGTATAAAGCACCTTAAGTACAAAGTGCACAAGAACAATAACTTTTTACCTTACTGCTCATAAAAAGTAGCTCTTCCTTCTGTTGATTCTTCCAAGAAACAACTTGTCCTCCATATAAAAGCACATGAAATCATATATTTCAAACACTTGATAACTGCTCAAACTGCTCAAAGCATGGTTGGTTTTATTTTAAAACAATGATCATATTGGTAAAAATAGTGTTGAATACAAAAAAAAATTGTAATTTAGTCAAATTGTAAGGATTGCATCACCAGCCTAAACAGTAAACACAGATTCTGTATTCTGATTTGTGAGCACTGAGCTGAGGAATTGATAACATTGGCTGTGAAGATGAAGTTGAGAATGTGAAGAACGTGAAGCTGAGAAGAGAAAATCCGAAAATGGCTATAGAAGGGAAGATTTGAAAATGGCTATAGAGAAGTGAAGCTGAAGAACGTGAAGAGTGAAATGTGAGAAGGGTGAGAGGTGACTAAGACTCATCGAGGATATGTTTGGATTGATGGAAGATGATGGAGTGGAATGGAGCAGAATAAAAGCTTCATTCCATTGTTTGGTTTGGTTATTATACGATGGAAATTGTTTGGAAAAAGAATGGAATGGAATGAATTATAATATTTTTATTCCTATATTACCCTTACTTTATTAGCAATGAGTTGATACTGAATTTTTCAATGAGTTTTTATTTTTATCAGCAATGAGTTGAATACCAGATTTTGCAAGATAAATTTGAGACAGATATGATGACAGTTTCTGCCGAGATCCGACTTGTCAGAATCTCGCCTTTGAACGTCAAACCAAAAGTGAACAATGGGGTTGTTTTAGATCATGGCTTGACAGAATATTGTATTCCGGTCGTACGTATCCCAATGGGAATCAAAGTCAGACGTAGTTCTAGGTTCAACCCTTGGCCACACGGTGATCTCAATCCCTTAATCTTGTATATGATGAATACCAGCGAGCAAGGACTCTTCAATAGTCTCTTGGTCAAGCTGGTTCCTCTAATACGCTTAAGGGAGATCCACCTAGGTTAGTGAAAAGTGTCTCTCTCTCTTGGGTTCTCCTCTTTCTATAATAGGATCCCCATATCTTAAAGAGATCTGGATTTATCTCCTTTTATCTCTTAAATCTTCTTTGAGATATGATTTCCTTAATTCGAGGGATTTAGCTCTTCTAACGGGATAAGGTTATTTGATATAATATCAGGATCATTAAAGATAATATCTTATCTTTCCCACCTTAATTGGATCGTGTATCCAAGCTCGGTGCCCGGGTTTTACTCCTCGACCAGTACACAAGCTCCCCAAGCTTTGAGCTAGTACAAGTGTAAAAGTTTTCATGACAGTAGCCGAGCTTGACCTTTGAAAACCTTATTTGGAGAATCTAAGGTTTATGGTGTAGGTTCTCTTCCCCTTTTTACCATAGTCTTAGTGACCGATCTTGTACCTCTGCCAATCATTCAACCTCGGTGACCGAGTTTAGACACTTGGTCTCTTTCAAGTTGGCGAGGTAAGTGGTCGAGATTCACACTTCGGTCTATATGTATATATTTTACTTTGGTGAACACCTCGGGCGACCGAGCTTCACGATTCGAGTTGGCGAGCTTTACACCTCGGCCCATATACAAGTCCCCCTAAGCTTTTCACTTTCAGAAAGCGTGGAAGCTTCTTCGAAGGAGTCGAGCCAAGACGTGGGCAGTCGTTTTAGAGCTACGCTATTACCAAAGTTTCGTAGCTCCCGAGATGAAAAGAGACGTTGCCTTCGTTATTAAGATAAGGCAAGTTTGTGACGCGTGGCCTCTGTGTCATTACATCTGAGGCCTGCTCTTTGGTTGCGTGATTGAAGCCGTTAGCTTGTCACAGTGTTTATTCCGATATCTTAGTCACGTGTGACTTCTTCATTAGTGAGCCGAATTTGCGCATACTTGAAGAGACGTTCCCTTTATTCACACGGCATCCATCATTATTACTTTCAAAAGTAACGTTAAGATTTGTTTTCTTTCGAAGTGTCAAGGTCTCTATAGGTTGGGGAAGTTTGCTCAGGAGCTCATTTTGCCTCTTCCTTGCTCAAACCTCTCTTAAAGCTCTTCTCCTTCAAGCTTCTGCATTTCCTTTTCTGTTCCAGGTACGTCATCGCCCTTTCCCTTCATTCGTTTTTTCTTCCATGGAAACTTTGTTCGAGGTAACCCAGAATGCCTCTTCCGGGGTTCAGATCATAGAGCCCGAAATCAATCAGTTTGGGGGCTCTCCTCATCATTCCCCATCTCCACATCGTGGTGATGGAGGTACCAAGGGTTCGTCTTCTTCTTCTGATGGGAGTAGCTCTGCTACTCCTGACGCTACCGCTGCCCCTAAGCGCCGCAAGCGTGCTTCCAGGATGCCCAGGGTTCCTTACCCGGATATTACCATTCCTGGGTATTTATGGGTAAAACCCGATTCTGGGGCATTTTATTCTAATTTTAGAACTCTTGATTCCCTTAAAACCATCAAGGCCAAAGTTACTGCTTTCGATGGTGCTGTAGAATGCCTTCCCTGTTCAGATAATGAAATGTGTTTCTTCAAGTGTCTCCCTCTGAACCAGCTTTCACCTATGTATATAAGACTTTGTTTGGGTAGATTGGTGTCACCATCCCCTTTACTCCATTCGAGTGTGAGGTTCTAAAAATTATGAATGTTGCTCCTACCCAATTACACCCAAATAGCTGGGCTTTTCTGAAAGCCTTTCAAATTCTTTGTCGCCAAATAGGGATGGTGGCCACTGCGTCCAAATTTCTCTATTTTTACAAGGTCAGGTTCAGAGATCGAGTTGGGTGGATCCCGCTGAGTGGGGTTGAGAAAAAAGGAATCATCGGGCTCTACAAGAGCTACTACAAATTCTTTAAGTCAAACTTTTTCAAAGTCCGACCTACTGAGGGGAATGAGTCTGTCTTTTTTGACTCAGACGGAATTTTCAAATTCCCTCTCTACTGGCAACCCCATCCTTCTAAGTTTTCTAGTTTTGACCTCGGCTGAATGACAGCTCAAGACAGAATTGATGTTGAGATTCTAGAGCTTTTTCCTCGGCCACTGCCCTGTGGAAGACTTCTAAAACTTCCCGTCTCTTCCACTCGGCAAGCCGATTTTGACTGTAAGTAGCTTTTATTTCAAAGGTTTTATAATTTACCTGTTATTGTTGTATTCACTATATTTTGACCGATCTCCTTCTTGTAGTGATAATGGGGAAATTCAACTATAAAACTTTGCTGAAGAAGTCGGCTCCTCAAGATGGTGGCACTTCAATTCCGACTTCTGATGCTAAGGGGGATAAAAAGAAGGTTGTTGAGGGCTCGAACCCTGACGCACGTCTTTCTAAGCGGGCTCGGGCCAACACTCAACCAGTGGTACCGAGGAGGAGTGCTTCTCCCCTTCCTCTGACTCCTGATGACCCGACTGCCGAGAAGAACCCTGAATGGGCACCTCATGTGACCGACCTGACAGTGGACGCTAAGTGGTATAATGGTCATTGTAACCCGGGCATCAGCTCGCTCTGGAGTGATGAATTCAACCCCGGCCCACTCATTGATGGTCAAGTGCTGAAGCCCTCTGATGCTCGGCTTTTGCTGGAGCAGGGACCTGATGCTAGTATGGAGGCCGCCGCTGCTTACGCCCTTCGAATTTCGTCCATCACTCGCTTCTGGAGTCAAGAACTATCAAAAAATACGAAGAAGATGGAGTCGATGAGGGCTGAAGTGGCTCATTCCTTGAGGTTGAGGGATGAGTTGGCTCAAACTGTGGCCAAGTGCGAGGAGCAAACTCACGCTGTTGGCCAACCGAATGCTCAAAAGGCTGAGCTTGAGAAAAGCAATACTTCCCTTCAGTCCGCGCTGGAGAAGGAGAAAGAAGAAAGGTTAGACTTCAGAAAGTCGTTGAAGACTCTCAAGTTTCTTTTGCTCAACTATAACAGGCTTTGGAGGCTGGGAGGGAGGAGAATCGCAAGCTTCAAGTCGATCTGAGTCAAGCTGAAGCCACCATTATGAAGGAGCACGAAAACGGTTTTTCTCGAGCGGTGAAGCAGCTTAAACGCTTTAACCCAAATGCTGACTTCTCCCTTGCTGATGTGGACAAGGACTTCAATAAAGATGGAATTCTAGTTACTTTGTTTGAGCTTGAGGATGACGAAGAGACAGGCCAGGAAGAGGAGGAAGTTGAAGAGCAAGCTACCAAGGAGGGAGGAGATGGGGAAGGTGAAATAGCTTTACCTGATCCATCTTTTGCTTTTCCTCCAGGTGGTGGGGATGACCTCGGCTCTACTACTGCTGGAACCGTTGCTCCTGGGGTTGAACTCGGCTCTACTCCTGCTGGAACCATTGCTCCTGGGGATGCCTGATAATCTGCTGGCTTATCATGTTTTATCTATTAGTTTAGAGTGGATTTAATCAATTAAGTTGAGTTGAATACTTGATTTAGCCCAAATTAGACTTGTTTTCCTATTTTTGTTATTTTAGAGTCAATGTGTGCATTTAATTGATTTAATTAGATCTTAGATGGAGATATTGGCAATTAATTTGGAGATATTGATTTGGATATGAAGATTAAAATGTTCAGGACCAGTTATGTTGGAGTTTGTATGAAGGTAGAGCTTGAAATACAAGAAAAATCAGTCAAACAGAGCCCATCACGGCCTAGCCGTGACACCCATCACGCCATGATCGAGCAAGACTGAAAAGAAGAGAACGAAAAAGTCAGAACATGTCATGGCCAGGCCATGATGGCCATCAGGGCCAGGCCGTGATGTCCATCACTATCGTGACAGGCCATCAGTGCCAAGTTTTCCAAGACAGAATCTGTCACGGCCTGGCCGTGACAGTCATCACGATCGTGACACGCAATATCTGGAATTTTAGAACCTGATTTGATCTGATTTTGTAATTGCTCGGGATTCAAGTTAACCTACTCTATAAATAGGACAATTAGGCTCGAAAATGGAAGGACTTGGGCTGCTACCTTAGGCAAAAACTAGGATTTCTCTTCTTCTCCAATTTCTTCTTCTCTCTTAGGTTTTCTTTTATGCTTTTGTTAATCAAGCTTGCCATGACCATGGCAATGCTTGAGTAGTCTTTTTGTTTCTAGGGATTGGGGCTATGCCCAAGATTTGTTTTATGTTATTAATTGACGTTTTAATTTTTGTTAATTTCAATTTGCTTTCGATTTAATTCCTATTGCATGAATTACTTGTGAATCTGGTGCGCACTTATTTGCATGTCATAGATACTCTAAGGAGGAACCTAGCGGTGAACTTAGGTATCGGATCTATAGGAATCAAACTTAGGACTTAAATCACAAGAGTTAGAAGCGGTCCTTCGAGGGTTCACGAATTGTCACAAAACTTAAAGGGTTCAATTTAAATTCAATTACGACGAGAGTAGGGGTTGGTTTAATTGGGCACGGTTCTTGTAACCCGAGAGGGAGCATTAACTTATCTAGGATAAATTCGCCTTCAAAGCAAATTTCCATAATTAACAAGAGGGGCAGTCAATTTAGTAGCATGAGCGGTCTTGTTGGTAACCCAATTCCTGGAAATCTCTTTTCATATTTAAAAACCCGAAAAATATTTTATTTCTTTTATTGTTTCTTTTATTTTCTTGAAATCTTTTCAAACCTATTTCTCAGTCTAAATAGTTGTTTAATTTGTGAAGTGACACTTGGTTTACCAATCCTTGAGTTCGATACTCGGTTTCTCACCATTTTATTATTACTTGCTTCGATCCAGTATGCTTGTCGGAGACCATCAATGCTCACGAATAACTTAGAAAATGTCTTTGAAGTTTGTTCCCAGGGCAATCCCCTTTTTATTTTGAAACCTTTTGTACTCTTGGACTTTGCCCTTTTAATTAATGTCATTATGTGTTTCTGGCTCTCGAGTTGTGTTTTAACTTAGAATATTTCCTAAGTTTTTATGTTCATACTTCGTTTTGTATGATTTATGTTGATATCTTGGCTGGGTTTTGGAACTCGGATCAATTTAAAATTAACCCCTAAGGTTTTTTGACACCATGGGTCTCAGCCTTTATCTTAACAAGCCTCCTTAGGTTTTTATTTACCTTTTTAGGTTTGACCTTTTGATTTTTAGCTCGGTCAGCCATTTTAGCTTAGCATTTTGATTTAGCTCGGCTTACCTCTTTAGGTTTTTAATTACCTATTTAGGCATTCAATTTTTGCCTCTTTAGGTTCGGCCTTTCGACCTCAGCTCGGTCGATTTTTGCTCGATCAACCTTTTTAGGCTTTTAACTACCTTTACCTTTTTAGGCTCGGTACTTCAACCTCGGTCGGTCAATTTTAGCTCGATCAACCTTTTTAGGTCTTTAATTTTCGCCTCTTTAGGTTCGGCATTTCGACCTCAACTCGGTCGATTTTAGCTCGGTCAACCTTTTTAGGCTTCTTAGTTTTTGATAAATAAAATTTTGACCATATAACAGTATTCTTACCCAATATTACAACTGAAAATGATTCTATTTATTTATTTATTTGTTCGGGTGTGCCTCATTAAAACCTTCCTGGTCAAAACCTCATGGGAAAATGACCGGGGTAGGAAAAACAGTACATCACCTACTTACATAACTTTTAACTAAAACAAAACTTAAGGTGGGAAGTGTTCCGTGTTCTTGGAACAGCCTTTCCTGACAACTCTTCTAGCCTATAAGCACCATTTCCTAGATTTTCAACTATTCTGAATGGGCCAGACCAATTTGCTGCGAGCTTACCCTCTCTGGAGTTTTTTCTCGCATCGTTTTGCAATCTCAACACTAAGTCACCTTGCACAAATTCCCTTGGCTGCAACCTCGAGTTGTATTTCCAAGTTGCTTTCTGCTTGCATAGTTCTTCTCTGATTTTTGCCTCATCTCGGACTTCCTCAACCATGTCAAGCTCAACTCAGATTTCTTCTTCGTTCTTACTTTGGTCATGATGTTGCCTTCGGAAAGAGAGTTCACCGAGCTCAGCTGGAATCATCGCATCGGTTCCATAGGTTAGATTGAATGTCGTTTCACCAGTTGAAGATTGCGGTGAGCAATGGTAAGCCCATAGGATGCTTGGTAATTCTTCAACCCATGCCCCTTTTGATTGGCCTAACCTTCTTTTGAGCTCGTTCAAAATGACTTTGTTGGCTGCTTTTGCTTGGCTGCTTGTTTGTGGATGTTCAACCGAGGTCACTTTATGTTTGATTTCGAGGTTAGAGTAGAACGCTCTAAGCCCTTTATCGGTGAATTGCTTTCCATTATCTGTGACAATTGTATAAGGGAGGCCATGCCTGCATATGATGTTTTTCCATACAAAACTCTGAACCTTTTTAGCTGTTATGGTAGCTAATGGTTCTACTTCAATCCACTTAGTGAAGCAGTCTACTCCTACCAGCAAGAACTTGACTTGAACTTTAGCAACTGGGAAAGGACCGACTATATCCATCCCCCACATAGTAAAGGGCCACAGCGAGAACATGGAATAGAGCTCTTCTCCTGGAGCTCATGCTACATTGGCGAACTTCTGACAAGGCTCACACCTATTAGTCCAGGTAGCACAATCCAATCTCATGGTCGGCCAGTAAAACCCCGCTCGCAGGACCCGAGCTGCTAGAGATCGGCCACCTGAATGCATTCTGCAGATTCCTTGGTGCATCTCATCCATTACGTACTCGGACTGCTCCTTTGCTATGCACTTTAGAAACGGCATGGAGAATCCTCTTCTATACAACTCTCCATCTCGGATGGTTTAATGGAAAGATTTTAGACAAATTCTCTTTGCCTCCTTAGGATCATTGGGCAATTCGTCAGAGGCTAAATATTCCCAAATTGGTGTCATCCAGCCACAATCATAGTGCTCGGACATTATCACCTCGGCACTTTTTATGCTCGGTTCGAGGAGATTCTCCTGAATGAAAGTTCTTAGCTAGCCAGCTTTCTTTGTGCTAGCCAACTTAGGCAACAGATCTGCCCTGGAATTTTCCTCCTGCGGTATATGCTCAACAGTAAAATTATCAAATTCAGAAATTAGACTATTAACCTTGCAGAGATACCTGGTTAGTTGGGGATCCTTTGTTTGATAATCACTCGAGACTTATCCTGTTACAAGTTGTGAGTCACTTCTGCATTTCAATTCTTTGACTCCAACCTCTTTAGCTAGCATCAGTCCTACGATAAGGGCTTCATATTCTGCCTGGTTGTTTGAAGCAGTAAACCCAAACTTTAAAGATTGTTCCAGGATTAGATCATCAGGACCTTCGAGAATTATTCCAGCTCCGCTTCCCTATAAGTTAGACGAACCATCAACATATAGAAGCTAGATGAAGGATCCTGACCTGGGCTTAGAAGAGAGCTCGGCAATGAAGTCGGGGAGGCATTGTGCTTTCATAGGTCCCCTCGGCTCATATTGCAAACCGAACTCTGACAATTCTATTGACCAAGCTATCATTCGTCTGGCTAGATCGGGTTTCCTGAGCACCTGCTTTATTGGATGATCTGTTTTGACTATAACCTGGTGTGACTAGAAGTAAGGTCGTAACCTCCGAGCTGCCATGATTAAGGTGAGGGCTACCTTTTCAATTAGTTGATACCGTGTTTCTGCATCTTTCAGAATTCTACTAACGTAATACACCGACATCTATTGTTCCTCTTCATCTTGGATGATTACTGCACTGATCGCATAATCATTGATAGATGGATACAAATACAGATCTTTGCCGAGCTGAGACCGAGTGAGGATCGGGGGAGAAGCTAGAAAAAGTTTCAGATCTTCAAAGGCTTTCTCACACTCCTCGGTCCAGGTGAACTCTTTTGGGTTTTTCAAAAGCTGGAAGAAGGGTCTTGCTTTTTCTGCGGGCTTTGGGAGAAAGCGGGATAGAGGACAAGTAGACACTACTCTGTTCAAAAAATTCTCTAAAGAGAACTTTATTATAGTTCAAATATATGTTGATGATATTATTTTTGGAGCAACTAATGAAAAGTTGTGCAAGGAATTTTCAAATCTAATGCAAGCCGAATTTGAGATGAGCATGATGGGAGAATTGAAGTTCTTCCTTGGATTACAAATCAAGCAGACAAGTGATGGAATTTACATTCATCAACAAAAATATACCAAGGAGATACTCAAGAAATACAAAATGGAAAATGCAAAGCTCATGAAAACCCCTATGCAACCCAATGCAAAACTAAGCAAAGCTGATGAAGGTAAAAAAATATATCAAACTGTCTACAGAGGTATGATTGGCTCTCTACTGTACTTAACTTCAAGCAGACCTGAAATTCAATTTAGTGTCTGTATGTGTTCTAGATTCCAATATGATCCTAGAGAATCTCATCTTAAGGCTGTAAAAAGAATATTTAGGTATTTGCTTGGGACTACTAATCTTCGTTTGCTGTATTTAAGATCAAAAAAATACAGATTAGTGGGATATTGTGATGCTGACTTTGCTGGAGACAGAATAGAAAGAAAAAGCACCAGTGGAGGATGCCACTTCATTGGAGCAAGTTTAGTCTCATGGTCAAGCAAGAGGCAGACAACCATTGCCCTGTCTACTACTGAAGCAGAATACATCTCTCTTTGCTAGTTCTTCGCTCTCAACTCTTATGGGTAAAACATCAACTTGAGGATTACACTATTTATGAACATAACATATCTATATGGTGTGATAATTCTAGTGCTATATGCTTAACTAAAAATCCAATTCAGCATTCTAAGGCTAAGCATATTGAAATCAAACATCATTTCATTAGGGATTATGTTCAGAAAGGCATCTTTGATATTAAGTTTGTTAAAATTGAAAATCAATGGGCTGATATTTTCACTAAACCCCTCGCAGAAGAAAGGTTTTTATTTATTAGAGATAATCTAAACATGTGTTGCATTACTGAATGACATGTATGAATGTTAACCTGTCTATGCTAAATCTGTCATTACTCCTATATACATGTTCTTTTAACTAAGCATTAGTTCAGGGGGGAGTAATGATACAATAGTTTAAGTGGAGTATGTCTAACATGCTTGCTGCATTACTATGATTTTCTTAACATGTTATCTTGCCCTTAACATATCTCATAAAAAAAATAAAACTTGACAACCCTTTTTGATGTTGACAAAAGGGGGAGAATAGGAGAATGGGAGAATGAATATGATATGACCTGTTCGCTTAAGAAAATTTCAACCTGTCTGATATATGCTATTTTATTTGTTGATATTTTCTGAGGTTCATTAAATCATCTCAATGTTTGTCATCATCAAAAAGGGGGAGATTGTTAAGTCTCTAAAATGTCTGATGTGCATTTCCCTAAGTTTTGATGAGAACTAAACATTGGTTAATGATTTAATTAACCTTCATATTGGATGCTAACCTGTCTATCGAGTGTGCAGATTAAATAAGAGAATCATTCGTCCAACGCAAGTGATTGAAACGCACGTCCAACACTGTAGTGATGGAAGCTCACGTCCAACAGTGTAGTGATAGAAGCTCACATCCAACACACAAGTGATTGAAACAAACGTCCATCACTATAGTGATTGAAGCGCACGTCCAAAATGCAAGAGATAGAAACTTGAATCCACTAAAGTGATGAAAGCCAGCGTCTACTAAAGTGACAGAGGCGCCCGTCTACTAAAGGTATCAGAATTGCTCGTCCAATGACGTGGCAGATGGAGCTCGTCCATTAAGGTATCCGAATGGCTCGTCCAATGACGTGGCAGTTGGATCTCGTCCATTAAGGTATCAGAATGGCTCGTCCAATAACGTGGCATATGGAGCTCGTCTACTAGGTTACGTTCAACCAGTTAAAGGAGTATCCGTCCAATGACGTGGCAAATGAGCTCGTCCACTAAAGTAACAGAGGCTCTCGTCCACTAAAGTAACATAAGTGCTCGTCCACTAAAGGTGACAGAAGCGCTCGTCCACACTAGTCTTTGGACTTGCTGAGTCCTTAATATGGAGCTCGTCTACTAGCCCGAATGAAAACTCAAATGGCTAGATAGACGCGGTTATTTTCAAGATAGAAGCACTTATCTTATGAACGCGAATTTTATAAGGATTATCATAATCGTATTTCAAGAACCAGAAAGAGGCTTCAAGCCTTCTCTCCTACTCAGTTTCACGCTTATCAAAAAAAGTCAGAAGTTACTCTCTCAAGCAACCTTGGATAATCAGAACCAAAGACCAGTTAAAGAGTGCTTCCAACATGCTTTATTCCCTAGTACCTCTGGTCCTTACACGAAAAGGGAAGTGTACTCAGCAAAGTACAAAAAGCTCTCTGCATAACTCTGATATGGCTGTATCACGATGCATAAAGACATGATCCTTCATGTTAGAGTACAACCAACGACCCTATTGCATTAATGGCTGCCCAGAACGACTCTGTTGCATTAATGACTGCCCAGAACGACTCTATTGCATTTAACGAAGTTCTGCTTGAAGCCAACATCTGAGGGAATGTCTCTAACGGATCCTAAATGCTTGAAGACCATAAATACAGAAGTCATTCAAGATGAAGAAGAAGAGAATACACATTGCATTAGAAGCCATTACTCTGCGCATCAATTTCTTCATTCTTTCATTCTGTATTCTTCAATCATTTGAAGATATTACGCAGACTTTCCTAAGCTTTACATTTAAACCACTCTGAGTGTTAGTGAAAGATCTGCCTATGATAAGTTGTATTTATTACAAACCAAATATCTCAAACAAACTTGTCTTGAGCCTGAAGAGGCTAGGTGTGCAAACAATTCTTGTCTTGAACCTGAAGAGGTTAGGTGTGCAAACAATACTTGTCTTTGAGCCTGAAGAGGCTATGTGTGCAAACAATACTTGAGTCTGTAACCTGATCAGTTATAGTGGATAAATCTTGGTGCTGCCAAGGACTGGACGTAGCTCTTTGTTTTGAAGAGTGAACCAGGATAAATAATTGTGTCGATCTCTCCTTCCTTAAACTCTTTCATTGTTTTAGTTTTCTTACGTCTATCAAGTGGCGTGTTTGAAAAAATCACCCGTCCATCCTGTATTCTTCCACTCGTCCAAATCTAGCTTATGTTTACGAAAAGATTTCAACTTTGCTTAAATTCTGATAAACACAATTCAACCCCCCTTCTCGTGTTTATACGTGTCTATTTCACGGGTAAGGCGGTTTTGTGGTGTTGTTGTGCAGGAATTAAGGATTAAAAAACACAAGATTTACCAAGATGGAGCTTGCATGAAGATGGGGCTTGAAAAGTGAAGAAAATGAGTCAACCAGAGCCCATCACGGCCATGATCGAGTAAAGCTGAAAAGAAAGAATGGAAAAGTCAGAGCTGGTCACGGCCAGGCCGTGATGCCCATCACGACCGTGACATGCCAACTGAAACCAGACCCTCACAGGCAGAATTGATCACGGTCAGGTCGTGATGGTGGTCACGGCTGTGACAGACCAACCAGTGAAGCAACCTCCAAGACAAAATCCGTCATGGCCTGGCCGAGATGGCCATCATGGTCGTGACGCGTGATATATGGATCTTTAGAAACTGATTTGATCTGAAATTATGGTTGCTTGGGATTCAAGTTACCCTAATCTATAAATAGAGTACTTAGGATCGAAAATAGAGGACTTTGAGGGACTTTTGGGCTGCTACTCTTAGGCAAAATTAGGATTTCTCTTCTCCTTCTTCTTCTCTTCTCTTATGTTTTCATTTATGTTTATGTTAATCAAGCTTGCCACCACCATGGCATTGCTTGAGTAGTAGCTTTATTTCTAGGGATTGGGGCTATAACCAAGATTTGTTTTATGTTATGAATTGATGTTTCCCCTTTGTTAATTTCGATTTCGCTTTCGATCTGATTTCTATTGCTTTAATTACTTGCAGATTCGGTGGCCACTTATTTGCATGTCATAGATACTCTAAGGAGGAACCTAGCGGTGAACTTAGGTATTGGATCTCCAGGAATCAGACTTAGGACTTAAATCACGAGAGTTATAAGCGGTCCTTCGAGGGTTAACGACTTGTCACAGAGCTTAAAGGGTTCAATCTGAATTCAACTACACGAGAGTAGGGGTTGGTTTAATTGGGCACGGTTTTTGTAACTCGAGAGGGAGCATTAACTTATTTAGGATAAATTCGTCTTCAAAGCAATTTTGATAATTAACAAGGGGTAGTCAATTTGGTAACATGAACAATATTGTGGGTAACCCAATTCCTAGGAATCCCTTTAGATTTGAAAAACCCCTAATTGATTTATTTTTCTGTTTTAATTGATTGCAATCTTAAATATCTGATTTTCGAGTTAATCCTTATTTCAAAAATCAAATCTTTTCAAAATCCCTTTTTTTATATAGTCCAGTTTAATTGGTTTAATAAGTAGTTGTTATTTGAGATCACGGTCTCTGTGGGATCGATCTTTTTATTACTTGGCGACGAATCCGGTACACTTACCAGAATCCAACACTATCAAGTTTTTGGCGCCGTTGCCGGGGACTGTGCTTTCTTGAATCTCAATTTAATTTTTAAATTGATTTTTCTGAACTTTTTCTTTTTAATTAATTCTTTAAAAAATATATATATATATATATATTTCTTTTTTTCATTTATCTCTTTTTCTTTCTAGAGTATCTATCTCTCTCTTATAGGTGTTTTTCTCTTTTATGCAAAGATCCCTAAGTTTTGGAAGCCTTATTGAGGTTGACCCCAAAATCGACAGGACCTTTCATAGACGTAGGAGACTACAAAGAGAGAGGGAGAGGTTGATTCCCATTCCACTCATGGCGAATCTACCGGATACAAAACCACTGAAGGACTACGCAGCCCCAAATGCTAGGGGTTTGCGATCTGGGATTGCTAGGACAGAAATCGAGACGGAGAACTACACTATACCGCCTATGCTAATTAGCATGATTAGGCAACATCAATTCGAAGGATTACCCTCGGAGGACCCGACTGATCATGTGGAGACATTCTTGGAGTTCACCGATGCAATTAGAATTCATGGCGCCTCGATTGATGCTACTCGCCTGAGGTTGTTCCCCTCCTCTCTTTGTGGAAAGGCAAAAGCTTGACTGAAGCAAGTTCCCGCTAATACCTTGTCGACTTGGGACCAACTAGAGCAGGCATTCTTGGAGAAATTCTTCCCTCCATCCAAGACGGCTTACCTACGAACTCAGATCACCAGCTTCTTCCAAAAGGACGGAGAATGCTTATCCGAAGCTTGGGATCGCTACAAGGGATTGCTAGAGTCTTGCCCATATCATGGACTCGAGAGGTGGTTGCTAGTGCATACCTTCTACAACGGATTGGATTACTCTTCGAAGGTGTCACTTGACTCCGCAGCTGGTAGAGCCTTTATGAATAGACCTTTGAACGAAGCATTCAATATCATTGAAAACGTAGCCACAAACTACCACCAATGGGGTTCGGAAAGAGGTAATAACCCGAAAAAGCTTTCGGGGGGTAAGTTTGAGATGAATAGCACTGATTTTATTATGTCTAAATTTGACTCATTGAATAAGCGCTTTGATCAGCTTGAAAAGGCTAATATGAGTTCAATAGGTGCTACTAATACTGTTTACGAGATTTATGGAATTTAGGGACATGACATAATGGAGTGCCCACATGGTATTGATCATGGATCCGGTGCTTCGGGGGAACAAGTGAACTCTTGTCACAACTTATATGACACGAACCCGAAGTTACCAAACTACGCTCCCCCAAATTCTTACAACCAAAGAAGGAAGAATAGCCCTTACCTCTCCTATGGGAACTACAACAACACATTGAACCACGAATTCCAGGAAGGCCAAGGTAATAGGTGATAAGCCTCTGGCTTATCTAGTTTTATAACTAGATAGACTGTGGTTTATGTGCTAATTATTCGAGTTCGATCTCGTTTTCGCCCAAATTTGACCTTGTTTTGTTCCTAAGTAGACGTTGACTCGTTCTAGGCATTTTTAGTAGTTTTTAGTCTATTTTGAATAGAATTACGCTTTTTGTTTCTTTTTATTGTTTCAGGTTAGAAGTGAAGCTCCGAGAGTCAAGGAAAGTCAAGAAACAGTCGAAATTTCCATTCTGGAGATACTCGCCTCGCGAAAGGATGCTCGCCTCGCGAGCCTGAAGACCAGCTGAGCAGCAACAGTCATCAATTCTGCCTCGCCACGCGAGAGGATTCTCGCCTCACGAATCATGAAGACCTGGAGGACAGAGACCATCACGGCCTAGCCGTGATTAAGGTCACGGCTGTGACAGATTAAAGTTTGAAGATTCGCCTCGCGAACATACTCTCGCCTCGCGAGAGTCCAATTTGAAAGCGCGCCATTTTTAATGTTCGCCTCGCAAGAGTCTGTTCGCCTCGCGAGCGAGCGCAGAATCAGAACTCTATATATTGCTGTTTCAGATCAGAAAGGGGGATCCCGAAAATCCTAGTTTTTCCACTTGTTTAGAGTAGCGTTTAGACCGAATCCTTGTTTCTGGAGCTGCGTCTCCTCTTTTCTTTTTCTTATTGTACTATGGTCGTTAGGTCCGATTGCTTGTCTGTCTTTACGAGCATGAGGAACTAATCCCCTCGTCTGAGGAATCAATGAAGCCACCCATGGCGGTGTAGGATTCGATGTGATGTATGTCTTTCTCCCTTCTTTCAATTAATGTTTTCCAATTCTGATTTGATTGCGTTGATCATATGCATGCGTGATTGACTAGTTAAACGTGATGAGGCTTAGGAGGCAATTCGCGTTTTAGAACTTGAATTGGGATCATCGATCGACTATTGCACGAGAGTGAGTAGGAGATCGGTGAAACCTTATAGGGAACAAGAATTAATAGAGTTTGATGATTAGGATTATGAGACCTAGTAAGTAATTAATCCAATCATCGAATACGTCCTATTGAGCACGACAGTGGATATAGGAGAATTTGGGGGTCCTGGTTGACATTGTAATTGAACTTAGGAAAGAATCATCATCACTTGGGTACTATGCATGATTGGGTAGGTGGATTTGAGACTTAGATATTTTAATTTCTGATTTTAATACCGTAGCTTTATTAGATTTGTTAATTTGATTGCGATCCTATCTTATCTCTCCCTCAACCACTTTCCTTACTTGACCAAACGTATCGAACTTCTCGCGAATTAGTTGAATTGGTAGCCCAATCCTTGTGTTCGACCTCGGTAAATTCTTACCGTGTTTATTTTATTACTTGCGACGACCCGGTACACTTGCCGGTGACTCAACAAGTTTTTGGCGCCGTTGCCGGGGATTGGCACAACCAATTTTCCTAATTTTTAGGGAAGTTTGATTATTTGGTAAAGTTATTTTTGTTTTTATTTTTTTTATTTTTTTTTATTTTTATTTACTATTATCTCTCTCTACTTCTTTGATTCCACTTGGTCTTGCCTTGTTTTTGTATGCGAGGTACCTTTTCACAAGAGGACCTGCTATTTGATTCGGAGATCACTAGGACCAAGAGGCGATTAAGGAAGGAAGCCAAAGAATGGAAGAGGCTTGAAGCGAGTAATCTTGAGAGGATGGCCGAAGAAAACCCTCCTCCTCCTCCTCCTCCTCCTCCTCCTCGTTACAAGCCTCTCTTCGAGTACAGTCTACCCAATTTGGGTGATTGTGATTCTTCCATCGTGAGAGGCAACCTCAATACAGACTCCTTCAGAGTGGAAGGATGTGTCACAGCCCAGATCTGTGAGAATCAGTTTGATGGGAGTGGCAGGCAAGACCCTCACAGGCACATCACCCACTTCCTTGAAGCTTGTGACATGCAGAGGACAAGAGGTATTTCTCAAGATGAGTTTCGCTTGCGGCTTTTCCCTCTCTCTCTTAGGGATATCGCTCGCGATTGGTTTGACAGCTTGGATCGGAACAGTATCAGAACTTGGGAGCAAATGGCACAAAAGTTCCTAACCAAGTATTTTCCTCCTCAGAAGGCGGCACAAGCGAGAGTAGCCGTTACATCTTTCAGGCAGACAGAGGATGAAACTTATAATGAAGCTTGGGAGAGGTACAATGTGCTCTTGAGAAGATGTCCTTAAGCTTTCTTTGACCCGGTCTCCAAGGTTCAACATTTCTTTAACGGGTTAAGGGGGCGCTACCAGATGAACTGTGATGCCGCAGCTGGCGGTTCATTTTCCTATTTATCAGCTGATGATGGATGGGCATTATTGGAGAAGATGTCGTACAATGATTACAACCGTGGTAGGGAAACCTCAAGTGCAGTCAGTTCTACAACAATGGAGGCCGTTCTAGAGCAAATTAAATCGTTGAAGATGCAAGTTACGGCCTTGTCTGGGAATAAGAATGTTAATGCGATACACGAGGGAATGCCTCCGGGTTGTGATAATTGTAATGGAAATCATGACATTCAGAGCTGTCCGTTCAACTTCTCTCGAGAACATGTGGACTCATGCCACAATTTCCATGACACTGTACCTCAGAACAACTATCAGAGGAACAGGCAGAATGATTACAGTCAGAATCAGAATAGGGGGTATATGAGGAGAGACCATCCGGGTTTCGCTTGAAGTAATGCTAGTGGTGGTCTAGCCCAACAACAACAACCTCAACAGAATCAGAGGCCAAACTATGGGATCCATCAGCACAATACTCAGCAGGCTTTTCCAGGGACTAATCAATTGCAAATAACAGATGGTGGACGGCAACCTTGGGAGTTGGCTCTTGAGAAGATGAGTGCAACAGTTGAGAAATTGGCAACCAATACAGGCACAGCCATTAATAAGTTGGCAACTCATACAGGGGCGGCAATTCAGAATCTAGAGACACAGATTGCCCAGCTCGCAAAGCAACTAAATGAGCGTCTCCCAGGCACTTTCCCAGGTGATACCGAGAACAACCCTAAGGACCAATGCGATGCCATAACAACTAGAAGCAGTGGGGTGTTGGGATCTAACAGGGATTCAACTAGTTCTCAGGAAGTTGAGGAAGAACTACCACATGTTGAGGAAAAGCAACCGGAGAAAGAGGAGTTGACAAGTGACAAGGCACCGGAGCAAGGGGGTAGAGTTCAAAATGAAAATAAAGTGGTAGTGGACTCCACCATGCTTGCTGAGTAATCTGATTTTGCTGCATTAAATAAATATGTTGGCTAGCATGCATGTGTGGACACTGGTAAGTTAGTCCCTCCCACTTGTCTGACACACTTCCTCGTGAAAACACCATTTGACCCGATAGGAAGTGAGTTCATAATTGCAGAGGTCAGTGGAGTTTTCACACTCAGGCTAGGTGGAATTGTGGATAGAGTCGTATTGCTTCTGCAATTGCCACTTCACAAACCATGGGATCCGGGTGGAGGATCTCACATGATGAGCATCTCTTAGTCTTTATGCCACGGGCTATGGGATCCAGGTGGATGCTTCTTAATAAGTCAAGCTAGTGACGTTAAAGAAGCGCTTATTGGGAGGCAACCCAAGCTAGGTATCCTTTATTTTTAGTTTGTCATTTATATATATATATATATAAGCTTGATTCGCCACGTGAATCCACGGTGGCCGCGCGAGACAGAAGCCCTGAATCTCAGAGGCTTGCTCATGCTTCTGTCTCGCGTCGCGATGGCTGATTTCACCTCGCGATTCTGGGCATCATCAGCTCTTGGAATTCCAGATTCGCCTCGCGAGATACTACTCGCCTCGCGATTCT
This sequence comes from Sophora flavescens, assembly GCA_030762895.1. Lineage (NCBI taxonomy): Eukaryota > Viridiplantae > Streptophyta > Magnoliopsida > Fabales > Fabaceae > Sophora > Sophora flavescens. The sequence continues at coordinate 33,522,308 of CM061063.1, forward strand.
GGAAAGTGTGAAAACAATTTTTCTAGATTCGCCTCGCGAGTGATATCTCGCCTCGCAAATATGCAATTCAGGTTTTAATTTGCAGGAGTTCTTCCAGGATGCTATGCAACAGAAGGGAGCCCGTGAGACCAATTGGATGAGGATGCAACCATAGAAACTTGATCAGGGAGCACCCTCTCCTTTCCTCACTCTTGTTTTTGTTTTTGTTTTTGTTTGTCACTCTTGAATAATTTGAGAAGATCAAGAGTATGTGTATGAATGTGTGTCGGCAAGCTTGTTGGATTTTAATTAAATTTAGCATAGATTGATTGCATGAATTATTTTGACCATCGATGATTTCCCCCTAGGTTTAGAAAATAGAAAAGTTGATCCCCATGTGAAAAATTGAAAATTGAACTTTAAGAAACTTTATTGTGATTGCTTGATTTATGACAAGTTTGGGGTGAGGGGGTGCACACACTAGGAATTGTATCTCGGTCAAACAAATTGCAAAAATGTCCAGGTGAGGATTTGAGCCTCCAACTTTGTTTTTGATTGTGTGGATCACTTTTAAGTTGCACTTTCCCGAATTTGCTTGAATCTCTTCATGGTTTGCATGTTTATGTGTTGCATCAAATGATTTAGGCAATTTTCTTTGAATAACTACTTGGCCTAAAAAGAACCATCCCTAATGCATGTTCCCTAGTTAGCCACATTGAGCCTAATTAGCCTATTGTTTCTTGATGACCCTATACTATAAGCCAAAATCTGGAAAAAAAAAAAAAAAAAAACCATGTTAACCCAATCTTAGGATTAGGAGAGCATGGAAGCTTAGCAAGAGAAGGATTGTGAGAAACTAAGTTTGGGGTGGCTACAAGGTGATGTGTCATATTGGGGTGAGAAAAAGAAAAATAAAGGTTGAATCCCAAGGCAAAAAAAAAATCAAAATAAATTGCCAAAAGAAAAGGGGCAAAACAAAAAGATTAGCAAGGAAAAGGCTGTAGTCACCCGAGGCAAAAAGAAAAATGGAAAAAGGAATTCGAGTGGAAGATGTGTCAAATTCTCATGCTCTCTTAGTTCCTAGGGACTCAAGCCTAATATCCTTAAAAATCCTACCCTCAGCCAGGCCCCATTACAACCTTTATAAGACCTTCTGATGTTGCATGCATGTTTTTGTGGGGACCATTTTTGAGATGAAAATCAAATTCATGGGAAGTGCTCTAGATATGTGAAATTGAGTGAAAAGTTGATATCCTAGACGAATTTGAGCGAATGAGTGAAACTTTACATACCCTTGTGAGGAAGGCAATTGTTTGAAATTGGTGATCTTCATTTTTGTGTGTAACTTTGATCCTCGACTTAGATTAATGAATACATGAATGATGAAGTTCTCAATTGTTTAAATTAAATGAATGTGGGGATTACATTGATGCAAGGGGGGAATTCATTGAAGGAAAAACTGTTTTGTTAAGATTACATGAAATTTGTGCGAAGATTGATTGACTCCTTTAGGCTTGCCAAGTCTTGAGTCCTTTTTGAGTTCTAGCTTGCTTGGGGACAATCAGAGTTTAAGTTTGGGGTGTTTTGATAAGCCTCTGGCTTATCTAGTTTTATAACTAGATAGACTGTGGTTTATGTGCTAATTATTCGAGTTCAATCTCATTTTCGCCCAAATTTGGCCTTGTTTTGTTCCTAAGTAGACGTTGACTCGTTCTAGGCATTTTTAGTAGTTTTTAGTCTATTTTGAATAGAATTACGCTTTTTGTTTCTTTTTATTGTTTCAGGTTAGAAGTGAAGCTCCGAGAGTCAAGGAAAGTCAAGAAACAGTCGAAATTTCCATTCTGGAGATACTCGCCTCGCGAAAGGATGCTCACCTCGCGAGCCTGAAGACCAGCTGAGCAGCAACAATCATCAATTCTGTCTCGCCACGCGAGAGGATTCTCGCCTCGCGAATCATAAAGACCTGGAGGACAGAGACCATCACGGCCTAGCCGTGATTAAGGTCACGGCTGTGACAGATTAAAGTTTGAAGATTCGCCTCGCGAACATACTCTCGCCTCGCGAGAGTCCAATTTGAAAGCGAGCCATTTTTAATGTTCACCTCGCGAGAGTCTGTTCGCCTCGCGAGTGAGCGCAGAATCAGAACTCTATATATTGCTGTTTCAGATCAGAATGGGGGATCCCGAAAATCCTAGTTTTTCCACTTGTTTAGAGTAGCGTTTAGGCCGAATCCTTGTTTCTGGAGCTGCGTCTCCTCTTTTCTTTTTCTTATTGTACTATGGTCGTTAGGTCCGATTGCTTGTCTGTCTTTACGAGCATGAGGAACTAATCCCCTCGTCTGAGGGATCAATGAAGCCACCCATGGCGGTGTAGGATTCGATGTGATGTATGTCTTTCTCCCTTCTTTCAATTAATGTTTTCCAATTCTGATTTGATTGCATTGATCATATGCATGCGTGATTGACTAGTTAAACGTGATGAGGCTTAGAAGGCAATTCGCGTTTTAGAACTTGAATTGGGATCATCGATCGACTATTGCACGAGAGTGAGTAGGAGATCGGTGAAACCTTATAGGGAACAAGAATTAATAGAGTTTGATGATTAGGATTATGAGACCTAGTAAGTAATTAATCCAATCATCGAATACGTCCTATTGAGCACGACAGTGGATATAGGAGAATTTGGGGGTCCTGGTTGACATTGTAATTGAACTTAGGAAAGAATCATCATCACTTGAGTACTATGCATGATTGGGTAGGTGGATTTGAGACCTTAGATATTTTAATTTCTGATTTTAATACCGTAGCTTTATTAGATTTGTTAATTTGATTGCGATCCTATCTTCTCTCTCCCTCAAGCACTTTCCTTACTTGACCAAACGTATCGAACTTCTCGCGAATTAGTTGAATTGGTAGCCCAATCCTTGTGTTCGACCTCGGTAAATTCTTACCATGTTTATTTTATTACTTGCGATGACCCGGTACACTTGCCGGTGACTCAACAATAGGAAACCCGCATCAGGGTATCCTCAGGTACAAAAGTCTAGACTTGAGTCTCTCTTGGAAAATTTTGTTGAAACTCAAACAAAACAAAATGAAGAGTTTAGGCAACAAGGTAGGGCAGACAATGAGGCAATAAAAGAGTTAGCATCTAAGGTAGATAACTTAGTCATCCATAATAAGATGTTAGAAACTCAGATTGCCCAACAGGCTAGTACATATACTAGAACCAAGGGTACGTTCCCAGGACAACCCGAAGTTAATCCCAATGAGCACTATAATGCTATATACTTAAGGGATGATAAGCTTGGGGTAGTTAAAAAGGATGTGGAATGTGAGGAGGACATGAGTGAACATGAAGAGATAGAGCCAAAGTATGTCCCTCCACCACCGTACCAACCCCCAATACCTTTCCCACAAAGGTTGGTCAAGAAAAAGCAAGTAGAAATAGAAACTAAGAGCTTAATTGAGGAGCAGGATGCCATGATAAAAGCTAATATGCCCCCTAAACTAAAAGATCCAGGAAGTTTCTCTATTGCTTGCTCAATTGAAGAAGTGAAAATAGACCAAGCCTTATGTGACTTAGGGGCTAGTGCGAGTTTGATGCCGCTTACTATCTTTGAGAGGTTAGGAACCAAGAAATTGAGTCCATCCAAATTCTCTTTACAATTTGCGGATGGCTCAACTAAAACTCCTCTAGGCATACTAGAGAATGTTCCCATAAAGGTAGGGAAATTTTTCATTCCTACCGATTTCATGGTGTTGAATATGAACGAGAATTCTAAATTCCCGATCATTCTTGGAAGGCCATTCTTGGCCACAGCTGGAGCAATAATAGATGTAAAGAATGACAAGCTCTCTTTAAATGTAAAGGAAGGTAGGGTAGATTTTGATTTGACTAACTCATATAACAACCCTCCTTTTGAGAGTCATGTGTGCAGGATCGAGATAATGTCTCCAGAGGTGAAGGAAGAACCTAATATGGAAGCAACTCCCAAACTTAGCATGACGACTGATGCACCAAATGGTGATGAAGTTGGAGTTGCTCATCATTTAGAGTTAAAACTTCCGCCGGAAGGAAGTAAGACCATGAAACTCAGAGTAAAAAAAGCAAAGCGAAATCACAATTGGCCATATGAACAAAATAGGCTCTTTTAAGGACTCCCTTGGAAGAGAAGTGTTCTTGCACTTCCAAGCCCAGCTGATCCCAGTTGACTGAAGGGAGTATGGTCAAGCTTAAGATCGTAAATAAGCGCTTCTTGGGAGGCAAGCCAAGTTTCCTTTCTCTTTTCCATTTGTTTTTGAATTTTATTTTTGAATAATTAGAGAAGATCAAGAGAATAAAGATCACTAATTGAAGGTTTTGCCAAGTATTTTCAGGTTATGAAAGTAGTAAGAGCAAAAAGGCAAGGAAAAATAAAGTCAGGAGTCATCACGCCCAGGCCGTGACGGTGGTCACGGCCGTGATTAGCTGACCAAAGAAGATCAGAAAGGATCACGGCCCAGCCGTGATATCCATCACGGGCGTGATGAGAAGGACCCTGAAGATCAGAGAGTATCACGGCCTAGCCGTGATGGAACTCACGGCCGTGACAGGCCAGCTCCTATAGACCAGAATTGATCACGGCCTAGCCGTGATGAGCATCACGGCCGTGACACATTTTCCAGCATCTCTTTGACTTGCATGTGAGCCAGTACCCTTTACCACCTCGGTGAGTTGTTCCATTTTTCTCCTCTCTCTGACTTGATTATTACATTGGGGATAATGTAAGTTTTTAAGCTTGGGGTAGGGGTATTTTTGCAATTTTTTGCATTTTTGCATATTTCATGTTGCATTCATATAGGCATAGTTTTGCATAATCACATGATTAGATTGCCCTTTGCTTAGAGTTTGCATCCAATTATGAAAAACTTGGTGCCAAACGAATTGAGACAGTGAATTTTTGAACCCAATTTTTGTATTCTTGTGATAAGGCTAAAAATAAAAATGCTTGAGATGATCTTTTGATAGTTGATAATTAGCATGTGGTTCCTTAGATTTGTGTTTCTCATTGATTTTAAACTACTAAATGTGAGATTTTTGAGTCAAAAAGGGGTGCTCACTAAATCTACCCCATTCTTTGTGATTGAGTGTTTTATTCCTCTTGGATTGTATTCTCTAGAACTTAACTTGAAACCGTTTTGAAACTTAAAATTTTTTTGAAAACATATTTGAAAATGACTGAGGCACTAGGTATTTTTATGGCCTTCTGAGCTTTTATTGATTAAATGCTACCCCTTAGTTGCCCAATTTTGAGCCTAAAAGAATAAAATACTTATCTTGGTACCTTGATTTATTTTATGATGCTTGGTATGATACCTTTTAAAGTATTTCAAAAAGGGTAAAAAGGTAGTTTGAAAAATAAATTGTGGGATGAGAAAGTAGAAAAATATTTCTCTTAAGTTGAAAATCTCCCCTTCTCCAAATAAAATAAAATAAATAAAAAAAAATGGAGAAGGGGATGAGAAAAAGGAAGTGAGAAATAAAAAGGAAAAAAAAGGAAGAAAGGTGGAAAAGTGAACTAAAGCCCAAAAATGTATTTTAGAAGGTTGTCATGCTTTGTATTGTTTGATATTTTGTTTAGCCTTCTTGAATTTCCTTGTCTTGATTTCCCCACCTAACAATTAATCCCATGGCCCCATTACAACCAAAATAAAATACCTCTTGATTCCTATGTGTTTTCATTAATAAAGTAGATATTTGGTTAATAGTCAAGCCTATGGTAGAATACATTCCTTGAGGAAATTGAGCGAATTGTCATATACCCTTAAACACTTGAGTGAGGTGAGAAGAGTGCCCGAATCAGTGAGAGATATGAACTTAGGGAACCTAAGCTTCTAATTGGACTTGAAATTGATTGTCTCTTGGGTACTTATTTGAATATGCCTGTCACTTGGATTAGTTACTCGGGTTCTTGGTTCACTGTCCATGCTCTGATAGATCGTCTTTTCTGGCCTTAGTGATTGCTTGAGGACAAGTAAAATCTTAAGCTTGGGGTAGTTTGACGAGTGATTTCACCTCATATTTCATTGACATTTTGCATGCATTTTCATATAGTCTAGGCATTTCTAATTTTATTTTGGTTAGTTTTTACCTTGGAACGGGTAAGGCGGTTTTGTAGTGTTGTTGTGCAGGAATTAAGGATTAAAATGCTCAAGATTAACCGTGATGGAGCTTGCATGAAGATGGGGCTTGAAAAGTTAAAAAAATGAGCCAAACAGAGCCCATCACGGCCTAGTCGTGACAGCCATGATCGAGTAGAGCTGAAAAGAAAGAATGGAAAAGTCAGAGCTAGTCACGGCCAGGCCGTGATGCCCATCACGGCCATGGCATGCCAACTGAACCACACCCTCACAGGCAGAATTGATCACGGCTAGGCCGTGATGGTGGTCACGGCCAGGCCGTGATGGTGGTCACGGCCGTGACAGACCAACCATCGAAGCAACCTCCAAGACAGAATCCGCCACGGTCTGGCAGTGATGGCCATCACGGCCGTGGCGCGTGATATATGGATCTTTAGAAACTAATTTGATCTGAAATTGTGGTTGCTTGGGATTCAAGTTACCCGAATCTATAAATAGAGCACTTAGGCTCGAAAATAGAGGACTTTGAGGGACTTTTGGGCTGCTACTCTTAGGCAAAATTATGATTTCTCTTCTCCTTCTTCTTCTCTTCTCTTAGGTTTTCATTTATGTTTATGTTAATCAAGCGTGTCACCACCATGGCAATGCTTGAGTAGTAGCTTTATTTCTGGGGATTGGGGCTATGCCCAAGATTTGTTTTATGTTATGAATTGATGTTTCCCCTTTGTTAATTTCGATTTCGCTTTCGATTTGATTTCTATTGCTTTAATTACTTGTAGATTCGGTGGCCACTTATTTGCATGTCATAGATACTCTAAGGAGGAACCTAGCGGTGAACTTAGGTATTGGATCTATAGGAATCAAACTTAGGACTTAAATCACGGGAGTTAGAAGCGGTCCTTCGAGGTTTAACGAATTGTCACAAAGCTTAAAGGGTTCAATCTGAATTCAACTACCACGAGAGTAGGGTTTAGTTTAATTGGTCACGGTTTTTGTAACCCGAGAGGGAGCATTAACTTATTTAGGATAAATTCGCCTTCAAAAGCAATTTTGATAATTAACAAGGGGTAGTCAATTTGGTAACATGAACAATCTTGTTGGTAACTCAATTCCTAGGAATCCCTTTAGATCTAAAAAACCCCTAATTGATTTACTTTTCTGTTTTAATTGATTGCAATCTTAAATATCTGATTTTTGAGTTAATCCTTATTTCAAAAATCAAATCTTTTCAAAATCCCTTTTTTTATATAGTCCAGTTTAATTGGTTTAATAAGTAGTTATTATTTGAGATCACAGTCTCTGTGGGATCGATCTTTTTATTACTTGGCGACGAATCCGATACACTTGTCGGAATCCAACGCTATCACAAACAAATCGGCATTCTTTTTTAAAACCGCTTGAACCTGTTGTTTGAGCAAGGGGTCGAGCTGACTGTCGACCCTGGTGTACTGTTCAGCTTGGGCTCCCAATTAGAACTTCTCTAAAGACTCTATTGGTTCGGCTCTGGACTCGTACATCTCCATTCTTGGGTCTAGTTCAAACACGTTGACCGAGTTTGATGAGGTAATCGAACTGACCGAGCTTTCCACTTTCACTTTATCATCTTCGGTATTCTTTGTGAGGTTCTGGTTTCGGGTAACCTTCAGACTTTCCACATAGCATTGCCTGACCATCCTTTGGTCAGCTCAGACAGCGACTATATCTCCAGACTCGGCTAGGAATTTCATTGTGAGGTGTGGGGTAGAGACAATAGCTCAGAGTTCATTCAACGTCGGTCTTCCAATAAGGATATTGGACGACGTGCTGGTATCCACAATAACATATCTGACTGATACGGTCCGGGAGAGCTTTCCCTCTCCAAACGTTGTCAAGAGGTCTATATAACCTCGGGTTTTTACTTGCTCTCCGGCGAACCCTACTAGCTTGTCTTCCTGCTCTTTTATCAGCTTTTCTGGAATTCCAAGTTTCTTGAAGGTCACCAGGTATAAAATATCAGCCGAGCTTCCCTGATCAACTAGTGTTCGTTTGACCGAGAAGTTGGCTAATTCGACCGTTATCATCATTGGGTCGTCTTTGAAACATCTCTGACTGCTCTATGGATTGACGACTGTCTTTGTCCTCACTCACACGCTTCCTGGGAAAACTTCCCAGGAGGTCACCCATCCCATAATTGCTCCAAGTCAAGCACGCTTAATTGTGGAGTTCTTAAGTGACGGGCTCCCGAAAAAAAGATGCATCTTGTTAGTATAGGTAGTATCAATCAATTCATATAAGCCTTCCTCAACTGTATAGTCTCATACCTACACAGTTTCAGGATCCCTCTCATTCGGGTGTGTTATCGGTTCATTCATGTGTCCCTCCATCTAGAAGCCTGCCAGGAGCCGCTCCTTGCCCGTGCCTTCTTGCACCAGCGACAACTCCCCGCCCTCGTCGGCACCCGGGTGTTACATGCCCACCAGGTTTCGCTTGGTTCATCCCCGAACCACACCGTACTGGGAGAGGTGCCACTTTGATACCATCACACGCTTCTTGGGAAAACTTCTTAGGAGGTCACCCATCCCAGAATTGCTCCAAGTCAAGCACGCTTAACTGTGTAGTTCTTAAGTGACGGGCTCCCGAAAAGAAGATGCATCTTGTTAGTACAGGTAGTATCAATCAATTCATATAAGCCTTCCTCAACTGTATAGTCCCATACCTACACAGTCTCATGATCCCTCTCATTTGGGTGTGTTATCGGTTCATTCATGTGTCCCTCCGCCTAGAAGCCTGCCAGGAGCCGCTCCTTGTCCGTGCCTTCTTGCACCGGCGACCACTCCCCGTCCTTGTCGGCACCCGAATGTTACAGTCTTGATTTGGATCCAACCCTTGGAAGTCATCATCTGAGAAAGTTATTGGAGGTCTCGTCCTTATAGGTTTTCCAGACACCGTGTTTACAGATCGGATGGCTTTTACATGACGCCACCGAGCTGAACTCGTTGTTCCTTCACCTGCAAATCCTCCTGAGATTGTATTGATGACCCCTCTGACTCCTCCTTCTGTTTCTTCATTAGGAGCCCTCTGATTGTTCACCCGATCTCCGTTTTGATTATTCCCTTGCAGGTTTGCATCTCGGTTATGATTGTCATAACCGCGTCTCCCTCATCGTCGACCAGCTCGTCCGCCTCCATTATCATCTCGACGAATGAACCGGTCAAGACGACCTACCTGTATCAAGTCCTCAATTTTTTCCTGGGTTGTTTTACAATCTTCAGTGGAGTGACCATAGTTTTGATGCCATTTGCACTCTTTACTTTTGTCTGCATTGGCCGGAGTTTTAGACGGTTGAGGTAAGGTGAGTAACTCGGTGTTGCACACCTCTTGGAGAATGGTTGCCCGAGATCGGTTTAGTGGTGTATAGGACTGGTACCTGGGTTGCCTCTCCGAGAATCCCCTTTCATTGGTCTTTTGGGCCATTTGTGGATTAGCCCCCTACCTCTTTCTTTGCTCGGAACCGAGCTATTGTCTTCAAAACCTCTCTCTCTCCTTTTGGATTCTACCATCTCTTCCGAGTTCATGAAACCGGTGGCTTTTTCCTGCAACTCGTCAAAATCTCTCGGTGGTTTTCGAGATAAATACTCAAAGAATGGCCCCGGCTTCAAACCGCGCATGACGGTATGTACTATGTAGACAGAGTTCCGAGCTCATATTGGGAATTAAAATTTGTTTGGCACTAAAACGAGTCATATAATCTCTAAGCGATTCATTCTTTTCTTGTTTAAAATTCACCAGCGAGAACGAGTGTCTTTTATGTTTTCGACTCGCTGCGAATTGTGCAGTGAACTTAGTTACAAGCACATCAAAGGAATCAATTGACCGAGGTGGGAGATTCGTAAGCCAGGTTAAGGCAGGGCCTTGCAAAGTAGTTGAAATTTTTTTGCACATGACGGCTTCCAAATCGATCACCAGGTAAACAGAAGAAATAAATGATTCTACATGCTCGGTTGGGTCAGTGGTGTCATTGAATTTATCAATGTTAAGAGGCTTAAAATGTCTAGGCATGATTACCTCATCAACGTCATCCATGAACGGTAACCTCGATCGGCGGTCTGTTACCCTTTCTTTTTGGATAGTCCTTTCTGTACGAGATTTAACTCCTGATCCCTCTGGGCGAGGTTTGGTCTTGGACGGTCGGCTCGTATCATGATGAGAATGTACGTACGATGGATCCTTTTGGCTACCCTTGGGTGAGAATTGCTCTTCCTCTGAGGGCATCACTGATATTTCTCTTTTCCGAGCTCTTAACAGCCTTTGATTCTGAGCACATATCTCCTCGTTCTCCTCACGCAGCTGCCTTAACTGTGCTATAACCTCTCCCAGCTGAGGGTTATCTTTATTGATGGGAGGGGGTGGGGGATTGTCACGGTTCTGGCTCGTGTTTGAAGCCTTATGATCTACGTGGTTCGTGCTGTTTGCCCATCCCCTCAGTCCATTCCGTGTAGTCACCATCAAGCTTTCTTATGGAACCGGGGAAAGTTTTTCCTCGGTCCCACGGTGGGTGCCAAATGTTCCTGCCGAGATCCGACTTGCCGGAATCTCACCGTAGAACGTCATACCAAGAGTGAACAATGGGGTTATTTTAGATTATGACTTGACAGAATATTGTATTTCAGTCCTACTTATCCCAATGGGAATCAAAGTCAGATGTAGTTCTAGGTTCAACCCTTGGCCATATGGTGATCTCAATCCCTTAATCTTGTATCTGATGAATACCAGCGAGCAAGGACTCTTCAATAGTCTCTTGGTCAAACTGGTTCCTCTAATACGCTTAAGGGAGATCCACCTAGGTTAGTGAAAATTGTCTCTCTCTCTCTCGGGTTCTCCTCTTTTTATAATAGGATCCCTATATCTTTAAGAGATCTGGATTTATCTCCTTTTATCTCTTAAATCTTATTTGAGATATGATTTCCTTAATTTGAGGGATTTATCTCTTCTAACAGGATAAGATTATTTGAGATAATACCAGGATCATTAAAAATAATATCTTATCTTTTTCACCTTAATTAAATCGGATATCCAACCTCGATGAACGACTTCAGTACATTGGCCTTTTACAACTTGATGCCAATAAGAGGTCCATTGCACCTTTCATCAAATTTAAGTTAACTGGAAGTGGCAAACAATAAACATATGGCATTGAGTCATGCCACTGACCATTCAACCTCTGACGACCTCACATGTCCAGGGAATTCTAGCCAACAGTTGGAACATTTTGGACAATAACGATGAAATTGGAAAGGCCATCTCAATATATTCATTTAATCAAAGGAGCGTGGGCTTACAGTAACGCTGGGAAGCAAAACAAGGAGGAAGCAATAATATTAGTGTTGTACAGGAGGAAGAATATGTTCAAAGGAACATGGGTTTAGGTTTAAAGGGATAAAAACATAATTTAATAAATAAGAAATAAAAAATGAGCTGATTCCATTCCATATCTTTTAAATTGGGAGGGAATAAAAGGAGGAAGATTGGATAAAATATGATGGAATGCATTCATTAGGTTCCACTCCATTCTATTTTAAGCTAGATAATCCAAACAATGGAATATAGCTCAATTTCATTCCATTCCACTCCATTTCATTATTTTCCATCAATCCAAACATAACCTGAGGAATTTTAGAAATTCACTGTATTTAGGTGAAATTTGAAATTCTACATTTTATGCAAAACAAATCCCTCATTAAAATTCCAAGAATTTTAAATTCTTTATACTAAAATATCAAAACAACACAATTTAAATTCAAGTATTTTAAATACCATAAAATATTACTTCATCCTCTATAAATATCCCATCCAAATATATCCTAAAGGTATCTTATTATATTTTTTGGAATGACATTTTGACGATATGATCATATTCTTAGGTAAATTCTAAAACAGGTATTATTCCGTCCAAATACCTCGGATGTGAGATACTCGGCCGAACGAGGATTAGTGGGGTGTTTTTGGATTGTGCTTGACAGAATGTGGATTCTGCTCCTACGTATCCAAATGGGAATCAAAGCAAATGTAGTTCTGAATGACGGGGTGAGCCCCCTATTTATAGAGATCCCTCAGGATCAAGCTCTGAAATAAGCGGAGAAATATTTGGATCAGGTCGCGATCATTCGGAGAATTATCCGGAGCCTGATTATCCGGAGAGGTATCCGGAGCCTAATTATCCGAAGGGATATTATGGCTAGCGAGATATTCGGCCTAGTTAGCTGCGGCTGGATAGCTTGAGGCCGAGGTATCTTCGTGCGTGGCCTGACATGGAAAAGGGCCGAGTAGTCATCCTCGGGTGTCAGGTGTGCTGACGTATTCTCGGCTTCGGAGGAGTTTGGGCTAAGGCCCATTCGCGGGGGTAAGCTCGGTTGGTCCGGCATATAGACGAGTTCTCGGTCTTACATTCTCGGCCAGTACACAAGCCCCCCGAGCTCCGAGCTTAAATAAGCGAAAAAGCTTATGAGTACGAAACCGAGCTTATTCTTCGGCTACGCAGGTATCCACATTCCCAGCTGTCATTTCAATCAAGTCATCTCTCTCTGTCAGAGGAAGCAATCATTCCCCTAATACTTCTACGGCACGCTACGGGCAAGAAACCCTAGAGTCCTGCACCCATTTAATGGGGGGAAAAATCAAAAGTCGCGCCCTTTTGGGATTGATGAGATATGGGCCGCCAATCGCAGGCTATAAATACCTTTTGCGGCTTCAACTCCCCTCTACCCTGTTTACCCTCCTTCACCTTTCGCCTTCGCCTTCCAAGTTTCTGCCTTTCCTCTTCTGCTCATCGTTTTCCAGGTACGCCCAGCCTCCTTCCTTCTTTTACAGTTTATCTTTGAATTCTGGTCATGAGTTCGTCTGATTCCACCGAATCAAACACCTCTCCTCTGGTGGAACGGGAGGTTTCCCCGATTGGAGGCTCCCATTCCGCCTCTCCTATTTCTCCCCAAAGGCCGAACGTTGGTCCGGTGGGGTCGTCCTCCTACGGGTCGTCTTCTTCCGGGTCTGGGTCTTCTGAGTCTGGGTCCCCCAGGTCTGGTTCTCCTTCTCCTCCGGTGTCCAAACCCGCCGCTTGTAAGCAGTGCCTCAGGGTTCCAAAAGACCCTATTCCTGACATCACCCTTCCCGGGTACACATGGGTTAAAGGTGAAGTTGGGACCTTTTTTCTGATTTCCAAACCCTATAATCAATTGACCTACTTCGGTCCCAAGTTAATATCTCGGCGTCAGGGGATGAATCCGAGTTCATTTGCTCCCCCTGCTCGGGTACCGAGTGTGTCTTCATGAGGGCTCGTCCCTCCGAGCCCCACTTCACATATATCTACAAAACTTTATTCGATAAGCTGCACGTCTCTCTTCCCTTTTTCGAGTTTGAGTGCGATGTTCTGAGGACCATGAACGTTGCTCCTACTCAACTTCACCCCAATAGTTGGGCTTTTATGAAAGCCTTCCAGATTCTATGCAAATACATAGGGATGGAGCCCACCACCCCGAAATTTTTGTATTTCTATCAAACAAGGTTCGGTGATAAAATGGGATGGATTTCCCTTAATGGGCTGATCCGGAGGGGACTGCTCAGCTTATACAAATCATCGTACAAAGATTTCAAAGTCGGCTTCTTCCGAGTTCGTCCCTCGGGCCTTCATTCTTCCCACTTCTTCGATAGTGATAACAGTGCCAAGTTTCCCCTATATTGGCAATCCTCCCCCACCAAGTTTGTTGGCTTTGAGTACCAGTCCCTCCCGGCCGAGGATAGGCGGGACATAGACATACTAGAAACACTTCCTCGGCCCCTCCATTGTGGACGCCTCCTGAAAATACCCTTCTCATCAACCCCAAGATCTGACCTGAAAAGTAAGTGCTCGGTATTTCAGTTCTGGAGTCTTTTTGTCTTTGTTGCTGAACTAACAACTTTTTCTTTTTGGCAGTCATCATGGGGAAATTTGACTTCTCAAAGCTTGTAAAGGCTGGTGCTGCTAAAGAGGGTCAGGGTCCCTCTTCGACCGAGAAGAAGCAGAAAAGGCCTCCTCCCACCAAGACTTCTACAAAGGGGGCTTCGTCATCCGCCCCTCAAAAAAGGAGGAGGGTAGAGGTTGAAGTAGTCGCCGAAGATTCTCCCCTTCCTGGCCCAAGCTCCCCTCGCCCGACTACTCAGGGGATGGAAACCGCGGGGCGAGAACAACCACCTCCTGTCCCCATCGAGCCGAAATGGTACAACACTTCCCTGAAGGCAGGGACTTCATCTCTCTGGGGTGAAGACTTCAACCCCTTCCCCTCTTTCGACTCAAGCTTCTTAAAGCCCGCCGATCTTCGGCTTATCAAGCAGCAGGGGGCCCGATCTAGCATGGAGGCTCTCTCGGTCTACTGCCTTCGGGCTGCAGCTTTGACTCGTTTCTGTAGCCGAGAGGTGACAGAGACCGAGAGGAAGTCCCAACAGTTGGAGTCCGAATTTGCTGCTATTGAGAGGTTGAAGGGGGATCTTTCCCGGATTTCTTCTGAACGCGAGGAGCTGGCCCGTGGGAACGAACGCCTGACTGCCACCCTTGCCGAGATTAATACTCGGAACTCCGAGTTGGATTCCCGGGTAAAGTCGGCCGAGGAAGGCAAAGCTCGGGTTGAAGAAGACAAGGCTCGTGCTGAGGAAAAGCTTAAAGAGGCTCAGGCTGAGATTGAGAAACTTAAGGCTGCCTTGGAGGCCGAGACCAAAACCAGGATGGGGCTCGAGGAGGATGTGAAGGAGGCCACCAGCTGCATTATCATCGAGCACCGAAAAGGTTTTGACAAAGTCATTGCCCAAGCTGAGGTTCTAGCCCCTGGCATTGATCTTTCGGGGGCCGATGTAAACATGGAGGTGGTGAATGGGGAACTTGTTCCCATCATTCCTGAAGAGGAGGAAGAGGTAGACGTGGTGGGGGATTCTCCCGAGGATCACATTGAGGCCGAGGAGAGTCACGGGGGGAGTAACTGTTGTAGTTTTTTGTTTTTTGTTCAGCCTTTGTAATGGGCTCATGCCCTTGTAACTTCATATTACTTAATGAGAATTGTTATCATTCCGCTGACTCTTTGTGGTGTTCGGCTTGTTAATCAAATCTTCGGCTAAGGCCGAGGTACTCTACCGTCCACATCAAAAATGGACGGTGGTTGTTACACGTGAAACACGTGTTTTACACTTTACGTTGTCACGCATTAAATGCTTTGGAAACCGTAATGGGTTCATGCAATCACCGCCTTTTGCTTAGTTTCGAGATTTGTTTTTCCAACAAACCCTTTCTCACGCATACTACTTCCTTCCTTGCTTATAAATAGGGCCATTCCGCTGCCTTACTTGTTCATTCCTCATCCTTTTCCACCAGCCAAATTCGTTTCTTACTTCTCTTCCACCCGAGTAGTTCTATGCTAGTGTCAGGGGTTTATGTTCCCCTCTCCCAGTTGATGTCGCGTAAGTCGACGTGCGACGACGCTCGTGCGTATCCGGCAAGTGTACCGGACTGCCGTCAAGTAATAAAAGATATCGAACCCACAGAGACTGTGTTTTCGAATCGCAATCGGTTTTCGAATTGAGTGAATCTGGACTTTGTAAAGGGTTTTGAAAAATGTTTGAATTTGAAATTGAAATGATAGACGAACAGAAAACAAATGTTTTTGGGGTTTTCGATTTAAATGGATTCCTAGGGATTTGGGTTACCTTTGAGGTTGTTTATGTTGCTAATCTGATTTACCTTTGTTGATTACCGAAATTGCCTTGAAGGCGAGTTTATCCTCTGATAGCTTAAGCTCCCTCTCGGGTTACAAAAGCCGTGCCCAATTGACCCGACCCCTACTCTCGTGGTAGTCGATCACAGATTGGACCCTTTGCGTTCCGTGACAACTCGTTGCTCCTCGAGGGACGGCTTCTAACTCTCGTGATTTCAGTCCCAAGTCCGACTTCTATAGGTCCGACACCCAAGTTCACCGCTAGGTTCCTCCTTGGAATGTCTCAGTCATACAAATAACCTAAGTTCACCGCTAGGTTCCTCCTTAGATCATTCACATCTCACAAACTAGTGGCTGCCGGGCTTTGCGAGTGAAACACCCTAGAAATCCTAAGTTCACCGCTAGGTTCCTCCTTAGAACGTCTATGTCACGCAAATAACGGTTGCCGAAATTTATGAGTGATTTACACACTAGAAATCAGATCTAAAGCAAATCGTAATTAACAAAGAGTTTACATCAAATTTACATCATAAACAAACCTCGGGCAGAGCCCTAATCCCTAGAAACTATGCTACTACTCACGCCTTGCCATGGAGATGACAAGCATGATTACAAATAGCATGAAAATACAAAAAATCAGAGAAGAGAAGGGAAGAGGAGAAGAGAGATCTAAGCCTAGAGTAGTAGCCCCTAATGTGTTGATGTTGTATTGTGTGTCCTCTGTATCTGATGCCTTGGTCCATATTTATAGAAATGGGGAAGTTAGAGTCCCAAACCAACTCAAAATCTGATCTATTTCGGTTTCTTCAGATCCAAGTAAAGCGCGTCACGGCCGTGATGTCCATCACGGCCAGGCCGTGACGGTCTCTGCCTCTGCAATTCTGGAAAATTCAATTTCTCGCGACGCGAGCCTTCCTTTCATGGCCCGTGATGAATTTCACGGCTGGGCCGTGATGTGCTCTGACTTGTGGTGGTTTTGGGTCACGGCCGTGATGGCTATCACGGCCAGGCCGTGACAGACTCTGACTTCAGCCTTTCTTCTTTTTCAGTTTTGTTCGATCATGGCCGTGATGGGCATCACGGCTAGGCCGTGATGGGCATCACGGCTAGGCCGTGATGGGCTCTGTTTGGCTCATTTTCTTCAGTTTTAAAGCTCCATCTTCATCCAAACTTCATCATGGTTGATTTTGAGCAATTTACCCTTGATATCTGCAAAACAACACACGAAAACCGCCTTACCCGTTCCAAAGGAAAATCAACCTAAAATCTAATAAAAATATGCCTAAACTACATGAAAATGCATGCAAAATGATAGACAAAGATGATGTGGAATCACACTTATCAAATCACCCCAAGCTTAAAACTTTGCTTGTCCTCAAGTAATTACTCAGGCCATAAGATAATTCAATCAAAGCATGGATAGTGAACCCAGAACCCTAGAAGCTAATCCAAGTAATAGGCATTTTTAATAAGCACTCAAGAGATAATCAAGTTCTAGTCCAATTAGAAGCTTAGGTTCTTCAAGTTCATATCCTCACTGATTTGGGCACTCATCTCACCTCACTCAAGTGTTTTAGGGTTTATGACAATTCACTCCATTTCCTCAAGGAAAGTATTTTACCATAGGCTTGACTATTAACCAACTCTCCACTTTATTAATGAAAACACTTAAGAATCAAGAGGTCTTTTCCTTTGGTTGTAATGTGGCCATGGGATTTATTGTTAGGTGGGAAAATCAAAGAAAGGGAATTTCACGAAGGCTAGACAGATTATCAAACATTACAAAGTACGACACCTTCTAAAATACCTTTTGGGGGCTTTGATTTACTTTTTCCACCTTTCTTCTTTCTATTATTATTATTATTTTTTTTTCTTTTTCTTTTTCTTTTCATTTCTCACTTTCTTTGTCATCCCCTTCTCCATTTTTTTTTCTGTTTATTTCATTTTTATTTGTTTGGAGAAGGGGAGCTTTTTAGCTCAAGAGAAATATTTTCATCCCATTCTTTTTCCAACTACCATTTTGCCCCTTTTTGTAATACTTTAAAAGGTGCCATACCAAGCATTATTTATCAAATTAATTCATGGTACCAAGAAAAGTATTTTTTTTATTTAGGCTCAAAATTGGGCAACTAAGGGGTAGCATTTATCATTCAATGCTCGGGAGGCCAGAAAAATACCTAGTGCCTCAATCATATTCAAAAATGTTTTCAGAAATTTTTAAGTTTTGAAATGGTTTCAAGTCAAGTTCTAGAAAATACAGTCCATGAGGAATTACAACACTCTATCACAAGAAATGGGGTAGATTTAGTGAATACCCCTTTTTGGCTCAAAATCTTACATTTAGTAGTTCAAAAATCAGTGAGAAACACAAGTTTAAGGAACCACATGCTAATTATCAACTATCAAATGACTATCTCAAGAATTTTTATTTTTAGCCATATCACAAGAATAATGAAAAATTGGGTTCAAAATTCACTATCTCAATTCATTTGGCTCCAAGTTCTCACAATCGGATGCATGTTCTAAGTGAGAGGCAATCTAGAGAATGTGATCATACCAATCTATGCCTATGTGAATGCAATATGAATGCAACCATGCAAATGCAAAAATAAATACCCCCACCCCAAGCTTGATTACTTACATTGTCTCCAATGTAAATAATCAAGTCGGAGAGAGGAGAAAAATGGAACAACCTACCGAGTCGGTAGCGGGTGTTGGCTTCACATTCCAGTCAAAACTTGGGTAGGAATTTTATCACGGCCGTGAGGCTTATCACGGGCAGGCCGTGATCGTTTCTGGTCCTCAGGAGTTGCCCTGTCACGGCCGTGATCTACATCACGGCTAGGCCGTGATGCTCTCTGGCCTTGGCATCCTACTCATCACGCCCGTGATGGTTGTCACGCGCTAGGCCGTGATCCTTTCGTGCTCTTGTTTAGTTCATCACGGCCGTGACCCTTTGTCACGGCGGCAGGCGTGATGGCCTCGACTTTATTTTTTTATGCTCTTCTTCTCTTTCTCAACCTGAAAACACTAGACAAACCTATTAATGATATTTTTGCCTCTTGATCTTCTCAAATTATTCAAGAGGTGCATTCAAAAACAAAAGGAAAAAGGGAAAGAAAACTTGGGTTGCCTCCCAAGAAGCGCTTATTTATGGTCATAAGCTTGACCAAACTTCCTTCAGTCAACCGGGTCGTTTGGGCGTAGAAGTGCAGGAACACTTCTTTTCCATGGAGCTCCTTCAAATAGCCGTTTCTGCTCATACGGCCAGTAACGCTTCCGCTTTGCTCTTTTCTCTCGGAGCTTCCTAGCCTTCCTTTCTTCCGGCGGAAGTTTTGTTTCCGCATGGACAGCAACTCCAACTTCACCACTGCTGGGTGCATCATTAGCCCTGCAAATCTTTGGGGTTGCTTCCATGCTAAGTTCTTTCTCTACCGCTGGAGTCTTTACATCAATTCTGCACACATGGCTCTCAAAAGGAGAGTTGTTACAAGAGTTAATCAACTGAAAATTTACCCTACCTTCCTCTACATTTAGAGAGAGTTTGCCATTGCTTACATCTATTAATGCTCCAGCGGTTGCCAAGAATGGCCTTCCTAAAATGATGGGGAATTTAGAATTCCCTTTCATGTCCAATACCAGGAAGTCGGTTGGGATGAGAATTTTTCCTACCTTTACAGGAACATTCTCTAGTATGCCTAGAGGAGTCCTAGTTGAGCCATCCGCAATTTGTAAGGGGAATTTGAATGGTCTCAACTCTTTGCTTCCCAACCTTTCCATGATAGTGAGGGACATCAAGCTCGCACTAGCCCCTAGGTCACATAAGGCTTGGTCAATTTGCACTTGTTCAATCGAGCAAGCGATGGAGAAACTACCTGGGTCTTTCAGTTTAGTAGGCATTTTAGTCTCTACATCTACTTGCTTTTTCCTGACCAACCTCTGTGGGAAAGGTATCGGGGGTTGGTACGGTGGTGGAGGGACATATTTCGATTCTGGCTCTTCTTTTTCGCTCGTGTCCTCCTCCGGTTCCACGTCCATTTCAGCTACCCCCACCCCAAGCTTATCATCCCTCAAGTGTATGACATTGCAATGCTCATTGGGATTTGCTTCGGGTTGCCCCGGGAATGCACCCTTAGGTCTCGAGTACGTGCTGGCTTGTTGGACAATCTGGTTTTCTAGCATCTTGTTATGAGTTGCTAAGTTGTCTACCTTAGATGCTAGATCCTTTATTGCCTCACTCACTGCCCTTCCTTGTTGTCTAAACTCCTCATTTTGTTTTGTCTGAGTTTCGACAAAACTTTCAAATAAAGTCTCGAGTTTAGATCTTTGTACCTGAGGGTACCCCGGTGCTACTCTCTTATTACCTTGACCCTCTTGGAACTCATGGTTGAGCGTGTTGCTGTAGTTGCCGTAAGAGAGGTAAGGGTTGTTTCTTCTTTGGTTGTGGGGATTTGGGGGAGCATAGTTGGGCAGCTTCGGGTTTGTATCATAGTAGTTGTTACAAGAATTCACTTGTTCACCCGAAGCGCCGGATCCATGTGGGCATCCCATCATGTCATGTCCCTGCATTCCACAAATCTCACAAACAAGGTTAGTAGCACCTAATGCACTCACATTAGCTCTTTCAAGCCGATCAAAACGTTTATTAAGTGAGTCTATCTTTGACATAATAAGATCTGTGCTATTTACCTCAAACTTACCCATCGAAATCTTGATCGGCTTAATAACTCTTTCGGATCCCCATTGGTGGTAGTTGGTGGCGACATTCTCGATGATGTTGAATGCCTCGGTGAGAGGCCTATTCATAAACGCTCCACCGGCTGCAGAATCTAGTGACACCTTCGAAGAGTAATCCAATCCGTTATAGAAGGTGTGCACTATTAACCACCTCTCGAGTCCGTGATGTGGGCACGACTCCAGCAGTCCCTTGTATCGATCCCAGGCTTCCGATAATGATTCTCCGTCTTTTTGGAAGAAGCCGGTGATCTGGGTTCTTATGTAGGCCGTCTTGGATGGAGGGAAGAATTTCTCCAAGAACGCCTGCTCCAATTGGTCCCAAGTAGTCAAAGTGTTAGCGGGGATTTGCTTAAGCCAGGCCTTCGCCTTTCCAGTGAGAGATGAGGGGAACAATCTCAAACGCACAACATCGACTGAGGCTCCATGAATCCGGATTGCATCGGTGAACTCTAAAAATGTCTCTATGTGATCGGTCGGGTCCTCCGAAGGCAATCCTCCGAATTGATGTTGCCTAATCATGTTGATTAACATGGGCGATATGGTATAGTTTTCCGCCTCAATCTCTGGCCTTGCAATCCCAGTTCGCAAGCCTCTCGCATTTGGGGCTGCGTAGTCCTTCAAAGGTTTTGTATCCGGTTGATTCGCCATGAGTGAAATGGGAATCGACCTTTCTTCCTCTCTTAGTAGTCTTCTACGTCTGTGGAAGGTCCTCTCGATCTCCGGATCAATCTCACTAAGGCTCCCAAGACTTAGAGATCTTTGCATATAACACACAGAGAGATGGATACAATAGAAGGAAAAGAAATTTTTTTTTTTGATTTTTTTTTTCAGAAATAAAAATCAAACAAAAAGAAAAGAAAAGGTCCAGAAAAATCAATTCAAAATTTGAATTGAGATTCGAAAAGGCACGATCCCCTAACGGCGCGCCAAAAACTTGATGTCGCGTAAGTCGACGTGCGACGACGCTCGTGCGTATCCGGCAAGTGTACCGGACTGCCGTCAAGTAATAAAAGATATCGAACCCACAGAGACTGTGTTTTCGAATCGCAATCGGTTTTCGAATTGAGTGAATCTGGACTTTGTAAAGGGTTTTGAAAAATGTTTGAATTTGAAATTGAAATGATAGACGAACAGAAAACAAATGTTTTTGGGGTTTTCGATTTAAATGGATTCCTAGGGATTTGGGTTACCTTTGAGGTTGTTTATGTTGCTAATCTGATTTACCTTTGTTGATTACCGAAATTGCCTTGAAGGCGAGTTTATCCTCCGATAGCTTAAGCTCCCTCTCGGGTTACAAAGCCGTGCCCAATTGACCCGACCCCTACTCTGGTGGTAGTCGATCACAGATTGGACCCTTTTCGTTCCGTGACTACTCGTTGCTCCTCGAGGACGGCTTCTAACTCTCGTGATTTCAGTCCCAAGTCCGACTTCTATAGGTCCGACACCCAAGTTCACCGCTAGGTTCCTCCTTGGAATGTCTCAGTCATACAAATAACCTAAGTTCACCGCTAGGTTCCTCCTTAGATCATTCACATCTCACAAACTAGTGGCTGCCGGGCTTTGCGAGTGAAACACCCTAGAAATCCTAAGTTCACCGCTAGGTTCCTCCTTAGAACGTCTATGTCACGTAAATAACGGTTGCCGAAATTTATGAGTGATTTACACACTAGAAATCAGATCTAAAGCAAATCGTAATTAACAAAGAGTTTACATCAAATTTACATCATAAACAAACCTCGGGCAGAGCCCTAATCCCTAGAAACTATGCTACTACTCACGCCTTGCCATGGAGATGACAAGCATGATTACAAATAGCATGAAAATACAAAAAATCAGAGAAGAGAAGAGAAGAGGAGAAGAGAGATCTAAGCCTAGAGTAGTAGCCCCTAATGTGTTGATGTTGTATTGTGTGTCCTCTGTATCTGATGCCTTGGTCCATATTTATAGAAATGGGGAAGTTAGAGTCCCAAACCAACTCAAAATCTGATCTATTTCGGTTTCTTCAGATCCAAGTAAAGCGCGTCACGGCCGTGATGTCCATCACGGCCAGGCCGTGACGGTCTCTGCCTCTGCAATTCTGGAAAATTCAATTTCTCGCGACGCGAGATGCTGCTCGCGACACGAGCCTTCCTTTCATGGCCCGTGATGAATTTCACGGCTGGGCCGTGATGTGCTCTGACTTGTGGTGGTTTTGGGTCACGGCCGTGATGGCTATCACGGCCAGGCCGTGATGACTCGACTTGACCTTTCTTCTTTTTCAGTTTTGCTCGATCATGGCCGTGATGGGCATCACGGCTAGGCCGTGATGGGCTCTGTTTGGCTCATTTTCTTCGGTTTTAAAGCTCCATCTTCATCCAAACTTCATCATGGTTGATTTTGAGCAATTTACCCTTGATATCTGCAAAACAACACACGAAAACCGCCTTACCCGTTCCAAAGGAAAATTAACCTAAAATCTAATAAAAATATGCCTAAACTACATGAAAATGCATGCAAAATGATAGACAAAGATGATGTGGAATCACACTTATCACCAGTTAACATCCTTTTTTGGGTTTCACATCCGCCAAAAAGGATGTAAGTGGGAGACGGGATCCAGGATTCCTTTTATGATTCAGTCCTTCAAGAAGGATGTTAACTGGGAGAACGATAATCTTCGGGAGTGGAGAAAGGGGTAGAGGTCGTCTACTCCCGGAGCTGGCCGAGCACCTCATCATCCAGCTTTCTCAGGGGGAAGTGACTACAGCCTCCCTTAAGAGAGAGTGGTGGCGCTTGATTAGGGGGATTGGGGGCCGTCTGGACTTGCCCCTGTTCTAATTGGGGGGACTACTGTCCCGCCGAGCGGCCCTTATTTTCAATTTCAGCTTTCGATTTCAGCGTTGTGCTTGGTCCCTTGAATGTACTTTTCAAGAGTCAAACTCGGCTTTATTTTTGCTTTACGCATTGTACTCGGTTTCCTTAATAAAATAATGGCTCGTACTCGGCCTTTTTGATCCGAACTTCGTTCTTTGCTCATATCCGGCTTTAATAATTTCGCGGCTCAAATTCAGCGTTAATAACTGGTCGCGCTGTCGCGCACGCGCCAAAAAGGACGAGTGGGTTTAAAAGTGTAGTATAGTGCGACAACTCGGATGTCGTCTCTCAAGGACTCTGAGAATATTACTTTTCACAAAAAAAATCAGTTTTGGGGGGGGGTTTGGATTGGAGTACAAAATAAGAAACAACAAAACAGAGCAATCAAAAACAAGGCAGTTGAAAAGGGATTATCAATAGTCAAAAACAGATTAATCTATTGCTCTTGATTTCCCACTATCATAGGTTCATACAATTTCCAGGCCCTAAGCAAATTCTTATCCCCTCCGGTTGTAGCAACAATTTACAAACGAAACTACTGCTACAGATACATGTCCCTATTCCCGAATTAAACAAACGGGGTTAAGCCCTCATGAACTAAACGAACATGAACGTACACACGCGAATTAAACAAACGCGATTGATTATAGGAACATGATATCACCGGAAATAAATCAATACAATGCATTATACTCCTGAATTAAACAAACAGAAATACAAGGCATGGCATTGAAGAGGGAAAAGCATACAAAACAGGAAAGTATAAGAACCTCAAGTATGTGGAAATCAATTACAATAGATCAATCCTAAGAATTTAGTTCTCCATAACACAAACGAAATCACAGAGAAAAGTGTAAAACAGAAAATGGAGAAGCAAAAAGTCTTTTCAAAATATTCAGAACAGCCTTTTATACAAATTCAGAATTCAGATGGCTCGCGAGGCGAACAACCATTCGCGAGGCGAATTTCATGAACTGTCAGCAACCCTTGGCATTCTCGCGAGGCGAAGTGTCTCTCGCGAGGCGAGGATATGAAGAGTTTCCTCCTTACGCCCGTTATGGCCATCAGGGCCTAACCGTGATGCTCTCTGACTTCCAGACTCGCGAGGCGAAGGGATGCTCGCGAGGCGAGACTCTTCGACTTCAAAATCGCCACGGCCATGACCTTCAACACGGGCAAGCCGTGATCGTCTCCTGACTTTTTCAGGTTTGGAAGACTCGCGGGCGAGACCTTCTTCGCGAGGCGACCCGGAGACTTAGCAATTTCTTGGAACAGTCGAAGCCGGGTCGCGTGGCGAGCATGGCTTTTCGGGGCGAATCCCCTGTTCTTTATTTTCTCAACTTCTACTTAACCTGAAAACAAGGAAATAAGCATAAGTGTATTATTTTGACTTAAAACTAGCTAAATTAACTTAAAACTACTCTAGAGACTCAAAACCTTGCTTGAGGACAATCTAATCTAATTTGGGTAAAAATACGATATAATTTGCACAAAACCCTGGTCATACTAGCTATGAAACTAGATGAGCCAGAGGCTTATCAAAATACCCCAAACTTAAACTTTGCTTGTCCCCAAGCAAACTAAGACTCAATAAAAAAACAAAAAGACTCAAGACCTGGCAAGCTCAAAAGATTCAATCAACATTGCACACATTCAAGCAATACATCAAAACAGTTTTTCTTCATTGTTTCCCCCTTTTCAAACAGAGCAATCCCCATATTCATTTATTCTAAACATTTGAGAGTTTCATCATGAAAACAATCAGAAATCTAAGCAGGGGATCTAAGTCACACACAAGGGGGAGATCACCAAATCCAAACAACTGCCTTCCTCACAAGGGCATTATTTGTTCACTCAGTCACTCAGTTTATGTCAGGCTAACAACTTGCACTCAGTTTCACTTTTCAAGTACACTTCCCAAAAATTTGCCTTTCATCTCAAAATGGCTCCCACAGAAAACATGCAAGCAACATCAGAAGGTCTTTTATGGGTTGTAATGGGGCCTGGCTAAGGGTAGGATATACAAAAGAACTAAGCTGAAGACCCTAGGAACTAAGAGAGCATGAACTATATTTACACCTTGAAATTCACTCAAGTTCCTTTCTTTATTTTTTTCTTTACACTTCTGGGTGGCTACAGCTCTTTTTATTTCTTTTTTGGCATTTTTGTATTTTTTTTATTTATTTTTTTTTTCAACATTTGTACACTTTTTCTTTCACAAGCCTTTGGCTCCAACTTTTTTTTTTTTTTTCAATCCCAACAACATATTGCACCTCGTAGCCACCCCAAACTTAGTTTCTTGCACCCACTCTAAGATTACATGCTCTCCTAATCCTAAGATCGGGTTAACATGGTTTTCCAGATTTTTGGGCTTATAACATTAGGTTATCAAGAACTAATAGGCTAATAGGCTCAAAAGGGCTAACTAGGGAACATGCAATAGGAATTAGTTTATTCAGGCCAAGTAGCTATTTACAAAGAAACTGCCTAAATCATTTGCTACACACATATAATCATGCAAACCAAAAAGAGATTCAATCAAATCCAGGGAAATGCAACTTGAAAGTGATTTTCACACATTTTAAAACATGTTGGAGGCTCAAAACCTCACCTGGACATTCATGCAAATTGTTTGAAAGAGATACTATCCCTAGTGTGTGCTCCCTATCACCCCAAACTTATCATTCATCATGCTATCATAACAAAATCCCAAAGTTCAGTTTTCAATTTCACATGGGAATCACAAAATTTTTCAGCCTAGGGGGAATCATCACTTATCAATCATGCAAGCAATCTGTGCAACATCAATCAAAATCTAGCAAACTTGCCAACTAAAAACTTAACACACAAATGCTCCCCGAGCTTCTCAAATTATTCAGGAGCTTTATTCAAAGAAAAGAAAAACTACAACTAGTTCCCTCCCCCACACTTAAAACATGCATTGTCCCCAATGAACAACAAAATTATACAATCAGAGTGAGGGGAAAAGGAAAAGAAACTCCCTGATCAAGTATCGAGTAGGTTGGAGCATCTAAAGATAGCTCCTCAACATTAGCATCCGCAGGTCAGCAGACCTCCACACCATGGAATGGCTTCAACCTTTGTCCATTAACCTTGAAGGTTTTGTTGGTACCTGCATCCTTGATCTCAACTGCACCATATGGAAACACATTAGTAACAACAAATGGTCCTATCCACTGGACCTAAGTTTCCCGACCATCAATCTCAGGCGGGAATTAAACAATAAGACTTTCTGACCCACAAAAAATTCTTTCCTAACAATCATTCTATCATGAAAAATTTTGTTTTCTCTTTATACAGCCTGGAGCTCTCATAGGCTTCAAGCCTAAGCTCCTCAAGTTCTTGCTGAATCGCAGTTTTCTCTCAACACCAGATTTCTTCATGTCCATGTTGCAACACTTTATTGCCCAATATGCTCTATGCTCAACTTCCACCGGGAGGTGGCATGCCTTGCCAAAAACTAGCCGGAAGGGGGACATCCCTATAGGTGTCTTAAAAGCAGTCCTCTGGGCCCACAGTGCGTCTTCCAGACGGCGGCTCCATTCCCTTCTGTTTGGCTGCACCATCTTCTCTAGGATTTGCTTAATCTCCCTGTTTGATATTTCTGCTTGGCCATTGGTTTGGGGATGGTAAGCAGTAGACACTCTATGTACAACCCCATATTTTCTGAGTAAGGCCTCCAAGGTTACATTCACAAAAATGTGTGCCCTGGTCACTGATGATGGCCTTGGGTATGCCAAACCTGCAAAAAATGTTGGACCTAACAAATTTTGACACAATCTGAGCATCGTTAGTCCTAGTGGGGATTGCTTCCACCCACTTTGAAACATAATCTACAACTAACAAAATATATACAAAACCAAAAGAAGGGGGAAAAGGACCCATGAAGTCCATCCCCCACACATCGAAGACCTCACAATAAAGCATTGGCTGCTGGGGCATCTCACTCCTACGAGTGATTGCCGGGCCTGTTATTTGACATTCCTTACAACTCTTATACACTTCATATGAATCCCTGAAAATTGTGGGCCAGTAGAATCCGGAGTCCAGGACTTTTCTTGCTGTCCTTTGAGGTCCAAAGTGTCCTCCAACTGGAGATGCATGTGAAAAATGCAGGATGGACTCTGTCTCATGCTCGGGTACACACCTCCGAATGACTTGGTCACTGCAAAACTTCCACAGATAGGGGTCGTCCCACACATAATATTTTGCATCGCTCTTCAGCTTATGAAACTTCTGTCTACTTGTACCTGCAGGAACAACACCAGCAACTAGAAAATTTACAATGTCAGCAAACCAGGGGGTTACCCCATACATATGTAACAATCTCTCATCAGGGAAATCATCTTGGATGGGAAATGTATCCTCATCCCTTGCTATCCTACTCAAATGATCACGCTGCAGATTTTCAGCTCCACTTTTATCCTTTATCTCCACATTGAATTCCTGAAGCAAAAGCATCCACCGATCGGTCTAGGCTTAGCTTTCGGCTTCTTCAGCAGATATTTCAAAGCTGCATGGTCTATAAAAACAGTCACCCGAGAACCTAGCAAATAAGACCTAAACTTGTCAAGTGCAAATACAATAGCTAGCAGCTCTTTCTCAGTGGTGGTGTAATTTGCCTGTGCGGCATCTAGGGTCCTAGAAGCATAGTGAATTACATGGGCAACTTTGCCCACCCTTTGTGCCGAACTGCCCCCCACAAAGAAAATTTGAGGCATCACACATCGGTTCAAACGGGAGTGTCGATCTGGGGGCTAGATGACGGGGTAGAAGTCAACGCCTTCTTCAAATAGTCAAACGACTCTTTGCACTTTTCATCAAATGGAACAGGGCATCATTTTTCAACAGATTTGCGATGGCGGTGCTATCTTCTTTGAAGTCCTTTATAAAGCGCTGTAGAAACCTGCATGTCCAAGAAAGGAACGTATCTCGCGTACGCAAGATGGGTAAGGCAATGAAGCAATTACATTTATTTTTGCAGGATCCACAGAAATACCCTCTTTGGAAATTACATGACCCAATACTATCCCATGTTCTACCATGAAATGACATTTCTCATAATTCGGAATCAAATCGGTATCAATGCATCTCGAAGAACTAGATCTAGACTATGCAAACAAGCATCAAAAGAGGAGCCATACACAGTAAAATCATCCATAAACACCTCTATGCAGTTTTCAATAAAATCGGAGAAAATACTAAGCATGCATCTTTGAAAGGTGCGGGGAGCATTACAGAGGCCAAATGGCATCCTCCTATAAGCAAACGTCTTGAAGGGGCACGTGAAGGTGGTCTTTTCCGATCCTCGGGGGCAATATGAATCTGGAAATACCGGAAAAGCCATCTAGAAAACAATAATGGGATGACCAGCCAGCCGATCTAGCATCTCGA
The DNA here is from genome assembly GCA_030762895.1 of Sophora flavescens. Taxonomy (NCBI): domain Eukaryota; kingdom Viridiplantae; phylum Streptophyta; class Magnoliopsida; order Fabales; family Fabaceae; genus Sophora; species Sophora flavescens. The sequence goes on from CM061063.1 coordinate 33,551,124, forward strand.
TCTATGAACGGCAAAGGAAAATGATCCTTTCGGGTGGCCTGGTTTAGCTTCCTATAGTCTATACAAACTCTCCAGCTATTCCGGACTCTAGTAGGCACAAGTTCATTATTCTCATTCCTAACTCTTGTTAAACCAGATTTCTTTGGTACAACTTGAACCCCGGACTTACCCAAGAACTATCGGAAATGGGATAGATAATACCACCTGTAGAAGCTTGGTCACCTCTTTCTTTACCACATCCGAGAATCGGTGGGTTAAGTCGCCTTTGGGCCTGTCACGTGGCTTAGCCCCATCCTCCAAGAAAATTCTGTGCATGCATCCGGAGGGGCTAATTCTGGAATATCGGCCAATGTCCACCCAATGGCCTTCTTGTTTTTCCTCAAAACTTCTAAAAGCTTGTCTTCCCGATCGAGTTGAGGGTGGAGGAAATGATGATGGCAATGTTGCATCCCTCCCCAAGTAGGCATACTTTAAGTTCTCGGGAAGTGGTTTGAGTTCCAAAGGAGGCGGCTGCTCAACAGATGGTGCATTGGGAGCAGCCATAGGGTCAAGGACTTTTCTTGAGTAAACATGACTTCACTCTCATTATCACTTTCACTATCATCCTCACCCCTGCAATGTTAAATCCAAAAACTCGGAACAAAACAGAACATGGGTTAGTGTTAGTGCAGTTAGTACAAGTATATACATCATCAAAACCAGAAATAACAGGAAAATCAGAAATAAGGTCATCATGAGTGTTCTCAATGAGTTCAGACAGCAACTCTAAGTGGAATACAGAGTGCTCCTCTCTTTGGGTGCTTCATAGCATCAAAAATCTTGAATTTGGCCACAATACCACCAAACTCCATCGACATAGTCCCATCATAAACATCAATCTTGGTCTTGGATGTCATCATGAATGGTCTCCCCAAGTTTATGGGTGATCTTATGGACTGGGTATCTCCTGCCATATCTAGGATATAGAAATCCGCAGGGAATATCAAATAATCAACTTGCACCAGGAAATCCTCTTCCATCCCCATGGGTCGGGCACTGGTCCTGTTAGCCAATGGATGGTAAGACCTGTGTCTTTGCAATGGCCCCGAGATCAAGGTTATTAAAGATGGAGGTAGGCATGACATTGATTGATGCTCCCAAGTCCAACATACAGTTCTCAAACTTCTTGTCCCCAATAGTGCATGGGATAGTGAAGGTGCTCGGATCCTTGCACTTTTGTGGCGATACTTGATTAGGGCCTATAGAAGCAACTCTCTCTATCTTTGACTGGATAAGCTGAGACATTCATTCCCAAGTCAACCCTCTCATTAATCTTCATCTTCCTCTTGTTAGTGCATAGGTCCTTCAGAAATTTAGCATATCCCGGGCACTTGCTTGATCACATCCAACGGTGGAATATTAATGACTACTTTTCGAAAACATCAAGAATCTCCTTCTCTTTATTCTCACCACCCATCTTCAAATTTTTCTGAATTTCTGTGTGGGAATGGAATGGGTGGTCTATACACTCTCTCGGTTTCAACTTCAACCACGAGGCTCGGGAGTAGCCTCGTCGGTAGGCTCGGGAGTAGCCTTAACAGTTTCTTCATCCTTTCCAGAAGTGGCCTCAACAACCTTTCCGGATCTCGGAGAGATGACACTCACATTAGGGTTGGAGGCATTAGGATTTATCACTTTGGTCGTGCGGGCAGCTGGTTTGTCCCTTGACCTTGTTGTATACTATTCATGGATGTAGCCAACTGTCCAATCTGTGTATGCAATGCCTGAATACTCGCATCCGTCCTCTCTGAAATGTACACTAGATGCAGCCATTTGCTTCACCAAGTCTTCTAATGATGGTCCAGAAGGTGCAGAAGTGGTCACTGGAGGATGATTCTGAGGTGCCATTGGCTGTTGTTGGGAAGAGTTCCCATACCGCAGATTAGGGTGATTTCTCCAGCTAGGATGGTACCTATTAGTAGAGAGGTGTGGAATCTTTGTCCGATTCTCGATTGCCTCCTTGATTATAGGGGTTCATTGCATAAGCCTGAGGTACTTCACTGACAAATTTTTCTCTCTGGATCGGGCATGGATCAAATGGATGCTCAGGTGCATTGCACATGCTACATAACTTTGCAGGCTGAACCTTGTCTATTGCCAATTGTCTTACAAAGGAAGTCAGCTCATCCAATCTATTCTCAAGGGCGGCCTGGTTAGAAGATGAACTATGAATCTCATGCACGCCTCTTGGCTCAACTGAATTTCTTCTTGTAGAAAACTGCTGGGAATTCAACGACATGTTCTCAATAAGTTGCTTAGCAGCAGCTGGGGTCTTATCAACTAATGCTCCCCCACTAGCAGCATCCAACAGATTCCTATCCATAGGCAACAATCCTTCATAAAAGTATTGGACCAGGAGTTGTTCAGAAATTTGATGCTGGGGGCAACTAGAGACCAAATGTTTAAACCTTTCCCAGTACTCAGCTAGTGACTCGTTCCCTTGCCTTATGCCACATATCTCTTTCCTTATTGAAGCAGCTCTTGAAGCAGGAAAATACCTTTCTAGAAACACCCTCTTCAAATCATTCCAAGTTGTGATGGAGTTAGGCTCAAGGTACAATAGCCAATCCTTTGCAGCTCCTTGGAGTGAAAATGGAAAAGCCTTCAGCTTGATACTGTCCTCAGTGACTCCCTCTGCTCTCGAGGTTGTGGAGTATACAACTTGGAATTCTTTCAAGTGCTTGTGTGGATCCTCACCTGCAAGACCATTAAACTTGGGCAAAAGGTGAATAAAACCAGATTTCAGTTCGAAAGGGGTGTCAGCACCAGGATAAGAAATACATAATCCATTATAGTTGACATCAGGGGCAGCAAGCTGCCTTAATGTCCTCTGGTCTCCCATGATTTCAAAAGCAGTTTTAAAATTGGAATTACTACTAGTGCTAGCCCGAAATTCCCTACGGAGTGTGTGCAATGTTCTTTCAATTTTCGGGTCAAAATCACACAGTTCAGGGCAATGAGACCTAGTAGCCAGACCAATTCAAAACAGAACAGAAAATAAAAGAAAGAAAAGAAAATAAAATAAAAACAAATTGAGAAAAATACAACTCAGAGTCCCCGGCAACGGCGCCAATTTTTGGTCGCGCTGTCGCGCACGCGCCAAAAAGGACGAGTGGGTTTAAAAGTGTAGTATAGTGCGACAACTCGGATGTCGTCTCTCAAGGACTCTGAGAATATTACTTTTCACAAAAAAATCAGTGGTGGGGGGGTGTGGATTGGAGTGCAAAATAAGAAACAACAAAACAGAGCAATCAAAAACAAGGCAGTTGAAAAGGGATTATCAATAGTCAAAAACAGATTAATCTATTGCTCTTGATTTCCCACTATCATAGGTTCATACAATTTCCAGGCCCTAAGCAAATTCTTATCCCCTCCCGGTTGTAGCAACAATTTACAAACGAAACTATCACTTCTGAGATACATGTCCCTATTCCCGAATTAAACAAACGGGGTTAAGCCCTCATGAACTAAACGAACATGAACGTACACACGCGAATTAAACAAACGCGATTGATTATAGGAACATGATATCATAGGAAATAAATCAATACAATGCATTATACTCCTGAATTAAACAAACGAAATACAAGGCATGGCATTGAAGAGGGAAAAGCATACAAAACAGGAAAGTATAAGAACCTCAAGTATGTGGAAATCAATTACAATAGATCAATCCTAAGAATTTAGTTCTCCATAACACAAACGAAATCACAGAGAAAAGTGTAAAACAGAAAATGGAGAAGCAAAAAGTCTTTTCAAAATATTCAGAACAGCCTTTTATACAAATTCAGAATTCGGATGGCTCCGAGGCGAACAACCATTCGCGAGGCGAATTTCATGAACTGTCAGCAACCCTTGGCATTCTCGCGAGGCGAAGTGTCTCTCGCGAGGCGAGGATATGAAGAGTTTCCTCCTTACGCCCGTTATGGCCATCAGGGCCTAACCGTGATGCTCTCTGACTTCCAGACTCGCGAGGCGAAGGGATGCTCGCGAGGCGAGACTCTTCGACTTCAAAGCGCCACGGCCATGACCTTCAACACGGGCAAGCCGTGATCGTCTCCGACTTTTTCAGGTTTGGAAGACTCGCGGGCGAGACCTTCTTGCGAGGCGACCCGAGACTTAGCAATTTCTTGGAACAGTCAGGCTTCGGGGTCGCGTGGCGAGCATGGCTTTCGCGGGGCGAATCCCCTGTTCTTTATTTTCTCAACTTCTACTTAACCTGAAAACAAGGAAATAAGCATAAGTGTATTATTTTGACTTAAAACTAGCTAAATTAACTTAAAACTACTCTAGAGACTCAAAACCTTGCTTGAGGACAATCTAATCTAATTTGGGTAAAAATACGATATAATTTGCACAAAACCCTGGTCATACTAGCTATAAAACTAGATGAGCCAGAGGCTTATCAATAACTTAATAACTCGGACTTGGCTAATAGGATCATGCTTGACCTTTAGACTTAATTTCATGGCTCGAATTCGGCCACCAGGCTCAAACTTGGCCTTTAGAATTTAATTGGCTCGAACTCGGCCACCGGGCTCAAATTTGGCCTTTAAAATTTAATTGGCTCGAACTCGGCCACCAGGTTCAAACTTGGCCTTAGGAATTTGACTGGCTCGAACTCGGCCGTTGGCTCGTACTCGGCCACAAGGCTCAAACTTGGCCTTAGAAATTTGACTGGCTCGAACTCGGCCATTGGCTCGTACTCGGCCACCAGGCTCAAACTTGGCCTCAGAAATCTGGCTGGCTCGAACTCGGCCATTGGCTCGTACTCGGCCACCAGGCTCAAACTTGGCCTCAGAAATTTGACTGGCTCGAACTCGGCCATTGGCTCGTACTCGGCCACCAGGCTCAAACTTGGCCTTAGAAATTTGACTGGCTCGAACTCGGTCATTGGCTCAAACTTGGCCTTAGGAATTTGACTGGCTCGAACTCGGCCATTGGCTCGTACTCGGCCATCAGGCTCAAACTTGGCCTCAGAAATTTGACTGGCTCGAACTCGGCCATTGGCTCGTACTCGGTCACCAGGCTCAAACTTGGCCTTAGAAATTTGACTGGCTCGAACTCGGCCATTGGCTCGTACTCGGCCACCAGGCTCAAACTTGGCCTTAGAAATTTGACTGGCTCGAACTCGGCCATTGACTCGTACTCGGCCACCAGAATAAGATGCCTGCAGAATAAATACTTCGACAAAGTAAGAGAACATAAAACAATATTCATAATAAAATTTGTTTTTTATTGGATGGAGTCCGCGGTGTGCCTCGTTAAAACCTCCCCGGTCAAAACCCTTTTTGGGACAAAATACCGAGGTAGGAAAAAGAGTACAGCACCCGACTGTATACATCAACTATAATAAAACTTCAAATGAGAAGCATTCCAGGTTCTCGGGATAGGCTTCCCTGACAATTCTTCTAACCTATAAGCCCCGTTCCCCAGGTTTTCTATTACTCGGAATGGCCCTCCCCAGTTTGCTGCCAACTTGCCTTCCGTGCGATCCTTCCTTGCCTCCCCTGTTATTCTCAGTACTAAATCTCCATGCAGAAAACTCCTCGGCTTTACTCTTGAATTATACCTTCTGGTGGCTCTCTGTTTGCAGGCTTCTTCTCTGATTTTGGCCTCCTCCCTGATTTCTTCTACCAAGTCAAGTTCGACCCTCAGATTGCTCTCGTTATCATTCGGCTCGTGTTGTATACGTCGGAAAGACGGTTCACCAACCTCCACTGGGATCATGGCGTCTGTTCCATACGTCAGCCTAAAGGGTGTTTCTTGAGTGGTAGATTGAGGCGTACAGTGGTAGGCCCAGAAGATACTCGGTAACTATTCTGCCCAAGCTCCTTTGGATCTTCCTACCCTTTTCTTCAGTTCCCCGAGGATGACCTTGTTAGCTGCTTCGGCCTGCCCATTGGTTTGGGGGTGCTCAACCGATGTAACTTGGTGTTTAATACCGAGGTTGTCATAGAATTCCCGTAATGTCTTATCCACAAATTGTCTTCCGTTGTCAGTGACGATCGCGAAGGGAATTCCGTGCCTACAGATAAGGCTTTTCCATACAAATTTCTGCACTTTCTAGGCGGTAATCTTTGCCAAGGGCTCTGCTTCGATCCATTTGGTGAAGTAGTCCACCGCTACCAGTAGGAATTTGACTTGACCTTTGGCTACAGGGAAAGGCCCCAGTATGTCCATTCCCCACATAGCGAACGGCCAAGGCGAGTTTAATGTGTGAAGTCCTTCAGGGGGGGTACGATTTACATTGGAAAATCTTTGGCACTCATCACACTGCTTCGTCCACTCCATGCAATCAGCTCGGATGGTGGGCCAATAGTACCCTGCTCGGACTACCTTGGAGGCCATTGATCTGCCCCCACAGTGAAAACCACAGATTCCTCGGTGAACCTCTTCCATAACATACTTGGATTGTGCCCTCGTCAGACATTTTAGCAATGGTGCCGAGAATCCCCGCTTATACAACTCTCCGGAAACTATAGTAAAGTGACTTGCCCTGAGCCCGACTTTCCTAGCTTCGGCCCGATCCGAGGGCAGAGTTTCTGAGGATAAATACTCCCATATAGGCGTCATCCACTCTCGGTCAGCCAACTCGTTGGCCATCACCTCTTCTGTCCCAATGCTCGGTTCATTGAGGGTTTCTTGAATAACCGTTCTATGGTGACCCGGCTTCTTTGTACTGGCTAGCTTGGACAGTAAATCAGCCCGAGTGTTTTCTTCCCGGGGAATGTGCTCAATAGTGAACTTTTCAAAGCTGGAGATTAATTGGTTGACCTTACACAAGTACCTGGTGAGCTGAGGTTCCTTCGTTTGGTAGCCTCCGGATATTTGTCCGGTGACTAGTTGTGAATCACTCCGGCACCTAACAGCCCTTGCCCCCATTTCATTTGCCAGCCTTAATCCTGCTATCAAAGCCTCATACTCGGCTTGATTGTTCGAGGTTTTGAACTCAAACTTTAATGACTGTTCCAAGATCAGATCTCCCGGCCCTTCCAGAATCACCCCCGCTCCACTGCCCCTGACATTCGAGGATCTATCCACGTACAAATTCCACCATATATCCTCGGCTACTGACTGTGGATGGAGTTTGGCCATGAAGTCGGAGAGACATTGAGCTTTAAGAGGTCCTCTCATCTCGTATTTCAGGTCAAACTCGGACAATTCTACTGACCAAGCAATCATACTCCCCGCCAACTCGGGCTTTTTGAGTATCTGTCTAATCGGGTGATCCGTCTTAACAATCACCTGGTGACTCTGGAAGTACGGGCGCAATCGCCGAGCTGCGGTTACCAAGGCTAAAACCAGCTTCTCAATGACTTGATACCGAGTTTCGGCATCATGAAGTACCCTACTGATGAAGTACACTGGCATTTGAGCTTTCTACCTCCCCGTACAATGAAAGCTGGCTGATGGCATTCTCGGAGGCTGACAGATATAAATACAACTCCTTCCCGGGGATGGGTCGTGTTAATATCAGCGGGGAGGACAAAAAGGCCTTGAAGTCGACAAAGGCCTTCTCGCAGTCCTCGGTCCACATGAAGGTTTGGGGCTTCTTTAGTAGTTTGAAGAAAGGCCGAGCTTTCTCTGCGGATTTGGGCAGGAACCGAGACAATGATGCAAGCCGTCCTGCCAATCTTTGTACTTCTTTAACGTTCTGTGGGCTTCTCATCTCAATCACGGCCCGACACTTATCAGGATTGGCCTCGATTCCCGGTGCGTCAAAGATAAAGCCGAGGAATTTTCCCCCGGACACCGAAAACACACTTCTCCGGGTTCGGTCTCATGTTGTACCTTCTCAATTTCTTGAAAGATTTCCTCCAGATCCGTAGGGTGGTTCTTTGGGGTCATCGGATTTCACCACCATGTCATCCACATATACTTCCATAGTTCTGCCGATTTGTTTCTCAAATACCCGGTCCATGAGTCTCTGGTATGTAGCTCCCGCATTCTTCAGCCCAAACGGCATCACTCGGTAACAGTAATTTGACCCCTCAGTAATGAAGGCTGTTTTCTCCTCATCTGGGGGGTACATTCGGATTTGATTGTACCCGGAGTATGCATCCAAGAAGCTTAGAATTCTGTAACCGGAAGCCCCGTCAACCAGTTTGTCAATACTCGGCAAAGGATAGGAGTCTTTCGGGCAAGCTCTATTCAGATCTGTGTAATCGGTGCACATGCGCCACTTGCCGTTTGCTTTCTTGACGAGAACGACGTTGGCCAGCCATGTAGTGTACTCTACTTCTCGGATAAAATTGGCCTTGACCAACTTCGTTGTTTCCTCTTCCACAACTTTTCTCCTTTCTTCACCTAGTCTCCTTTTCCTCTGGGCCACTGGCTTCGCCTCGGGACAAATTGCCAATTTATGGCATAAGAAGTTGGGATCAATTCCCGGCATGTCAGATGTGGTCCAGGCGAATAGATCGACATTTCTGCGTAGCACTTGCTTTATTTCTTCCTTCAAAGTAGGTTCAAGGTGACCACCGAGTTTAGTGCACTGTTCAGGCTGCGCACCGAGCTGGAACTTCTCCAACTCCTCAATAGGCTGTGGACGTTGTTCCTGCATGTCCATCCTGGGATCCAGCTCAACGGAGTTTATGGAATTCATCGCCTTGTCTTTTCCCCTGTCTAGGGTTTCTGCTCGTGTGGGTTTAAGTTTGCTCACACGCAAACTATCAGCATAGCACTGTCTGGCCATCTTCTGATCTGCTCGGACAGCAACTATGTCCCCCGAGCTGGAAGGGAATTTCATCGTGAGGTGGGGAGTAGAGACCACAGCCCCTAGCTCATTCAAGGACGGTCTTCCGATCAGGATATTATATGATGTAACAGCATTGACTAGCACATACCTGACCATGATAGTTTTAGAAGCTCTGCCATCACCAAAAGTAGTCAGGAGGTCAATATATCCCCGAGTATCAACTTGTTCCCCTGCAAAGCCGACGAGCTTACTGTCGTACGGTTGAATCGATTTCTCTGGGATCCCAAGCTTCTGAAACGTTGAGTAATACAATATGTCTGCCGAGCTCCCCTGGTCGACAAGGGTTCTTTTGACCGAGAAGTTGGCCAACTGTACAGTGATCACCATGGGGTCATCTTGGTTAGGATCTACTCCCACAAAATCTTCATCGGAAAAGATAATAGGTGGGGAACTTCTGGGAGGTTTGCCGGATACCGAGTTGACAGTTCGGATGGCCCGCAGGTGTCTTCTCCGAGCTGAACTTGTTGTGCCTCCCCCTGCAAATCCTCCTGAAATGGTGTTTATCACGCCCCGAATCACATTATCCTCTTCTCGTCTTTCACTCTGGCCCTCTCTGGTTTCTCCTCTTTCATTATTTCGTTGACCGCCGCCCCTCCTCGGGCTTTGGTCACCCTCTCTTCTTCTGTTTCTGCCACGCCTCTCACTGTTGTTGTGGTTTCTCCGAACAAAGTTGTTGAGATGGTCAGCCTGAACCAGCTCTTCAATTTTATCTCTTAGGACCCAGCACTCCTCGGTGGTATGGCCATAATTGCGGTGATACCGACAATGCTTCTGTCGATCTGCGTTTTGGGGGGTGTGGCCACGATTTGGGAGCTGCAAAAGTTCCGCATTGTACGCTTCCTCGAACACCCGAGCCCGGTTTGTGTTGAGGGGAGTATAATGCTCATACTTCGGTCCCCTCTGGAAATGCTCGGACGGGCCTTTAAATTTTGGTTTATCACCCCCGCGCCTCCTCTTTCTCTTTACTTTCTACTTTGTCAGCATCATCGGTCCTCTCCCTTTTCTTGGATTCCTCAACTTCCTCCATATTGATGAACCCCGCAGCTTTTCTTCTCAGTTCGTCCATATTGGCTGGTGGTTTCCGAGCCAAGTGCCTTGCAAAAGGGCCAGGCCTTAACCCGGTCAGGATGGTGTGTAGTGCAACATCGGCACTGAGATTGGGGATGAGTACCGCCTCCTTGCTGAATCTGGCCATGAAGTTGCGCAGGGACTCATTCTTTTCTTGCACGAAGTTTACCAGCGAGGCCGAGGTTTTTGGTGGGCCGGCTCGTGGCAAACTGAGCGCTGAACTTAGCCACGAATGTATCGAAAGAGTCTATCGATGTTGGGGGTAGCTGGGTGTACCAGGTCAGCGCTGCCTCCTTCAGAGTGGTTGGGAAGACCTTACACATGACAGCGTCGTCATCCGTAAAGAGGTACATCTGCGTGGTGAAGGCGTCCAAGTGGCGCTCGGGGTCTGAGGTGCGATCGTATTTGTCAATGTTGATGGGCTTGTAGTTGGCTGGCAAGGGGACCCCCATGATATCGTTCGTGAAGGGATGCCTCGGCTTCCCATGGCTATTTTGTCATTTAGTCTGTTTGTCTGGAGTGAAAATTCTGGGGCCTGCCTAGGGAATCCCTCCTCCTCTGCTCGGTTGGTGTAATGGGAAGCCCGGAGTTGTGGACCCCCTTCCCTGTACAAGTTTCTGGACCCCTCAATCTCCGGTGGGCGGCGCTCTTTCTTGTGGAGAAGAGACCGACCTTTCCCTGCTCTGCTCTCTTTCGTGACGACTGTTCTGCCGGCGGATCTCTTCGTTTTCCCTTCTCAGCGCTGCAATTTGCGCGATAAGCTCCTGAACCATGGGATTGTCGGTCATTGCTGCTGGGCCTACGGATCACTCTCCAATATCCCCGTTGTTGGCATTCCCTGGCTCCTCCCTCCTGCAGTTTCTGCTCCTCGTCCTCACCATTTTGCGTGGTATGGGAAAATATTTGCTTCGATTCCCACAGACAGTGCCAAATGTTCCGTCCAAATACCTCGGATGTGAGATACTCGGCCGAACGAGGATTAGTGGGGTGTTTTTGGATTGTGCTTGACAGAATGTGGATTCTGCTCCTACGTATCCAAATGGGAATCAAAGCAAACGTAGTTCTGAATGACGGGGTGAGCCCCCTATTTATAGAGATCCCTCGGGATCAAGCTCCGAAATAAGCGGAGAAATATTTGGATCAGTCGCGATCATTCGGAGAACTATCCAGGAGCCCGATTATCCAGGAGAGGTATCCGAGCCCGATTATCCAGGAGGGATATTATGGCTAGCGAGATATTCGGCCCGATTAGTCATAATTTGGATAGCTTGAGGCCGAGGTATCTTCGTGCGTGGCCTGACATGGAAAAGGGTCGAGTAGTCATCCTCGGGTGTCAGGTGTGCTGACGTATTCTCGGCTTCGGAGGAGTTTGGGCTAAGGCCCATTCGCGAGGGTAAACTCGGTTGGTCCGGCGTATAGACGAGTTCTCGGTCTTATATTCTCGACCAGTACAGGTATGTTTAGTATTTTTTTTGTTTGCAGGAATCAATAATCAATAATATATTAATTAATAGATCCCAATTTCACTATTGAGTAATGGAATTGCGATACTTGGCAATTTCGAGAGGCCCAAAAAATGTTTTATGATTTTGTCCTTTTTACGATTTTTCCATTTTATATTTATGGAAGGTTTTTTATTTATTCATCTCATATCATACCGTAGAACAATGACACCGATACTTGTCACTTCCGGTTCCCGCCTCAAATTTCCAGCCTCTGATTGAATTATTTAACAGATAAAATATTATATTTTTGTGCATATTAATTAATCTGATACATACAGTGTATAGCATTCTATTACTGTTCACAAATTAACGCTTGATGTGTGTCTCGTGCTGTTCCCACTTCAGCTTCCAGTTCCTTTTTTTATTTATTTATTTATTTAACAAATAAAATATTTTATTTTTTTAATATCAATTTATCTGCTGCAAACCGTAGGTATCCTGTTTTACTTTATTGTATTGTAATGTAACTGTAATACTAATTAAGAGCCGGCTTATTTTCATAAAAAAAAATCACTTTTTTTACCATGAAATCATTCTTTAAAATTTTAAGTTTGTTTATTTTTGCTTTTGATAATAATTAGAAGTAAAAAAAAAAATCATTTTTGGGATAAAATCAAAAATAACTTTCACTTACTTTTTTAAAAAATAATTTTTTATAACTAACTACTTTAAAGTATCTTTTTATTATTGTAAATAAACACAAATATGTTTTTACCTTCTTTTTTTGTGAATCCTAGTATCATCAAGGTATTGAGATCTATTTAATGGTTGATCCCTCCCAACAAATGTTCTTCCATATACACGAGTTAGAAATCGAACACATGACTATATGCTTAAGAGATCTAGTTATCTACCAATCATATCACACCATATTTATTGTTTTTTACTTTTTTTTAAAGCTCTAAATAAATTATTTTACAATAAAATCATTTATTTTTTAAATCATCAATATACATGAATAATTGTCACATCTTTCTTTTACCGTTCCATAACAGTGACACGCATCTCGTGTTTTATGGGGCTTTTTTTTTCTTTTCTTTTTATTTATTTATTTGAGAAAAGCAATGCATTTATGTTCAGACATTTTCTTTTTTGCGTGTTGTTCTCTCCTCCCTGACGGGGCGGCAGGTATGGCTACTGCTGGTGGTGAGACAATTGAAAAAAAAAGCTCTGCAATGCTACCTGCTCTCCTTCGATTTCCTCACAGCCGTGTTATTTGAGGACTGTTTTCGCGATATCGTATGCTATACTGTTACCGTAATATATATATTATAAGTCGTTGGATCTATGATTAATGTTATTCTATCCATAAATTTAATTTATCAATTATGATTTTTATTAAATCTATTTTTCTATCATATTCTTTACAATCACAATACTCACAGTGATATTTCATATGTTTGTTACATGTATCAGTAGCTTCAGTTTTTAATTCTTGTATTAGTCATTTTAGTACATCTTGATTTGTTAAATCTAGCATACTTAATTTGTGTGCAAATTTTTCTATATTTTGAGGATCCATAAGTAATTATTTCTTCAATCTCTGATACCAAAATGGTACCACCCTATTAACTTCCCTAATAATTTTAATTATTATTTTAATTAGTAGAAAATTAGTCATCTAATAAATCGTATTCTTCGTATATGTCAGAATCAGATGGTATATCATATTCAAAGGCTAATCATATTTCTTCCATATAATTTCATTCTATGTCTAATGAAATAATTACTAAATAATAGTATTATTGTCTATATTGAGCTTTTATTTTTTCAATTATTAATTGTTTACAATCGATGGGTAAATTCATTACCAGTACACATATTATTTCTTTTTCAGTTGGATCATCAAATTCAGAGTATATTTCCATTAATTATTCACTATCTTCAAAGGGTGGTGCAGTTAATTTAAAATAATTAGATGATGGTTGAATTCTTATTGATACCATTTTTTCTATTTTTTCTATTTTTTCTATTATTTGTCTTTTATATTTTTCTCTTTTATTTCATAGATTAATAAGTTCTTTTTCTTTTTCTATAATATGTTTTTCCATTTGTTTTCGATTTTTGTCTTCTAAATCTTTTTTAAGACAATGATAGTAGATGTTCATGAAATCTTTCATATTTCTTTTATCTTGTTTTATTTTGTTGTAAGATTCTTCATAAATCTTTCTTAATTCATTTCCTTTATTCATATTCTATTTCTTAAATATTGTGCTAAATCTCTTACTTGGTTTGATAGTTTTTTTTATATTTTCGTCTTCCTTAGTGTTTTCTGTTTCAGGAAAAGTAATCGGTTTTGGAATTTGTCTAAAACTTAATGTTTTTGGATTTCTTATAGATATTCCTAATTCAGTTAAGTCATTTCTTTTAGGGTAGTAATTTTTTCCTATTTCTTCAAAAAGTCTCGGTATGTCTATTCTATCATTATTTATGAAAGTAATGCTATGGTGAGAATTTGTCAATGCATAATTAACACGGTAAGTAATTGAGAAGATCTTATCTCCAGATCTCATTAAATTATTTCTTAAGAATCTATGTTCCATGGTTAATGATTGATCTAGTCTCTGGGTATCTAATGGTATATCAATATTTGGGTGTATCTCAAATTTTAATTTAACATAAGCTAAATTTCCTTCAATTACTCCTAGTATTTTGTCTTTCGGATCTGTTATTCTATCATCTTTTAATACTAATTCTATGGGTGAATTTATTCCTTCCTGAAAGGTTGCTTTAATTAAAACATGTATGGCTCCTATATGAATATAGCCAATCTTCCTTCTATGTGCTTCCTTTTTTAAATTTCTTTTTAGATCGATTAATTTCTTTTTATTCAGTAATTGTATACAAGTATTTCCTTGTGCTTTTGATATATCTATGGGAGTTTCATTAACTATCTTTCCATAGTATATGATGTTTTCTTTCTGATTTATTCTTTTTATTATTCCTCCAAGTTTTTTCATATTTGCATCTTTTGCTAAAATTAAATCTTCTTTTTGTATTTTCTAAAATAATTTTGGATCTATCAGAATACTTCCTTCATAATTTCCATCTTCTTCAGTAATTTGTATATGTTCTATATCAGTATTGTCATTTTTTTCTCTTTCTATTTCAGACATAGCTAATTTCTAATATAAGTTGAAGGTTGATAAGTCATACCTGATTTGGATTCTTTTGAAATTCTTTCTGAATTCTTCGGTCCACTATTGCTTCTGTTAAGTCAAGTTGAAATTCAATCACGAAGTAGTTTAAGTAAAGTTATTGGAGAGAAATTCTAGTAGTGAAAGTAGTGTTTATTGATGAAAAGTAGGGGAAATACATGGAACCAGATGAATCCACTCTCAAGGATTCGACTAGCAGAGCTAGCACAATTCTCTTCTAGAGAGAATTTCTCAAAGATGAGAGGGGTTGTTCTAAACACACACTCTGATTTGCCTCAGCATAAGAGGACTTATTTATACACCTACGAGGGCTAGGTAATTTACACAAAAGTCCTTACATTATTTTAGTCTTATCAGACTAATAATTCACATGATGACGTGAGCGCTTACGTCATTCTTCTGTTATTGACTCGTCTGAGTCTTTATCCTCTTGTTGACAGTCCTTTTTTGCCACGCATCTTTCACATGCACGATTTCCATTTTCTTTAATCATTGAGCAGAGTAAAAGTCGAGAAATCTGGTGGCTGATAGTTCATGGAAAGTCCTTGGAGCGTGTAAAAGGGTAATTCAAAGTTTGTCAGTAGTGCCAAGTCTTTTTCTCTGATAATCTTTCCACTAGTCTTGCTTAACAATAAAGTATGTGGTCCTTTGTATAGTGCTTTGATGAAGGAATCTTTTCCAATAATTTGACACTGAGTGAAAATGCTTGCTAGATGGTTGGCCAAAATTGTAGTAATTTTTTCTTCGTCATAGTCTTCACCAGTTTGTTCATCTCTCATGGAAAAGCTATTATTGCTTACTCCAATAAAGATTAAGTTCTTTGGTGGTTGCTTAGTAGCAAAGTTTGGATAAGTTGAATAGAACTTTAAAAAGATAGTTCTATCCTTTGCAATATTTCTTTTGTAATTCTGGATGGCTTCTTTCAGATTATATGGGAACAGGCTAATTTCTTCCAAGTCTTGGTTTAAGTAAGGACATTCAATAAGTCCAAATTGGAACATATTAAATGCAAATATTGGTGTTGCTCCAGGAGTAATTATGGCTTTAACCCCGAAAATGTTTCGGTTTACCATATAAAAACAATTAATTTTTTCTTTCTCAGACCAATTGGTTAGTCTTTTCAGATTTTCATGGAGTTTTTCTTTTGAAAATTGGATTTGAAGTTCATGGTCTTTTCTGGAAGTGATTTGATAGTCATCGATGGAAGAAGGAATTCTTCCGAGTATTTTTAATGAAGTCTTTGGTTTTGGTGGAGTTCTTATTGTTTCAAAAAAAGTTCTTGGGCCAAGATAGACTTCTTTGCCCTTATTATGTTCTTCTTGATAATTCTTCAAAGCTTGTTCAGCTTATCCTTTAATGCGAAATCCTATGTGATGAACTCCGGAGAGTCCAATACAGTGAGGGTCTGCTTTGAGCCATTCATCATAAATACCTGGATGTGGTCCATTGAAAATGGCGTACCATTTTTCTTTAGTATTTTCCTGTACCTAGTGACTTATATTTTTTAGTACATCTTCATTTGAGGATTTTCCTTTTGCTTGTAGCTGAAACTCCAGTACTTCGATATTTGTTTTGATCAAGTCTAATTCCATTATTTTTTGTTTCTTCAACATTCTTTGAAGTTTGATGCCTTGATATTTCTTCAGTTGTTTGTTGCTCCATTCTCTTGATAATATATCTGCAAGAACACTTTTGTTTCCTTTAATATGGGAGATTGAGTAATTGTATTCGGCAAGTTTCATTTGGCATCTAATCAATCGTCCTTGTTTATAAGTTCCTTTATGGTTTAAGTTCTTAAAACCTGCAACATAAGTAGAGTCTGTTCGGACAATAAATTCTTTATCCAGTATATAAATCCGATGTTTTTCTAACATTCGGATCAAAGCCAGTGTTTCCTTTTCATGGGTAGGATAATTAATTTCATTGTCTGAAAAAGTTCCAGACATGTATCGACATAGTAATTCATTTTTGTATCCAGGGGGTTTTGCTTTCATAACACCTCCCCAACAGTAATTTGAGGCATCAGTCTCAATAATAATCAAATCATCATCCGATGGATGATATAGCTCAGGAAGATCCCGGCATAAGTCTTTCGTTTTTATAATAAGTCTATCATCCTCACCAGTCCATGTCTAGAGGGCATCTTTCTTCAGCTTTTGTTGAAGTATTCTTCTTTCTGCTGCAAGATTCTCGATAAAACCTTCATTCGAAATATATGTTAATAGTCCAATAAATATTTCTAAATCCTTTTTATCCTTTAATTTTGTTGGAAAATTCTGAAGTTTTTCTAATACATGCCGCTGCATTATTATTTTCCCTTTTTCAATTTATAGACCTAAATAATTAATTCTATTTTGGGCTAAGATGACCTTTTTCTTGCTTAAAACTATTCCATGTTCATAACATTTGTTAAGAACTAATTCTATCTTTTTGAAATGATCCGTTAATCCTTTATTAGAAAAGATTAATATATCATCAATATAGATAAGACAAAAGTCTTTAAATTCCTTGAGAATCGAATATATTCTTCGTTGGAAAATTCCCGGTGATTGCTTCATTCTCATTGGGAGTACATTCCATTCATATTGTCCTTGATGACAACTAAATGCTGTTAGTGCTTTTGATTCTTCAGTTAACCTAATTTGGTAAAATCCTGATTTACAGTCAAATGTACTAAACCATTCCATATTTCTGACTCTTTCAATAATTAAGTCCTTTCTTGGAAGAAAATAAGCGTCTCATTCTATAGCATCATTAATTTGTTTATAATTAATTACCATTATTATTTTACCTCTTTTGATTTCATTATGATTTTCTACATAAAAAGCTGGTGCAAAGTGCTTACTATTTGATGGTCTAATTAATCCCTTTTGACACATTTCTTCAATATCTTTTGTAAACTCATCTCTATCTATTTTTGTATAAATCATTAGTTTGCATTTTACTTCTTTTGTTGGGTCTTTTAATTTTAATTCGACTAATTCAATATTTTTATTAATTTTTGGTTCTAAAGGGTTTTCGCTACAAACCTTGTCCAAAAGTTCTTCTATGTGGGCTGGAACTATTCTATTTGGTTCTAAATTTATTAGTACATGGCGAATTTTGGTGCAAATTAAGCTAATTATATCACCACGTTTCAGCTGTTGAAACTTTGATGAATAAGTACATTCAGAAAAATGAATAATTGGAATTCTTATGATTTCACGTTTTTGTTTTTGATAAATATATGGTGTTTTAAGGGTAATATATTCCAGATATTGGCAAAATGGTGCATATAGTCTTAAGAAATTATTTCCAATAATTATATCTATTACAGTTTCTTGTTTATATATCGTGGGTATTATAAATATTTTTCCTTGTATAACTAAAGTAATTCTTTTTGCTATCCAATATAGAGGATGGATTGATCCATCTGTAATTTGTATTTTTAGTGGCTTTTCTAGTCTTTCCCAGTTATCAAGTAGGGTTTCTGTTGCAAGACAAAGGCTTGCTCCAGTTTCTATATAGGCTTCTGTTTCTTTATTACTTTTTTCTATCAGTATTTTTATATAAGTATTATTCGGATTTTGTTTCTTCTGAAGATAATTCATCTTCTGAATATTCATATATACTTACATATGAATTACTTGTTATTCTTCTAATGGTTCAAGTTCATATATATGGAAAACCTGTTTTATTAATTTTGATTTTTCTTTAAAATCTTTTTCTTTTCTTTGAGGGCATTCATTGGCATAGTGTCCTTCAACATTACATATCCAACAGACACATTTCTTTTATCCTTTTGGGCAGTATTTTCTCGGTGTCGATCTTTTTCTCCTAAAATATTTTTTCTTATTATTTTTATAATAAGTTCTCTTTTTAGGGTAAGTTTTTCGTAAGTTTGGTTTTTTATAGTATTTTCTTTTTCTTCTCATATTATTTCATCACAGCCATATTTTCCTGGTTTTTCTATTTCTGGAATGTTACAACAAATGACAGTACTTTCTCTATTCAATTGTCTTATTGTTTCTCTATTCAAACACTGTTCTCTTAATTCTTGATATAAGAGTTTAATAATCCCTCCTAGTGTATTTGCTGTTTCTTCTGGTCTTGTTTCCCATAGTCTATTAATTTTTGAATTAAGTGGATATGGTAATTTATCTATGAAAATATACTTATATATTTCTTTAGTTTCTTCATTCAACTGATAATAGTATTTTTGATATTCGTAGATAAAACTTTCAATCTGGCACATATCACATATTTGCATTCTATTTAGATGTGATTTAGCATTTTCAAGTAAGGTTTTATTTGCTTTTTCTCTGTGTTCCATCATATTATATCCTAGGAATTCCTGATGAATTAGTATCATTACTAATTTAACATAATCCATGTTATTATCTACCATTCTTCCATAATTAATCCAGTCTTCATCTTTAATTCCTATTAAGAATTTTTGTACATTTCCTGACGTTTTAAAAGTTACAAAATTCTTGGTTTCTATAACATTTAGTTGTTTAAATCTTTCATCGGTAAAGAATATTAATATTATTTCATTGGTCCATTTTAATAATACATCTTATTTATTTCTAATACAATCAAGGTCTAAAATATTTCCTGTATTATTATTATATCGAGGTTTAAATTCTTCTTGAACTTTTGTTTATTTATTATTCTCTCTCGCATATCCCTTATTATACATGGTTTCTTCTTCATGTCTATCCCAAGCTCCATCGGGTGTATATTTATATTCTTCCCATTTTCTTTTGGTGCTTTTTCCGCTATATTCTCCTTTTTCCATTCTTATGTGATTTTCTTCAGATTCTGAGGATGAACTGTAATTTAAAATTATTTATTCGTTTTCATCATTTTCTATATCTTTTTTATCTATTCGTTCTATTTTGTGTATTTGATTATTTTCTTCTTCGACAATTTTAAGTTGTTCTAGTAATTGCTGGATTTCTTCTAAATCATTTGATTTTCTTAATGTTTCCATATATTCACCTTTTATCATCTCCATAGGGATACAGGTGTAGGTATTTTTGATGGTTCTTGACTTAATTATTGTTTAATTATTATTTTTTTTCTAAATCCTTTGCTTCAAAAATTTCTTCTAATTCCTTTTTTGTTATACATTTATTATTTTCTTCATTTTTTAAGAGGTCTTCTAATTGTTCTAGAATAATTTTTATTCTATCAATATCTTCATTTTTATCTATTTCTTTTCCTCTGCTTATATTATATAATGATTCTTTAATGTCTTTTATTTCATTTTATCCTTTTTGTATTCTATTGCAAGTATAATTTGTAATTTTTTCTTTATTTTATATTAATTGAATAATATTTGTATTTATATCTTTCATTATATTTTTCAATTCTTTAAATCCTAATTCTATTTCTTCGGATAATCCAATTATCCTATGTAATTTTATAATTCTTGTTTTAGTCTTGCTATTCTTTTTCTAACCATTTTTTGTTGGTAAAGAATATAGTTATTTTGATCTAATTTTTTTAATACTTCTAAATATTTTCTTAGTTCATATATATCTTATTTTATTGTTAATATTCTATTTATTATTGAAATA
Source organism: Sophora flavescens (assembly GCA_030762895.1). Taxonomy (NCBI): domain Eukaryota; kingdom Viridiplantae; phylum Streptophyta; class Magnoliopsida; order Fabales; family Fabaceae; genus Sophora; species Sophora flavescens. The sequence continues at coordinate 33,571,219 of CM061063.1, forward strand.
ATACTTTCTAATAGTAGCATACGGTGTCTGATGTTGGTTTTGTGTGTAAATTTATCAATTCTGATTTCCTTAACCAAAACACTCTTCCAACTCAAATGAAAAGCTCAGAAAGCTTTAATTCCTCTTCTTTTCTCCTCAATGTCTACACTGGAGATTCTTCTTCCTATGGTGATGCCTTCGCTTACAACTTCCACATACTTAACAAAAACAACGCCGCCACCGATATTCGCACCATCGTCCAGCTTTTTCCTGTCGCCGGCAATGTCGATGACTTTGCAACCGTTGAGCACTTACTGGAGATGATGTAATCTATCTTTCTATCTTTCATGTACTGTTACGTCTTCTCTTTTTCCTTCATGATTTCAGGTTCTCTTACTCCTAACTCCTACCTCACCCCCATACCATATTCCACTCTTTCTCCCTTGATTTCTCCACAAATATCACCTTTTTCGTTTCCCCTTAACAAAACTCCCCTCTTTTCCCTTTCCCTCTGACATCAGCTACTAACACTGGGACGATCCACATTTTCAAGGTAGGTAACATCACATTCCTGGGATCGAAAAAAATTCCCCCTTTTCCCCTCCATTTTCCATGCTTTATTTATTTATTTATTTTTTTGTGTGGGTTTGGCTGTTTCATTGTTCATTTGCATCTGTTTAATTTCAATAATGAATTTTTATGATATTTTGATTGGTATAATATTCAGGTTTGGTTTTTAAGCTATCGATGAAGGATGATTTAAAAAGAACAACTAATAATTAATATAACACTTATACTTTACCATTCATTTACTTTGGGTACCAGACGTGGATTGGAAAAAAAGGAGACAGGGAGAGTGGAATTTCTCATTCCATAACTAAACGTCTAAACCAAAGTGTGTAATAAAAATTTCTTATTCTCACTATGGGAATGATTATAGGTGTGGCATTAAAAATGAATTTGGTTTATAGAGAAACCTTTTCCTCCCCACCCTTCTATTTTTACAGAGGAGGGTTGTGGGTATTCTTTTCTGTGTGGGTTTCTTCATTTTACACAAAGATGGTTCCTATAAACGTTTTACACCAAAGGACGGCGGGTCTGTCATGAGTTTCAAGCTTCAAGTTGTTACTTCTCTTGGGTCAGTATCCTGCTCTTTAATCTACATTTGACGTGATTTGACGTGTATCTTTTGAGTATTTTACTGCATTTTCTTTGTTATTTGTTCTTTACGGCTGCTATATCCTTTCCTTTATGCTTGATTTATATATTATTTTAGTTGATACTGAAAATGGGGTTTGGTTCTAAGTTGTTTGTGTGAATTGGGTTGCTTCTATAAAATGCACATAAGGTGTTTGAGAAATTTCCTCTTTGAGGGTAAGAAGCTTTTTAAGCTTTCACGCTAAATTTGTTAAGTTTCACCTCATTCATGAATATCTTTTCTTTACTCTTTCTCTCTCGTGCACAGGAAGGGAAACTTAAAGAAAGAAAAGAGGAAGGGAAAATATGTTAATTAAAAGTAAAAAAACATAAATTATTGAGTTTGACATTTGACTTAGAAGTTTGATAATGCATTGGGTGAGCTATATTGTTGTGCACCCATAATATCAATAACTGATCTCTAAGATTGTTTTCCATTCCCAATGTACTTAGCATAAAATTACCCATGCTATTTGATTCAGTTTTGGAAAATATCCAACACTATCTGGTATCAAAGTTTACTATTTTACTTTGTGTGAGCTGTTGATTATTCATTATCTTAGTGTTTATCATATCATAATATTATTTATAACAGGTTGTTTGATCTGATATGGCCTCTTATTTATTTGATTTGGATACTATATATACTATGGGACTAGAGAGAGTGTGTGTGTGTAATAATCAAATTAAAAAATTGTTGTTGATTGTAGTGCTTCGAGTAATAATCATACCAGTTCTTTGATCTGATACAATCTCTTTTATCTTATATAACTTTGTACCAAGCTTAGCTAGAAACCTACTCTGATGCTAGAAATATATGAGCGAACATATTTTTGATTCTCTGCTTAGGTGCTTCCCTGATTCTTGGGGGGTATTGCTCCAAGCCTCCAACAATGTCCCAATGTAAAGGACCCGAGACAACCCCAATGGGTATATGGGCTACCTCATTTTGGAACAATCGGATTTCTTTCCACTCAATTGTAATTTGCTTTGGAGTTTTGCAACTGTGCTGGTAAATAGCCCTTCAAAGTGGTAATATCTCTTCTTTGGCTCTATTTGGTAATATCTGTTTTTAGAATTTTGAACAATTATCGGGGATGATTTTAGGGTGCAGCGAAAGCTATGGGGAGAGGTGGGGAGAAAGTAGTGTTTGAATTGCATTCACACTCCAAATTCGGTGATGGGTTCTTGCTCCCTTCCAAGGTTGTTGAGAGAGCTCACATGAATGGTGTCAGTTTCAATCTTCCTTTGTTGTTTGCTTTACTTTTTTTTTTGTTTTTTGTTAGAGAATCGCATCGATAGTTTTTTTTTGTTTTTTTTATAATCATTCAAAGTTGTGCTTTCATGCTTAAAGGTCTGATGGAAAACTTTCTTTTTAAACCTTTCCATTGGGTAGTTTTCATGGTAATTAATTGTTCACGAGCAACTTTCTATGCATTATTCTTAATGCGATTCAAAAAAGTGGTTATAAACATGATTATAATATTATGTTGTTCCAGAGAGCAAAATGAATCCTTCCTCCCCCTTTTGCAGTTACCAAAATTGTTTTTGACATATTGTAATGGTTTTGATATAGCACCTACAGTTGATTTGTTATGTTATTTCACTTCTCCATCTTGCAGCTCAACTTGCCTAATTATTTTTTCCCTTACTCTCAAGCCTCATGTCTATCCCTTAACAGATGATGAGTATTAGGTTGTGCCAGTTTTCATTACCTTTTGCATTAGTTTTTCATTTTGGAAACTTTGGTGATATTTTCGAAAATCAAAAGACCAGACCAATATTTGTATTGTTTGAGGTTTACATGGTTTGAAAAACATGCTGGTGCATGTGTGCTTTACTTCTCATCAGAAAAATAAATCATGGCTTGGAAATAAATATGTGCATTTTGAACTAAGATGTTTTCTTTATCACTATGATTATATTATATAAGTATAATGAAGCCACCAATGGCAGCATGACTGATAGAAAAGTTAACTAACCTGGAGAGGCCTCTAAAATAAGTGAAAATGAAGGTTAATGTCATTGTCAATGTGTTGCATTCCAATTAATTCAAAATCCCTTTTACCCACGATATTGAAAGATGATTGTCTAAGGCATAAGATTTGCATAGAATTTACTTTTAGTGTTAGGCACATTTTTAATTAATACTACTTGCTCATAACAGGTGAAAGTTCTTCCTCTGACGGTCAATCTTGACAGATGACACTATGTCAGGCATCCTTGAGGCTGCAGAATCAGCTTGGAAATATGGCATGAAGATAACCCCAGCTGTTGAATTTAGTACATTGTTTACTCCAAGGTAATTTATAAATATTACGGATTCTTGATGCTTATCAATTGGATTGACACTAATCTTCAAGTTACTTTGTTGCTTCTCTCTAGAAAGGGGGATCTGGAATTTTTGTGAACTTTATTGTCTAAATCAGTTATGCTTAATATCCTTTTTCCATTACTTTTGATGTATTCCAATTCAATCCACTGACAGAGGAGCCAAATAGGTGGGATTATTTTGTTTGGTTGATCCAGGGCTATTGTTTTATCTTTTACACCAAAAAAGAAAAAGAAACAAAACAAACCCCCCAATATGGCAATATACCATTTCATCTATTTTTTGACTCTTTTTTATTTGATATTTCCATTTGTTATCTATGAAACAACGAGGAAGTCGATATTTTGATTATTCAGAAACTCTTTTTTGTTTTTTCAGGGTCTGATGGTTCATGGTAATATCTAACATGGGATGCTGTAATTTGGGGTGATTCTTTCTTTCTCAAGAAGGAAAAGAAAAGGAACAGGACAAGTAATGTTCACTTTGTTCTAATTTTATGTTATATATTATCTATATCAATTTTTTCTATATAAAAAATTTAATTTAGTTTTGGGAATCCTTTACAGACATTAAATTAGGACATGCTTATATTATTGAGGGAGAAGGGTACAGGCAAGACAGTAACATTCTCCATGGATGCATCTTCAGTATTTAAGTTAAGCTCTGGTATTTTTAATTTTTTTCATCACTTTTGTCATTTCTGTTGCATTTCAGTTGAGAAATCACCTTTTTATTCTTTTTTATCTTTGTAGAGGATTAGGGTAGATTTTGGGAGATAGATGAAGTTGATTAGAGTAGGATTTGGGGGTAAATGAAGATGAGCAAGTTATGCTTTGGGGGTAAGTTATAGTGTTATGCTTTGCTTGCACTGTTTACTTGATTTTGGCCCTGGTGTGCAACTTGACTTAGTGTGATGTAAATGTTTGATATATACACTCTAGGTGGTGTCTCATCAAAGGGTTGCATTTCACTCTCCTGCTTTGCATCCATGATTCTGTTGAACAAAGTAGTGAAGAATCAAGATGAATCTTAACTTTTGATTGCCCTATTCCAATTATTATATTATTATTTTGTTATCATTATTATTATAATAATAATAATAATTATTATTATTATTGCTTTAGTACTGTGCAGTCAAAATGGCAAAGACAACATAAACAGAAAGAGTAACAGCTATCATGAGTGGAAAACTACAGAGAATAGATGAAAATTAATGATGAGATATTATGGTTTGTGACCTAATACTAGACAAAAGAAGATAGCAAGCTATAGATGAATGAGGAAAATAGTGTGCACAAAGTTCAGGCACTGAACTATATAGATTATAGGACACGGCTATTCCCTTGAGTTCCTTCCAATTGTGTTTTTTGTGGCATGAATGATGGATGAAAGGTTAACAAATGAGGTTTCTCCTCAGCTGGTGGATTTGATCCCAATGTCAGTGAACAATCTCCATCACATTGGCAGTACTAAATTGGATTTTCACTTTAAACTACGGTCTTTATTTTGGATTCTTACTTAGCAAATTTACAATTTTTTATTGATTTTTCCACTGATTTAAAATATAATACCACCTGTCACAATAGTGGCATGAATGTGGAATCTAACGAAGTTTCAACTTTTGAATAGGTGAATGCTTTGCTATTTGACAGAGGATATTCATGGCTAATCACCCGCAACTCTTTGATCCTGCAGGATACAAGCCTATGTCAGCTACATGTATGATTTCTTTCATCCCATTTACTTTTTTCTTCTTTTGTGAAAATTATAATATTTAACTTTGTTGGCAAGGAGACTATTGTAAATTTAGAAAAGGAAAGCTGATCGAAACTTTAGTATGTTATAGAGAAAAAGGAACTTATATGTATGTGTGTACTTCCAATAGATAGTTTGGGTGCGGGGAAGTTAAACATGGGAGAAAGCAAGGTTGACATGTCGAACTCAAACAAGCAGTTAATTTATCAATCACCCAAAATTCTTCATGCAAATTATTACTGTCTTACTAACTTCAATGGGTTTATTTTATCTCTTTCTAGTTGTACTTCCTTATTAACATCAACTGCAATTTGCCAGGTTGAAGGTATGTTCTATGTTTCCTTTAGTAGACAAAAACTTAGGAAGTTAGTTTTCAATTCAATTTCAGTTCAAGCAATCATCCATGCTAGAACTTCAATTTATTCTTATCAACTATGAGATCCAAAGTAGAAGTTGTTTATTCTGTGAAAAATCATGTCATTTTATGATAGGAAGGAGAAAAAAGAACCATGATGAGAGTCTAAATCTGTGAGATTGGGATGCAGAATTTATCAACAAGAAGTAACTACACTGATAGAAGCACGGGGCTGGCATGGATTTCAGACTCTAGGATCATGAAACATGGGATGCCAGTGGAAGTAGAAAGTGCAAATGGAAACGAGGTTCAATATCAATGGCAGAGAGACTTTCCCATAGACAACAAGAAATACTGTTATACGCTGAGCACTGAGAAGAGAAGTAGGTATTTGGTAAGAGAAAATTTTCAATATGGAAGCTTGGAAAATGGAGACGCATACCCTTAGTTTCAACTGTACTTTGATGCAACCAAATGTTCACTGTGTCAAATATATGATGCAACAAGAGTATATGTTAACGAATTGATCTTCAGGGTAGCATCAAATTATATTGATGTTTGCATGTGTTGTGCTACAACTGGTTCTCCTTTCATATCTACCCTTGAGCTAAGGCCTTTGAATCTTTCTATGTATGCCACAGATTTTTAGGACAACTTCTTGAAAGTAGCTGCAAGAATTAACTTTGGTACTCCAAGTGAGGATGCTGTTAGGTTTGGAAGCTCCCCTATTACTTTCTTTTCTACATTTCCTATCTATTTTGGCGCAAAAATGGAGACTTATGCTTACCAAAATTTGATAAATAGAACCTAAATTATTATTTTTAAACATGCCTAGCTTAACTGGGAAAAAATATCCATATATTTGGTGCCATTAGAATCATTTATTTATTTAACAAATATATATCAGGTATCTAGATGACCCATATGACAGAATTTGGGATTCTGATCTGTGTTTTCAAAGGTCAATTCACTCTCAACATCTCTAATGCATTTGTGTTTTCAAACCATGAGTTATTTTCTTGGTATTACTCCTTATGTAACGTATGGCATGTGACTTAATTGTCAAAAGCCTATTATATAGAGTATAACTGTGATGGATTGTTTTGTTAAACAAAAGTATTTCTTTGTGTAGCCTTACCCTAATGTTTTTGATGTGTCTTATCCCAACCATTTTAATTAATATTTAAGTAAATGCTTAATTATCTACATAATAATTATAAAATATGCGTAAAGAGGAATATGCCTCGTGCAACAACATATTGTTGTCATGGGATGTTCAGAATCAAGACATGACTAGAATGAGTGGTTTTAGAATATAACAACATTGGCATATATTGTTGCTTGTAGGGGTGTTCGCGGATTGGATTGGATTGATTTTGAGCTAAAAAGTCATCCGATCCAATGATGAAAATATCGTGTGGTTTGGAATGGATCGGTTTGCTTCCTTAAAAAAATCCGATCCAATCCAATCAAATGCGGTTTGGATTGGATTGAATAATTCGGTTCTTGTCATACTTTATTTTTTTTCTAATGTCAAGTGTCCTTTCTAATTATTTAATAGTGGATAAAAGATAATCTTCGTTTTAATTTGGGATTTTGAGAAGAACAAAATTATTGATATTTTTTAACACGTTCTTTTATATTAATTATCTATATCTACTCCCACTTATCATATTTTTTTCCTTGAATCGGCTACAAATAAATTGTAGCTAATTATTTCTCAAATTCACTTAATTGTTTTCCTATTTTTCATGATTACTCAATCAATTATATATATGCTATGCATCAAAACTTTTAGTAAAATATAACTTGAAGACATTAATATTTATTCTAAATAGCCTTATATATGTCATTCTAACAAAAATATTAAAGAGAATGAGGGACATAAAAGTATGAAGAATAATGTTTAAGTATGAGTTATATTATAATTTCAAAAATAATAGCGTATGTATATAATAGATCGGTTTGGATTGGATTAGATTGGATTTCACTATAGGATCCAAAATCCGATCCAATCCAATAAAAAATTTCGGTTTTTTCGGTTTTCGATTTTTTTGGTTTTCGGTTTTCGATTTTTCGATTCGGTTTTTAAGGTTTGAATCGGTTTGGATCGGTTGATGAATATCCCTAATTGCTTGACATATTTGAAGGTTGATGTATTCATTTAGCTAACCACTATCAATTCATTGCTTGGTCTCATGCGAGTGCCAGTGTGCCACAAGGTTGTTGCTTTTGATATAGACTTCATTATTGTGACTTTTGCTTCTGTCACGTGGTAATTTTGCTCCAAGATTTATGTGGATTTGATTAGCGCTTTTCATTTGTTGTGAATATTAGTTTAGTGATAATTTTTTGTATGTATTGATTATAATGTTAGGTGTAAGTTTAGAACTACTTGCTATTTATATCTTAATTAGCATAGTATAATTATGATATCAATAATTTATGTATTTCTTCTTATAAAAATAATAATTTATGTATTTATATTTCAATCAATAAAATATAATTTAAATATATTTCAAAATTTAAATAATAGTTATAATTAGCTGTTGAATTATTTGAAGGAAAACTTCCCGTGCGTTACGCACGGGTCTCCTACACTAGTATCTTTTAAAAACGTGGGAAGAAAGTGGGAGAATGTGAAACAAGAAATTATTAGTAATTATTTTAATTTTTTGCAAATTTATTTTTATTTTCATGTCATGAAAAAATAATCTATCCACATTAAAAAAAACGTGACAATTCCACTTAAAATCAATCGTATCCAAAAGAGTTAAATATGTTTTTGTTTCTATAGAATATCAAAAATTCGTTTTCAATCCCTTATTTTTTAAAATGCATGTTTTTGGTTCCTTAATTTCCAAAATAGCTCACTTTGGTCCATAAAGCTAACTCTGAATAATCTGGTTTTGATGTCAAATGGAGTCATACGTCTCTTTTCCATGTCTCTCACTTCACTAATACCATATGTGTTTTCACACAGAAATAAGAACATGAAAATTTGACAGAGAAGATCCAGATGACATTAGGGATCAAATGTGAGTAATTTTGGAATTGGGGGACAAAAAACGTACATTTTGAAAATAAGAAATTAAAAATGAATTTTGCTATTTTAGGTGGACAAAAACATATTTAATCATATTCAAAAATAGTTTTTAAAAATTTATACTAAATATAGAAATATCTTATTCTCAAATCGAGATTCCTGAATAGCTTCACATACCTTCAAACATACTATGCACTCTCCCTGGTAATATTCCGAGGCTGATTCCAAGAAGTTTGTTCCTGCACCGCTAACTAACAAAAGAATAATACTCACGTGTTGTATCATTTACTCTTCAATCAATTTCCTTTACAAGGTCCAACGACTTTTCTTATTTGTCAATCTTTCGTTCAACCACCCCCATGATCTTTTTTATGTTTTCATTTCAATTTTTTTAATTGCACCGTGGATATCTTCTTGTCAATAGTTAAACTAATCTTTTTTTTATCTATATATTGTGTTAGACTTTATTGCAGTGGTCTTCATTTCATTTTTAAATTCTTTCTTCTTATTCTTATTTTGGACATATATAAAATTAAATTTAAAATATAAACCAAACCATACTTAAGTCGTCGTGAGTTCGTACTATTATTTAAAAACAAATGGTTTGAGTTTTATTCGAGTTCGATTTTTGAATATGCAATAATCTTTGATTATGTTTTACTAACCACGTGACCGACTCGGGGACTAAAGACTCACTCGATCCCAAAGAATTAAAAAAAAATAAAAAAATACTCTCATATATCATTCCAAGTTTCTCCCCAGCAACGCGTCTGTACCAAAAGGAAAATGTCATTCCAAGTTTCAAAGTTGTAACATTTGAAAATTGAAATAAGTCCAACTCAAATTCCATTCATAAGAGAGGAAAAAAAAAGTCCAACTCAAATTCCCCTGATTTTATTTGAGATGAGGAAATAATAATATAGCAACAAGATATCTTTCTTTCTTTGTTAGTTTACTCTGGGGAAGGAATGACGACGTCGTTTATGAGCGGCGAGAGAACCGTGGTGGTGTTATTCGTCGCCGGAGTTCTCTATTCTCTCCCTTTCTCTCTCTTAATCCCTCATGGCCTCGCTCTCTCTCTCCTCGCCCTCGCCACCTTCTTCCTCGAGATCCGCTACGACAGCTCCAATTCCCCTTCCCTTTTCCGAACCAGGTATCGCAGCATCTCCCAGTCCTTGCTTCAACGGTTCAATTCTATGACCTCAATTTCAATTTCAATGATTTCGTTTCAGACCAGGTGCTTCCTCTGGGATACTCCTCGGTGCAGTTACTCTTCCCTCTCTTTTTCTCTCTAAGTTGACGCAGTCGTCTAGGGGTTTCTCTTCCGCTCAAGTTAACCTCCAAGGTTCGTTTTCCAATTCCAATTCCAATTCCCTTAATATAATTTCTTATATTCCAATAATCATGATTAATTATTATTTTAATATGATTATGAATTTTGTTAATCTATATTATAGAGATTCACTATCTGACATTGCAATACTGGGCCACCTCTGCTACCAGTTTCTGCGTGCTTGTATTCCTCACCTTGGTTCTGCTACGCCGTGCTCCTCTCTCGCGTTCTGGTTGGGGTTTCGGGCTTAGCTTACTCTTCTTACAAGCTCTCCTCTGCTTTCTAGCTCTTTCTGCAACCTCCCAAAGTGGTATGTCCCTATATCATTGTTGAAACCAAAACATTTTTGTTATATAGAGTAGAGAGAACTAACCGGAAGCAATGGGAAAGACCGAATAAGTGTCTGTTTGCTTTGTTTCTGCTTTTATTTTCTGTTTTCTAAAATAATTATAAAACTGCGACACTAGCAAATATAATCGAAAACAATGTGTCAGTTTTATAATTATTTCTGAAGATAAGAAATTAAAAAGTAGAAACAAAGCAAGGAGGCCACCATTTCAAATGTGCATTGTCATTACCGTAATGGTTATTGGCCCATCACCTTTAATTTGTATTGTTAATGGTCCTTCCTATTAATTATCCCTACAGAGAACCGTTAATTATTCAGCTTCTACACAGGCTTGCACCTTGCACTGAAGCTGTCATGGGTCTTTTGTCATGGATTCGCGGCGGTCAAGCTAATGCAGCATATTCTTCGAACTTTTCCAGCTTGTGCTTCCATTGGTATGTCTTCCTACATCTGTGGTCTTAGTTGTCAAATTCATCTAGGTATATGGGATTTTCCTATTTGTAAGAAGGCCTGCAGATATAGGATTAAAACTTGGAAAAAAAAAAAACCAATACTTCCTACTAAGCTCTTGTTATATAGTTCATGGATTCTTCTGGATTTGATGGAAGTCATCATTCTACCGAGTTCAACAATTTGTAATAGAGTGTATCTTAGAGTGAGAGAAAGAGAAAGAAGAAAATGTTAAAGAGAACTGAATTTTGTATTTCAGAAACTCTTGTTATTCAATTTCAGAATGAACAGAGGCAATGCTTTTATAGCCTTACATTGTAACTGTCACAACTAACATAATGTAACTACCAAGGCAGCATAACTACCATAACTGAATGTTGCTGACTCAGCACATTCAGTTATGTGTGTACAATAGCTAAGCTAAGTATATACTCTAATATCCTCCCCTCAAGATCAAGGTGGTTGCTGAGTTGAAACCACATTGAGCTTGGCTCTCAATTCAGCAAATTTGGAGGAGGAGAGTGGCTTGGTTAGACAATCAGCTAGCTGATCCGAGCTTGGAACATGAATGACTGACAGAGACTTTGATAGAACTTTCTCACGGACAAAATGAATATCCAACTCCATGTGTTTTGTTCGGGCATGGAGAATTGGGTTATGAGCCAGGCTGACTGCACTGAGGTTGTCACACAGAAGCTGAGGAGCAGAGAAAGGGATTCTAAGTTCAGTAAGTAAGGATTGAATCCAAAGGGTCTCTGCAGTGGTGTTGGCCATGCTGCGATACTCAGCCTCTGTGCTGGAGCGTGCTACCAGCTGCTGTTTCTTGGAGCACCAAGAGACCAGATTAGGTCCAAAGAAAATACAAGATCCAGAGGTGGATCTTCTGTCATCTGGGTCACTGGCCCAGTCGGCATCACAATAGGCCAGCAGAGAAAAGGGTAAGGCTGAAGAAGCAGGGCGAAGCAACAGACCATAATGACTTGAGCCTTTGAGATATCGGAGAATGCGTTTCACTGCTTGCCAATGAGTATCAAGAGGATTGGCCATGAACTGACAGACTTTGTTGACACTGTAGGCAATGTCTGGCCGAGTGAGAGTAGCATATTGGAGAGCTCCAACAACTGATCTGTACAGATGAGGATCTGCCATAGTGTCTGTGCCATGTTTGGTGAGCTTGCTGTTGCTAACCATGGGAGAAGAGATTCCCTTTGCATCAGACATTTGGGCCTTAGATAGTAGGTCCCGAATGTACTTGCTTTGGGTGAGCAGCAGAGCACCATTGGAGAGATGGGACACCTCAACCCCAAGGAAGTAGTCTAGATTGCCAAGCTCCTTGAGAGCAAACTGTTGATTCAACTGCTGTATCAGATCAGTAATGCACGAAGATGAAGAACCAGTAATGATGATATCATCAACATACACTAAGACATATAAGGAAATGCCACTCTTGGAGTAAATAAACAGAGAAGGGTCACACTTGCTAGTGACAAAGCCATAGTGTAAGAGGGCGGAAGCAAGACTTTCATACCAAGCCCGAGGCGCCTGTTTAAGACCATACAGAGCCTTATGAAGTCTACACACCAGATTCTGACCAGGGTGTTCAAAGCCAGGAGGCTGAACCATGTATACTTCTTCATGGAGAACCCCATTCAAAAATGCATTGTTGACATCCACTTGCTTGATGGACCAATTGTGAGTGACATGACCAAGGTCGAATGATTCGATTATTCTTGGTTTAACAACTTGGGAGAAAGTTTCATAAAAATCAAACCCATGTCATTGATGGAATCCTTTGGCCACTAGTCCGGCCTTGAATTTGTTCACAGTCCCATCTGGGTTTTCTTTAACTCGGAAGACCCATTTGCAACCAATTGCTGTTCTGTTTGGTGGAAGAGGTACCAAAGACCAGGTGTTATTTTTAAGGAGAGCATTGTGCTCATCCTTCATGGCTGCTAGCCAAGGAGGACTAGAGAGAGCTTCCCTAACAGTCCTAGGTTCAACATGACTAAGAAACAGTTTGGGAAACAATTTGGGGGGTAGATGCCCAGTTTTAGACCTTGTAGCCATAGGATGAGTATTAGTAGGCTGAGTGGAAGAGGAGGTTTGGGAAGAGGCAGACTGAGGCAGCAGGGTAGAAGAGGAAGAAGATGGAGAGGACTGGTCCATAGGGGCAGGAATGAGGGAAGCAGTGTGATCAACAGAAGGCGAAGGTAATTGAACAGAGTGAGGAAGACTAGGAGAGGGCTGTAACAATGGAGGTGAAGTGACAGAGGTGTGGTGAGGACCTATGGCTGAGGCAATGGGTGAGTTGGAGACAGATTGAGTAGGAGAAGATAGTAATGAAGGTGGTGGGTGTTGGTTAAGAGGAGTGGCATGAAGAGGAGGGTAAGTGGGTGTAGGAATGGATGCAGGGTAAGTAGAAGGAGGTGAAGCAGAAGCATTGGACTGAGAAGGGAAAAGATGAGAGTAAGGGAATTTGGCTTCATTGAACAAAACATCTTTAGAAATGAATATGCGGCCATTGGAGTCAAGACATTTATGTCCTTTGTGCTGTGGGGACAGACCTAAATAGATACACTCAGAGGACCTAAATTGGAACTTATGTTTGTTATAAGGTCTGAGAAAAGGGAAGCAAGCACAACCAAGGATCTTAAGGTTAGAGAAGTCAGGAATTGAGTCATAGAGAGCATGGTAAGGTGAAGAATGAGAGGTTAGAGCTGCTGTAGGCAACCTATTAATTAAATATACAGCTTGTGTAAAGCTATGATCCCAGAATTTTAGAGGAAGAGAGGAATGAGATAACATAGCTAAGCCCATTTCAACAATTTGCCGATGCTTTCTCTCCACAGTCCCATTTTGATGGGATGTGTGAGGGCAAGTTAGACGATGAACAATGCCTAAGTCTCCCAAATACTTGGTGAAAGGGCGAAATTCTCCACCCCAATCAGATTGCACAGCTTTGATAGAAGCTGAAAATTGAGTTGATATGAGGCGTAAAACCTGTTTAAAAGCAGTAAGTGCATCAGATTTTTGCTTGAGGAAATAGATCCATGTGAACCTAGTGTGAGCATCCACAAAGGTGATGTAATAGGTGTATCCACCAAAGGAGGTAAGGGGAGCTGGTCCCCAAAGGTCTGTATGTATTAGTTCAAAGGCAACAGAGTGGACAGTGAGGGAAGGGGGAGCATGCAATCTATGAGATTTAGCTAGGCAGCAGGCATTGCAAAATTCATTTGATGTTTTATTCAATGAAGGTAATTTACACAATTGTAGGACAGCCTTTTCAAAGATCATTGTTGGCATGTCCTAACCTATAGTGCCAGTGGCAAAGGTACTAGTTACTGACGGGAGTATTATCTGAGAGCTCACTAGAGAGTGGGGGAGACACAGTGTGCTGCAGACACAGAGAGGAAGGCTCTTGGAGAATGTTGATGTCTTGGAAGCTGTAAAGACCATCAGCACCAAGAGAACCTTCAAGAAGAATGCGACTAGAACCCTGTGATTTCACATAGCAAGAGAATGGGTGAAATTCAAAATAAACATTATTGTCTCTAGCAAACCTAGAAACAGAGACAAGATTTTTGGTGATGTTTGGCACAAGTAATAGATTTTTCAGAGAGAAAACTATATGAGGATTGGAAGGAGAAGGGAATTTAGATGAACCTATGGAGTTTATGGGAAGACCTTGACCATTTCCCATCAGAACCTCATCTTGTCCACCAAAAGGATTCTTTGTGACTTAGGTTGCTAGGATCGCGATAATGTGATGTGAGGCTCCTGAGTCGGGAAACCAGGCATGATTGTCAAAGGTCCTTTGTAAGGGTTCTTGAGTGTTTGGCACAAATTTTGGTTGTTGCATCACCATATTAGCACTCGGTTGAGTAGATAGAGGTGATGCATAAGACTGATGTGAGGCAGAGCCATGACTGTACACTGAATTCTGATTTGCCTGATGCTGAAGTGAAGGAGGAGGTCGTTCAAACTGATGGTCAAACCTGTACCAACAATTGTATGCATCATGACCATACTTGTCACACAGTTGGCAAGTAGGTTTTGGTCCTCCACGACCACGGCCTCGTCCCCGCACGGCCACGACCTCGTCCTCCACGGCCCACGGTGACTATTCCGGAAGTTACTTTGATGTTGGTAGTTTCCACGAAAATTGTTCCGAGTGGTGTTGCTTTGCCGACTCATGTGGAATTGGTGCGTGAGCAACATTAGCGATGGACCGATGGCGAGGGTAGTTCTTGACGAAACTTTTCAAACCGAGCATCTTGCATCGGTAAGAGTGCCTCAATGTCATCAAGCGGCGGAGAATCGCTTCGTGAGTAGATCAAAGCATGACTAGGGAATTGAATTCTTCGTGGAGTCCCTCGATAATGGTGTCGATGTGATCCTGTTCGATGGACCGAATCACCAATCGCTTGCAAGGACTCAATTAGGGTACGATTCGCAAAACAGATACTCCGGAATGGAACGCGTGCCTTTCTTCGTGTTCTTCAACTCGGAGCTAAACCGCGAACCTTAGTTACGAGGTGTGCATGGAATCCCTTTTATGAATCTTCTCCCATACTTGCCACGAATGCTTGCATCCGATAAACCTAGGGAGAATCGAAGGCGACAGCGAGCCTAGAAGCCATGTGAAGAGCATCTGATCTTGAACTATCCAGAGTTGATAGGCATCAGATTCGATTCCGAGCGTGCGATTCGTTTCAGTGGTGAATTGAGGAGGAATCGAGGGATTCACGACGAATCGATGGAGCTTATGCGCGATAATTACCGCTTCGATTTGCTGTTTCCAGAGAAGGTAGTTCTGATCGTCGAGCTTGATGGAAATCGTAGGGTTGAAGGATGCAGACACTGAAGACGACGCAGGAGTGCCAGAAACAGAGCCAAACGGATTGTTGATTTCAGCCATGGAAGAAACGAAGAAGAATCAGGCCCAGAAAAAAGCTCTAGATACCATAATAGAGTGTATCTTAGAGTGAGAGAAAGAGAAAGAAGAAAATGTTAAAGAGAACTGAATTTTGTATTTCAGAAACTCTTGTTATTCAATTTCAGAATGAACAGAGGCAATGCTTTTATAGCCTTACATTGTAACTGTCACAACTAACATAATGTAACTGCCAAGGCAGCATAACTACCATAACTGAATGTTGCTGACTCAGCACATTCAGTTATGTGTGTACAATAGCTAAGCTAAGTATATACTCTAATAATTTGTAAGAAATTGAAGTTTCAACTAAAAAATATAGTCTTCACATTATACTGTGGCCGTTTATGACTTAACTAAGAAAGATGAGTGCAGTTTCTATTTTGTACATTTAGACCTGTCATAACCTTTGAAATCAGAATAGCATCATTATAAATAAACAAGATTACTGCAATTGTTTCTTTATCTTTTTTTTTTTTTGGCCACTTGGTCAATAACTGTCTATTTCACAGCCTTATCTGAATCTGTGTAAATGTTGCATTTCTGCTGATAGATGATCATGTCTCTGCACAATTGCGTGGTTGATTAAGAGTTATTTTTTGTCTGTTCTTTCAATAATCTTAGTTTCCCCTCTGTTCTCAGGGGAAGTACTTTTGGTGACTGCAGGTATCGTTCTCTATTTTGGGGACATGCTGTTGCTTACTGTTACAAAGGTTAGTCCTTGTCTACATGATTATGTTGTGGCTAGACAATCAGCTGGATATACATTTAGTTTGTGACTATATTGTTTTGAACAGCTATTTCGACTATTAATGTCATCAGAGTTGGTCGCTGCAGAATATGAAATTGGTCGAAGTGAGATCGGCATTATAATTCAGGTATCAGTCCTTAAGTCATGAGTTTGTTGTAAATGTATAGCCAGATCAGTTAAGGTTGTCTATTGTTCTCATAGGGACTGTTACTTGGCCTTCTGCTGTATCCAATAGCTTTCAAATATGTTCTCCAAATATGGGAATGGTCCACAAATACAGCTTCTGATGAATCAAGAAGATACGATGAGCTTGGGAGATCTCTTTTGTTTATTGCTTCTTTTCTATTGGTCATGACTGTGATTGTACCATCATGGATGCAATTTGTGCACGAATTTCATAATCATCCTTTTTTCTGGTATGGCATCAATATCTGAATTCAGTTTTATTTTTTGTTAGCTGATACCGATATTTTCAGTTGTCATTTATAATATAGAAGTAATAATAATAGGTTACTTGGGAAGTAGTTTTATTAGCTATAAATTGAGCAGGACATGATATAAGTTATGCTGGTGACCCCAATGCATGCTTACATGTTATGGGAAAGGCAACATAAGCTCCTAGTTCCACCAGAAACTGGGGAATAGAGAATAGCATGGCATCCAATTCCACTGCATCAACATGTATATGCAAAGTTAAACATGTGCGTTACCACCTAATAAGGACTATTTTTTAAATGAATGTGAAATGGCATCTCAAAAAGTGTAAGCACAAAATCTCCAAACAATGTGGTTTCTTATGCTGGCTGTAAAGGCAGCCTGGGTTGTGCGCGTTCGCCTATTTCATAAATTTGTATCCTACCATGTGGAGATAAATTAGTGAGTGAGATAATTGAGTGTAATCCGACTAGATTCGGAGCTATAAACAGTTTGGTAGTTTAGCCTTATGTAGACCTCTGGTAGAAAAATAGAGTTATGAGGGCATTTCACGTTCAAATTAATGTGATAGACAACAAATGTTCACTTTATCATTATGTATTAACTATTTCATTTGATTACCAAATTACCCTTTTGAAATGTCTATTTGCAGGGTGCTTTCCTTTGTTTTCTTGGAGCCATCCAAAAGATTGTCGTTATGTATGTATTGGGTGATTGTAATATGTGTTTCTGTTTTGAGATTCTATAACATCTCGAAGAACAGTAAGATTGAGAGAATTCTTTTGCGGAAATACTACCATTTGATGGCTGTCTTAATGTTTTTGCCTGCTCTTATCTTCCAGGTGATTTGGGATTGAATGATTGTTTGTTATCTATACTACTATTGCAAAAAGGATTCCAATATTTGATTTCAATTATCAGTTTCCTTTTTCATAAAAACTTAAAAAGTCCACTGTGTTGTTTTTACTATAACTGGTAGTAGGTAAAACCTTTTTACACTATCACATGGGCCCTCCTCTACTTTCACAGTTCATATTTATAAGGAAATACAAAATTTTACACCCCATTGCGGATGCCACTTCTAGTTTCGGTATAATTGTTATGCTGGTCAATGGCACTTCTGTCTGTTAGATTTACTGATACGGTGCTCACTGTTTCATTGCTTTCAGCCAAAGTTTCTCGATCTAGCTTTTGGTGCAGCTTTGGCAGTTTTCCTGACATTAGAAATTATTAGAGTAAGTATGATGACACACATTCAATTTACAGTGATTTTATATTTTGTGAAGGAATTGATATGTTCCATTGTTGGTTATAAAGTGTCAGTATTGCAGAAGGAATCCTAATCTAGATTCAAAATATATTTGCAGAACTGCTAGAAAACAACTAGCCATATTAGGCACATTTTATGTGGCCAAGGGTTGAGTTCTGCTGGGTCCTGTGAGGTGTGTACGCAATAGTCCATGTATTGATAATATAAAGGAAAGGGAAAAGAATACAAGTTTGCAATTAGGACACAGTCTGCAGGAACAATTTTCCTGAATCATTATCATGAGTGTTTCGTATTTCATGAAAACATTTACAAATTATTAGTATAAAAAGTTGAGTATTTAAACTCAAGAATATAATTGTGGGATGTTACTAAAAGAATAATGGAGTCTTTTCAAGGTATGTGTAGCGCCTAATTAAATTATTAGGCATGCAGTCATCAACGCTATAACAGATTAAATATTATTTCTTTCTCATATTCTGATCAATTAGGATAATACATAGATCATGTTGGAAATTTGAAATGGATACTTTGCAAGCTTGGTCCTTTCTCTTCTTTTCATTTCCATAAAGCATAAAGTACCACCAACCAATTGAGTCTTAGATTTCTCAAGTTATTCAAATCATGTATATTTCTTGGTTGCCTTAGTGCTATCATTGTTTGATGCAGGTATGGAGAATCTGGCCTCTGGGACAACCAATACATCAATTTATGAATGCATTCACTGATCACCGTGACTCTGATCATCTGATTGTCAGGTATTTTATTGATGCCTTTTTCCTGTATTATAGCTCAAATTGTAGAGCACACAGTTTATGAATCGTAATATCCATCTGGTTCCCTTTCATGATGAAATGTCCTTTTATCAGCCATTTCTCACTCTTACTGGGATGTGCACTTCCTATTTGGATGTCTTCTGGTTACAATGATCGACCTCTTGCTCCTTTTGCGGGGATACTGAGTCTAGGGATTGGAGATACGATGGTAAGATTTTTTTTTTTAAATATATAATTTTTGGTCTATATGACTGTAGATTGATACTTTTGTCATCAATTGATTCCTGGTTTAGCCTTTTAGAATCATTAATCAACAATCAATAATTATAATAATTTTCAAGTGCATGAGTAGGATTGAAGGAAATGGCATGTTCTTTTATCAGAAAGAGAGAAAAAAGAAAATGACATGTTCATAGACATTAGTTCATTGTGGCTTCAAAGACATCAGTTGCACCTGGTGGGATTTGTCATTACTTTCAAATATGAATTGCACATGGTGTTACTGCACTGTGGTGTATATGAGATTTAAAAATGTAACATTGTTGCAAGAGGTGAAAGAAAGAAAAATGTTGGATTGTACATAAGATCAAACTGTGGTGCATAGTATATACATACTATTGAGCTTAGAACCTCGAACAATTTTAAACCATAAGTAGGAGTACCGGAATCAATCTGGGAAATTTGATACCGCAAATCTGCAATAACTTTGGATTAGGAGGGTTCCTCCTTTAATGGGAATCAAGATGGTTTTTCATTGAAGGGTAGTGTATCTTTGTGTGGCCAATGGTCAACTTGTTGCAATAATTGTTAACAGTTAGCCATGTAGAGGTAGATTGATTACTGTATGAAGGATGTTGATCATGTGAATAATATTGCATTTGATGGATGAGTCATGAGTCAGAGACTGAAGGAAAGCATTATAAATCTATGATTTTCATTTCTTTTTCCAGAAAGGCTAAAAGGGGTTGTTTGTTTGATGTTACTTTTCACTATTTTATTCAGGCTTCAATAGTTGGGCACAAGTATGGTGTTTTACGGTGGAGTAAAACTGGCAGTAAGTATTTTCTTCATTAATGTTATCTGCTTCTCTCGAGTTGCATGATTTGATGTGAATGTTTTGCTTTACCCACTTGCCAGAGAAAACGATTGAAGGTACTGCAGCTGGTATCACATCTGTCCTGGCTTCTTGCTCATTACTCCTTCCAATCTTAGCATCAACAGGATATATTTTTACCCAGGTATTCTTCTGGTTTGCTCTGTGTCTGTGAGAGTTATTTTTAATTGGGGAATGGGTTTTGTGGTATGTTGCATGTTGATGACCTCGTTGGCAATTAAATAGGTGACCTTTTTAAAGTGTATTGAAGGAACTTAATTTGCTGGAACCATTTGACTCATGGTTTTTTTCTCGATAACAATAATATGCAAGACATCTGGATTCAGTACCTCTGGTCTTTCATCACTGCAGGCATAGATAAGTCCCTTGTGCATTCTGTTCTCAATGCCCCCACTCATAAGCACCAAAGATTTATATGGTAATAGTACATATATTTGTTACCACTTACCAGTACAAATGTCTTGCACCAATGAATTAGGAACCTTGTAGCTAAGCATTGTCCTCCTATATTGACACATGTAATATAAGCCAACTGCTGCAAATGCGTGTCAAATTCCATGTTCC
Source organism: Sophora flavescens (assembly GCA_030762895.1). Lineage (NCBI taxonomy): Eukaryota > Viridiplantae > Streptophyta > Magnoliopsida > Fabales > Fabaceae > Sophora > Sophora flavescens. The sequence continues at coordinate 33,591,855 of CM061063.1, forward strand.
CCCACATTATTTGGTTCCCTTGTTGGTGGCTAAACTGCCCTCTCCATTATTAAATTTTCCTGGATCCATCCCTTAGGAGGGAGGTGAAAGAATGGAAATTTGGGCATCTACTGCCAAGTGCATAGGATGTGCAGCTTCATCTTTTAGTGTTGATGAGTATCAACAGAGAAAATAGAGAAAAGGGTATGAAACTGTAGTATTATTTCACTACCAGCTAGTATCAAGGTGATATCTAGTCTGGAAAAGCAGAAATTAAAGAGAGGCTACAAAAGAACTCTAGACAATTCGAGAAGTCTAGTGGTCTCCTAGGGTTCTAGTTCAATTCGAGCCTAACCTCACTCTTTCCCTCCCTCCTAGTTATATTTCCCATCTCACTTAACAGAAATCCCTCCTCACTCGCTTGACCCACCACTGCTACGCCACTAGGTAGCAGTTAGTTACAAGTTTCTCTCTCCCGGGAGTAATCTGGTGCATTGCACCCTTGGAGCTGCTTAATGGGCTTCCATTTACCTCTTTCATACACTAAGGTCTTCTTGGCCTCCTCATGTCCACATCAATACCCTCCCCTTCAAAATTCACCTTGTCCTCAAGGTGAAAAATGGGAAATTGCTCTTGCACATCAGCTATTGTTTCCCAGGAATTCTCATAAGTGGGCAATTGCTTCCCTTTGACTAGCATCTCCACACTTCCCTGCACATCTTGTCTTGCAGCTAGTAATTCCATTTGGAGGATTGGGCAAGAAGAGCAACATCCATCGGGATCCCATTGCTTGAAACCAGATAGATGAAAACCCCATTCCTTGGAACCCATTTTGGTACTGCTAGTTTCAGCTCCACATCGCTTGCAGCAAGCAACAATAATATCCAATATCCCATCAAAAATTGGTGGGATGAAAACCACAAGTATCAGTAAGAAACCACAAGCATTGTCTTGGAAGTTAGTAGCACTGATTTGGCTCCTTAGAAAGTTGTTCTGGAAATTCACTTCAACTCCACTAGTGTAGTGGACTTCAGCCACGAGAGTTAGGTCAATGATAAAAATTGGGCATGAATTCATAATAGCAACACAACCACCTTCAGAGTCTGCATCTATTCCACCTGGGTCAAATAAGAAGAAATCCAAGACTATCTCAATGTCTTGTATTGCTATTGTTATACCCCTTCCACTTTTTTTCTTGTCATACTTCTTCCCTGTGATGACCTCAACTTTCACCACCTTTGAGGTATGACCTCCACCTCCAAGCTGTAGATGCACCACAGGGCATGCAATGTATAGTAAGAGGCCAAGCTTTGGAGATACCCATTCCGTTTTAGGAGAGCTGCACTCAGCTAATATAGCAGTTCCAAGAATTTTCCTTAAATTCTTAGGGACAATGTTCATTTTCCTGAAACATATGTCCCTAAAGGACTTGTGTCTACCATCAGATTGACCAGTCCAAGAAGCACCAATCACAAACACAAGAACAACATTGGATGGCCTTGTTGCATTAATAACAGCCATTAGGGCTGTGAGGATAGCTACAGTTGTGTGGATTACTTTCTTGAATCCTTCATCAATGGCAGCTAGATAAAGGAAAGTGCTAATGGCAGCCTTGAAAATAAAATAGGACCGAAAGTTCATGATATTTGCATCACCTGCTGGATATATTCCACTTGAAATTCTGCTGGATGTGAGTATAACCCATTCAGCTGATGTCTTCTGCCAAAGGGACCAATAGGCAGGAAGTATGGTTGCAGCACTCAATACAATGAGAAGGATTGATGACCAAACATGCCCTTGATGTGTTGCAATTTCAACGCTACAGTCAAAGCCTCCATGGTTTCCATCGCAAGAGTAGAAAAACACATAGAAATCATCCTTGCCATCACTAGAATCGTATGGCATGAAAAACACAGATGTGGTACTTCTTGTCTTGTTAGCATATAAATAGGCCCAACTATCAAGAGACAGCAATCTAGAAAATCTAGCATACATTTCATAGTTGATCTCTATGCCTGAGGATAGCTGTATGTGAATATTTTCTCCAGCTGCACCATGACCAGCCGTGAGTTCCACATTGTTTGCATCAGTAATTGTTAGATTTTCACCTTCTTCTAAGGCCCACATCTTTTCTTCATTAAGTTGGCCCATTGTCTTATTTTTAAGAACTTGCTGAGGCCCAGTATTATGTCTCATGTGAGACCTTACTCCAGCAGTAGAAATTCTCTTAATGGAACACTTTTGGGCCTGGCCCATTAGGTCAAAATTTTGACCCACTTCCTCCATTGCTCCCCTAGCTCCCTTCTCCCTCTCACATGCGATGGTCATCTCAGCCACAGAAGGAGATGATAGTTTGACAACGGCAGGTGATGACCCACCCACCGTCGCGACGAGTGTCCCACCGGCCTCTATGTACACGCTCCGGTCCGACGGCGGCAGCTCCTCCACTCCTACCTTCACGAAAACTAACTTCACGGCCGCTAAACAAGGACAGTGGCCCGGCGGTGCTGACTGCGGAAGCTCGAGAGATGACGAATCCACCTCCGCCTTGGGCACACCCATATCTGGTGGCTCCGACGATGGCGTCACGCGCCCTCCACCACTCATTATTTACACTAGACTACCTCAGCCACCACCAACACCACGGTCACCGTCGTTTCGGCTGCGGCCACCACTCTGATTTTCCGTTTCCATCTCAGAGAGATCCGAGACATCACCACCGACAACACCTTCCACCTCGATCTCCTCCACATACCCGGCTTGAAGTTTCTCCTTTTCTTTCTGCGTTTTGACCTCTGTAACAGTGTAAGAGATACTGTTAATGGACCCACCACCTCCTCTACCATCCTCTTCCTCCTCCGTATCCTTCGTCTCTTTTGCAATTTCAGTGGGGATTTGAGTAACCTGAGGAATTCCCAATTGTTGATGGTTGGATGAGCCTTGATTCATCAAGGGCTCGGAGTCCAATCCCGGCCCCGATTCATCACCTTCTTCAGCCAGTCCTCCTCCAGGCAGAGCATAGTTCTTCTCTATTAATAGCAAGGCCCGGTCCAGCAGCTCGAAGAAAGATCCTGATCCATCGGAGTTCGTCGACGTCGACTCGGAGCATGATCACGTCGATATCGACGTCTGAAGCGCTCTCCCTTCCTCCTTTCCCAAAGCCGCTTGATCTCATCCAGTCGGGTTTGATTTACAGTCCTCCGTTCCAGCAAGCATTTCTCTACATTCTCCATTCTAGACTCCATTTTGCTGTACGTGTAGTGATAATCAAAAGCTCCAGGAATCATGAGCTTTGATAGCAATTGATGAGTATCAACAGAGAAAATAGAGAAAAGAGTATGAAACCGTAGTATTATTTCACTATCAGCTAGTATCAAGGTGATATCTAGTCTGGAAAAGCATAAATTAAAGAGAGGCTGCAAAAGAACTCTAGACAATTTGGGAAGTCTAGTGGTCTCCTAGGGTTTTAGTCCAATTCCAGTCTAACCTCACTCTTTCCCTCCCTCCTAGTTATATTTCCCATCTCACTTAATAGAAATCCCTCCTCACTCGCCTGACCCACTGCTCTCACGCCACTAGGCGCAGATTAGTTACAAGTTTCTCTCTCTTGGAGTAATCTGGTGCATTGCATCCTTGGAGTCACTTAATGGGCTTCCATTTATCTCTTTCATACACTAAGGTCTTCTTGGGCCCAGTGTTGTCAAATAGCGGCCATGGCGGAAAGCGGTGGCGGGATTTGAAGGAACCGCCATTCGGAGGCGGTGGCGTGACGGGTTTCACATGGCGGATGGCGGTTATGGCGGAATCGCCTGCCATGGCGGAAATGGCTGGTTTTTGGGTTTTTTTTGAGAAAAAAACTGACCCATCTTTCTGGGTTGTGCGACCCGACCCAGCCCAAAATGGGTAAAAACCCTAATTTCACTAAATCAGACTTTCATCCCTTCATTTTATCCCAAACAGAAAACCCGAGAGCAGAAGAACCCCTTCTCTTCCTCCCATTTCACACTTTCTTCTCTGACCACCCCCCTCCGGCGACACCCACTGTCGGGCGACCACCGTCCGACGACCACCAACAACCTCCGGCGACCACCCTTTGACCGGTGACCAACTTCTTCTTTTCTCCTTTTTTCAATCATTTTCGAAAATGGCAAGCGAACCAGCTTCTTCTGAAGCTTCACAGCCCTCTCCAGCTTCTTCCGTCTTGTTAGTGGTCTTGAACCTTGTTATTTTATCAACCTTGTTAGTACTTAGTAGTCTATGATAGGTATTATGAGACTTATATGATATTTTCTATTAATTTAGTTTATGGTTCTTGACATATGTTGTTAGTGTTTTGGGTTTTATATTTATTTCTGCAATTTTTGTTATGTGTGTATATATATATATATATATATATATATATATATAATTTTTTTTTGTCCGCCATGGCATCCGCCATATGGCCGCATCGCCATCCGCTATAATGTATGGCGGATTTTTGACCGGCCGCCATAGGCCGTCATCCGCCATCGATAACACTGCTTGGGCCTCCTCATGTCCGCTTCAAGTGTCTTTTTTTTTTTTTTACTTTTCGGGGAGGGGTATGAAAAATAAATGAATCAAGCTAATTTAGAGGCTTGCTATTCCACGATTTTTTTTCTTTGGATTGTTGCCTCTTTCTTTGATGTCTTTGTTACCAACTTTTTGCAGCATTGGCTCTCTCTACTTCTTGCTGTCACTGCAAGTGGTTTGTTGGAGGCCTACACAGCACAACTCGACAATGCATTCATACCACTTTTTTTCTATAGCCTTCTCTGCTTGTAGATGCTCCTCCTCACTTCCAAACATACAAGTTACCTTAGACGAGGATTCGGTAAAAGTCTTCATAATTTTTCAATATGTACTTTATTTCTTTTTGTAGATAACAATTAACCAATGCAAAAGTAGAGATGCTAACGGTAGCAGTAATACTTGACAGTTAGGGTGGGTATACATAGGATTGGATCTCTCTAAGAAATGATAAGCATACGAGTTTCATTTAAAGGGGTGCTGCCCAATACATGTAGCATACAGTATACAGGAATGACAATTTTTCATTTTTGATTAAATCATTTGTGAGGCCATGAGAAAGAGTGTGGAAAGCTGTTGAACATCAAGTGAACTCGTATTCCGATATTTTTTCCCATATCTTTCATTTTAACGAGCATGGCACCTGTTTCGTGATGCTTCCCCGCACACAGGAAATCGTTTATAGAGGCATAGTAGGAAACTATTGAAACTTGAAAATGTCCAGCGCCTGTTTGGATTTCATTGGTCGCACATAAGAGTTTTTCATTTCTTCCTTTTCCGCTTAGCAATTGAGCAGATTTACTGATACAGCTGATACACAGGTGCACGTTTTATTAAAAAAAAAAAAAAATAGTAATTGATCCATCCACTTAAACTCAGTAAATAGAGTTGTGTTTTGTTACTTTTAACAATTAAGCAAATAGCAATATAGCATTACTCTATTTTTCATCTTGAACAAGCAAACTTTCAGTGTTTTGATTTGTGAGTATTGTACTTTCGTAGAATTTAAATGGCGTGTTTATTAACGTATGCCACGAGTTTATGTGAAACTTGACAAAAGCCATAGGAGTGTTAGACGGTTTAGTGAGGTTTGATTTGAGACTCTACTTGACACTTCAAGGTGACAGATTTTGAAATCTAATAAAATTATAATGTGACTTAGTGCTCAATTGTGGTTCAGTATTATACTTATTACTAAGATGAAAAGTATCATCTAATAACAATCAAGTAAAATCATAAAATTATAATATCTTGTGGAACTTTGACTAAACATAATCTTAAACTCGTGTTGATCAATCATAAAATTATAATATCTTGTGGAACTTTGGCTAAACATAATCTTAAACTCGTGTTGATCAATGATAATAAGCAATCCGGAAAACACTGTAGAGGGTTGTGTGTATGTATGTGTATCAGTGTATATTAAATATATTAATTTTTTTAAAAACATTATTATTTCATAAAAAATATTATATATTTAATTAATTTTACAAAATATATTAAAGATGAACACTTACTCCCTAACTAAATTATTATTTTATAAAAAATATTATATATTTAATTAATTTTACAAAATATATTAAAGAGGATACTGAGCATCCACACTTTCTCCCTAACTTGTCCCAGGTAGTAATGTATTTTTGCCTGCTTCTGCTTGGCCCAGGGAAGATCCACCCGACTTGTTACAAGTCCTACATTGAGGAAATAAGGAAGTTCATTATGATACTTCTTGTATGCTTAAGTCATGGTGTTCTTGTTCATAGTTGAGTTATAGATAGGATTATAGGTCAATGTCGTTAGAGTGAAGTCATCGTGAAAGTCGGTTCTTAATTTAAAAGAATAGCAATGTTATGAGTTCTATATTGAATAAATAACGAAGCTCAATATGATATTTGAACCATATGATTCTCTTACTAAAGGATTAGCATATTACAGTTATGATGCTATAATCTCAGCCACAGGTACGCTGTGTGTGTACATTTTGGCTATTGCAATGTCATGAATTAATGCGTTAACAGGAAATAATGCCATTCATACATCTGATTGTTTATGACTTTTTTTGTCACTGCATTAGATATTTCGTCCTAATTTCCATATTCAAGTCCAACACGGGTTTACCTAATTCGCAGTTAAAGGACATGACTATGCTCAACAAAGAAAGAAAAGACTACGCATAAATCTGGAGTCTCTAAAGTGTAAAATTCAATTTAAAAAGTAATACAGGGATAGTTGGTTGAGAATGAATGGTTGCAGGCATTTCTTGGAAGTTCCTAGTATTTGATACAAAACCTATGTACTGACATTTATTTTGAACAAACTCTAATACAGAGTACGCATAAGCTTAAATAACAACCACACAAGTGATTTATTTAGATCTAAGTGAGTTTGTCTCTAATAAAAAATTTAAGGTATATAATTATTCTTTTTATTTTTTTGTTCAGCACCTACCCTAATTAGTCCTTTGGACCGAGTGGGTCTACCAGAGTATCCCACTACTTAGGTCCTAATCTCTGATTCAGGTGATTGAGCATGGTTTTACCTACAAGGATTCGAACTTGGGTTGCCTAGGTTCTCCTCCTTGGGTGGCTAGTTGCTTCCACTAGACCAACATCCCATTGATGTATATTTATTCTTAAATCATCTAGTGAGTTGTGATCTTGTTACACTTTATCAAATCAACGGTGAATATTTTCTCACCCTTTTATTTTAGAAACAAGCTCAATTTAAAAAAGCTAAATCTCATAGAACGTGCATGTGCTGAATTCACGAGCATCAGTCAGATAGTAAGAATTAAATGGCTGGAGATGGTGGTATGTATTATGTAAGCTACTGGTAGGGATGTAAACTGGGCGGGGTGGGCACGGGTGGTAGCCCCCCATTACCCGTCCCTGGATGAATTTTGTACCCGTCCCCGTCCCATATCCGTGTGGATATCTATCTTGCGGGTTTTAAACAAATTTATCAATATTTACGGATATCCGTGGATATCCATGGATATTCTAACACCTCACAATTTTTGTTATCTACACATGAAATTCAAACTAATTATATCAATCAGACTTGATTTGAGTTCCTTGTCGTTACGAGAAATTCTTATGTGCTTGAAAAGTATTATAGTAAATATATTAAACAATATGATATGTAAACAATATAATCATACATGTCATGAGAGGGTGATGAAAGGGGAATGGGGCTTGGGAATGACTGGGTCTGGGTGTTGTGACTAACAAATTTCATAAACAAAATAAGGGTATTTAAAAAATTGGGATATTTGGTTTGTATATTCAAGGGGTATTTTATTAATTTTACCTTAACGGAGACCCGCAGGTATGGATAGTACATTACTCATCCCCGCCCTATTAGTAAGCGAGTAGAAAAAATACCTGTTTATTTTTCCCGTGGATGCCCATTAAGATACCCGTTTTTTATCCATTGCGAATATTATCCGTGGATATCCACGGATACGGATAAAATTTACATCGCTGGCTACCAGGCTGATGATACATGTGGTTGGTCACAATGAATAAATAGCTACATTACAAAAGAAAAATCCGTACTTTTGAAAATATGTCATAAGGAAAATATCACTAATATTAGTAACATTGTACATGGCTCATAGTCATAGACTAATTAAATGAAGCTAGGATCGTAAAAGGTATTGCGTAGAGAAATGAAAAAAGTAATGTAATTAAGGATTGTCATATAAAGAAATAAGCTACCGAGAGAATGATGATTCATGAATTGCAGGTAAATAATTATGGAGTTGGAGGCAAACATGACATGACAATGAAAAGCGAAAAGGGACTTCACCTGGAAAATTACATGTTCGGATACACTGCACCATCCCACATACACTGCTTTCATGCATTTTATTTTTAACAACGTAGCCACTTCTATAATCTCCCCTTCCAAATATACTCTCTGTCTCCTTCGCTAAGCTGCACACTATAAATATATTGTGTATGTAAGTATGTTAAATCGCTCAAATGTAAAAGAGAAATTAATTCCTAACTAGACAGTAGACACCATCTACCAGAAACAGTTCCATTCTTTGTACATATATATATTTATCGTCATGACCAAGCTTGGATTAACAATAAGCAGCATGAGAAGGAAGAGTGTAAGTGGCATCTTGAAACTTGAGATGATCTTGGAAAAGCTTCTTCAAAATGGTATCACACTGTGCAGAAACAAATCAAGCTCCTGTTGTGACGATTATAAAGAAAGACATGTGAAAGAAGGACATTTTGCAGTGATTACTTGCGATGGGGAGGAAGCAAAGAGATTCATGGTGCCACTGAGGTGTTTAAGAAACCCAGCATTCTTGAGGCTATTGGAACAAGCAGCTGAAGAGTATGGGTATGATCAAGTTGGTGCACTAACCATTCCTTGCAAACATAATGAGCTTCAAAATGTTATTGGCACAGCAATCACTACAAGAAAATAGCTGATTAGCAACGAAATAAAATTTCCATTGCTAATTGATGAAATTTGGTCGCTAACGACCACATGGGTTTTGTCGCAAACAGGACCGTTTATCATAGGAGCAAAAAGCACTCAGAAACAACTGGTTGTAAACCACGCTTAAAAGCTGGAGCAAAGCTGTTATATCAGTCGAATTTTAAGTTCGATTTGACCATATTGTTCATGTAGAAATGGCTTCTTCTTTTTTTAACAATGTATTAGAGGACAGTATTTGATCATATGAGCGTGATAGAGTGTATTGAGGTATCATGTATATTTCAAGTTAGACCAGAGAAATGTATATAAACGTGAATTATTGTCTTAAATGTTGTTCAGTTATATTTTACGGGTAATATAACAAAATCACTTCTGATATTTATACGTTTATTTGATTGGACTTCGTAAAAATACAGAAAGAACTGCATTTCAACTTTTTTGAGAGGCTATATTTTCTTTTTTTTTTAAAAAAAAAACATACAGGTAAAAATACATAATTGTAAACCAAGTAGAAAATAATTTTTTTTAATGCAACAAATATCATTTTTTTAAGTTTAAATAAATGGACCCTAAATCAGGCACCAAAACCAAAAGGAACATGTTTAGAATTAGAGTTTGATTTTGATACATCGTGAGTGTAAGAAATTTTGTATTGTCAATCAATCATAAGTTATCATATATATAACTTTTACGATATTTATGATAAGAGTCCAATATTTTTTATGAAGTAACAATTTATTTCACACACAAATATAGCTAATGTAACATGTCTGATTTTTAATTCTCTCTAGTTTTTTTATTCAGAGAAGAATAATTAAGCTGCAATATGAATGTTGTCGCTAATATTTTTTTCTAGCGGATTAATGCAACGTGTTCAAGCTTTAATGCAAATCCTTGAGGCTGTAGGTGATGGCCTCTTGTTTGTTTCCTGTTATTATATTACCTTTGCTTTCAAAACGCCGAACCCTTGTATCTATCTAATACTAGTTGATTTTCAACATTAAGCACAAATCTACAGTTCCCCTGGACCCTGGTGACTCTGACTGTTACTCCTACAAGTTCATAAAATTCAAGTTGGCCCTATTAACGTCATTGTATAATGTAGTGTAATTTGATATTTTATTATAGTTATTGGTCGTAATTGCGGAACATATGCTAAAAGAACAATTATCTTTTCCATGTTATTGTCTTACTAGAAATTTTGTAATGTTATTTCGGTATATACAACTAGAAGCAAATAAGATGAAAGGAGGCGCTAGTATGCAGCATTATATATTAGAGATGTGAAGTGTTAGCTATGCTTCGAAGTCCTGGTTATCTGCATTAACCTCACAAGTTTTCATTTCCTTTCGGTACCGAAAGTGAATCTTTTACCCAATCAATTAATCAGTATATTTATGACTTTTAAAGTAATTACATCTCCTGACAATATATAAATTCTTAAACCCCTCCAGCTCTGGTCCCGTGTCCTTCACTCATTTACAAAATAATTTAGGGTGTTCGTTCCATCGACTACAATCTGTTTCAAAAATTTGGGGCGTACTCTTGATACTTCATAATTTTTCCTTTAACGAAAAGAAAAAACATGGTCGTGGTCTCGTGGAGGAGGAAACTTTAGGAGAATAATGAAGGGAGAGTCAGAGGAAACTAACAACTAATAATACCATAAATATAATACTCTCGGTACAACATATAATCGTTTATAGAATAAACCGCGTGCGTAGGTTCGGATAGGGATCACATCACCACTAGGTGATATCCCGTTATCAATCATGCTGGTTAACAAACCAGCAAATAAATGATAAGCACAACAAATCAAAAAAAAAACAAAAATATTACCAATGTAAAGGGGGTGAAAGAAATCCCGTCTCAAACAAAAAGACCAAGTTTTTTATGCACCTTTAATGCTATTGAGCTCAACAATCATCAGCCTTGAGAGAAATCCAACTCAAATGTAAGTACTAAACACTTGGATAGTTGAATATCTGACAACAGCCAATGTCCAAATATCTGCTTCAGTCAGATAAACCCGCCTTTGATTTTAGATGTGCCTTGAACTCCATAATGTCACCATCCCATTTAGTCACAGATTGGTCAGCACAGACCCATATCTCATGGGCCACCTGATTTATGAGCCTAAAATCATGGCTAACAAGCACCATGCCACCGTCCCATTCATTCAACGCTTCAGCTAACGAGTCAATTGTCTCGATATCCAAATGATTGGTTGGCTCATCCAAAAGTAGCATATGAGGCTGCCTCCAAGCTAACCAAGCAAATATTACGCGGCTCCTCTGCCCATCAGACAAATTCTTCATAGGCATCACCTGGGCTTTACCTGATAGCCCAAACTTCCCAACAGCAGCTCTCATCTTCTCTTCCTCATTTCCAGGGTATTCTTTTATCATAAACTGGAGAGCAGACATTTCCAAGTCTAGCTTTTCAGCCAAGTGCTGGTGATATTGTGCAATTCGAAGGTGATTGTGACGTCGAACCATACCATCACCAGGCATCAAATCACCTGTCATTAGCTTCAGTAGTGTACTCTTCCCAGCACCATTGGGTCCAACCAGTGCAACCCTAGAGTCTAAATCAACCCCAAAGTCAATGTTCTTGTAGATGAGATTATCAGGAGTGTAACCAAATGACACCTCAACGAATTGGAGAACAGGAGGGGGAAGTTTTCCCACATCAGTGAAGCGGAATACCAAAACCTTGTCTCTGGTCACCTTCTCTGCAAGTCCACCCCGTTCCATTTTTGCCAGTGTTTTTTCCTTACTCTGTGCCTGGCGAGCCAGTTTTGCTGAACCATGGCCAAATCGGGCAATATATTCCTTCATTGAGGCAATCTGCTCCTGCTCCCACTTGTATTGCTTCATCTGATTCTCTTCCAACTCAGAACGTGTCTGAACATATTGATCATAGTTACCAGTGTAGAGCTTCAGTCCTTTGTTTTGCATGTGGATAATATTTGTGCAGACACCATTAAGGAAGTCCTGAGAGTGTGAAACCACAACCAGAATACGGTCAAAATTCTTCAAACTCTCCTCCAGCCACACACAAGCTTCCAAATCTGCAAACAGATATGCCCAAAGTTATTCAAGGAATAAAGTTAGAAATATAGACAAGCCCCTCCAAAAAAAAAGGAAATAAACAAAATGCAGAATGTCAACTTGAAACATACATAACAGATAAATGCAATTCAATTTGAAAAATATGACAAGTAACAGGCCTAACTACCTTAAAAAATATTGCATCACTTACACTAGAAGAAACGGGCCCATCATATAACAAAATGATAATGTGAATACCAGACCCAAGAGGGGAGGGTTGCCAAATTATTCATAACATGATAACAAAGGAGGGCAGTGTATAACTAATGTATTGATAACGACAAGAGGCAAATGATTGGGTCTCGCATTCACATATCAAACATGTTGATATGAAGCATCTACAATACTATCTAATCTGGAAGTAATCCCACCGCCGCAAAACAGAGTCCCACAGTCCTTAGCTAATGGTTAGGAAGAATACAATAACGATCATGGTTTCTATTTGAGACACAAGTCAAACTTCAAACAACTAAATAAAGCATAAACAGAACTATAATTAAAATCAAGTGATCCAACCAAGATAATCATCGCAGCCAATTTAGAGTATCAAACATGACAAGGTGATCAAGATTATTAAGACAAATAAAAGAAACTTTTTGCAGGGCAGAGAGGATACCAAGGTGATTGGTTGGTTCATCAAGTAGCAGAATGGTTGGGTTCATAAATAAAGCTCGTGCTAATGCAATTCTCATTCTCCAGCCACCAGAAAAATCACGTGTCTTCTTTGCCTGCATCTGCTTGTTGAAACCAAGACCATGTAAGATTTCAGCAGCACGCTTTTCTGCAGTTGATGCGTCAAGGGCCTCCAATCGTTCATAAATACTATCAAGGGATTCACCACCACCATCATCCTGGAACCAAAAATATGCTAACGAAATTAGCAAGCCACCCAAAAACATAAAACAGAAGGGGGAAAATATCAGATGCTTTATTACTTAAACAAACCTGTGCTGCAAGAGCTTCAGCTTCTTTCTCCAATCTCAACCTTTCCTCATCACAGCTTACGACAGCCTCCAATGCAGACATGTCAGAGGCTTCAATTTCCCTGGAAAGGTGATAGATATCCATGTGGTCTGGAATTGGAAGCTCCCGGCAACCTATTGCCGTAAGCAGGGTAGATTTTCCACAACCATTTAATCCAAGTAAACCATAACGTCTGAAAGAGATTCAAAGTCATCATAACCAAAGGTAAAAATCCAGGTATAAATTATAGAAGCCTGTTTAGACCAATTAGGTAAGGACTAAGGACAACAAACCTTCCATAATTTAGCTCCAATTCAGAATCAACTATGAGATCATGTCCATGGAAGGTAACTGATAGAGACTCTATCTGTAATAGACAAAAACAAATGTGTCAATACCATGATAGACATTTCAGCATTAACAATTACCTATTACCTATAATCAATATGGCATAAACATCATTTTAATGCACAATATTACAAATATTACCTACCTCAAAAGAATTTGTAATAGGTGAGTGTGTATTTGGTTACATTCACAAAGGAGAACCAAGTCAGTGACCCTGGCAACATGGTAGGATGCCCATGCCACAGACCCAGCTGCCTCAGCTAGGCGCTCAACTACATACAACCACGCTAACAACAATAAGCTGGAAGTAAGACTCACTAACCGGGAATGTTTACCACATTTTTAAAAAACTCATACACTATCAATCTTAAGAAAATCTGGATCAACAATTAATCACCGTCCTTGATAGAAAATATCCTCTATTTTGCTTTTAAATGAGGGAAACCCTTTATATGCATACACAAGCAAGCCAAAGGCATGATAGCTTTGTATCCAAATTCCCATTTTCATTTTCTATTTACAGAAATAATTAAAAAATTACTACTTTATTTTCATTCTATTTTGTCCTGTTTTCAAAGAAACGGTGGAACCAACAAAAGATGTTTTCAAATGTTTATTGTATAAATCTTCGAAAACAAGTTACCATTTTAAAATTTATTAATTAAAATAGCAAATGAAAACACAAAACTAGCTCCAATATTTTCACCCATTTTTTATTCCAAAATATAAATATATAGTTATTCTTAATTATAAGACAAATACAAGCGATGCATAGCACTGACTTATAAAATCGTAAAAACAAATAAATAAAATATATAGTTATTTTTAATTATAAGATGTGTAAACAAAAAAACGTAGTAATATAGGGTTAGTGTTACTTACCCGAATATCCCTCGAAAGGGGATGGGAACAGAGGATTCCAGTGCATGTCCGATCCGAAATCTGAATATCTGCGATTCCATTCGCCACCTTATCCACCGCCGCTTTGGACGAAGCTGCAACGGACGCGGCCTTTCCTCCTCTCTTGGCAGCGGCGGCGGCTTTCTTCTGAGCAGCCTTCTTCTTACTGGCGTCGGAAACCATCTTGAATCGGTAACGAGAGAAGGCTGTAGATCTACAAAAAGAGAAGAGGGCTTAGGGTTCCAGGTGAAGCTGAATGTGTGTATGTGTGTGTGGGCTTCCGCTTATATTGTTATGGTTGCGTGTGTGAGTGTGTCTCTGTGAAAAAGGTGAAGTCAATAACAACTTTGCGACCTCTCTGATTTTTTTGAGTTCAAGACACACGAATGGGCTTCCTTCCAGAGTATTTGGACTTAGGCCTAGGCCCAATATCAAGCCTGTTAGTTTTTGGCAATTATTTAGTTCCGGGGCCCATTCTAAATGGGCTTTTATCTACGTCTTGTTGTTGCTTGAAGTTAACGCACCTCCTCGTGAATTCCCAGGTATGCATTCTTTCCTATTTTCTCTTTTATCTCCTGTCTTCATATTAAACCCTATGTTAATCTTGTGTTTCTCCAATCATGATACACTTTTTAATTTCAAATATTTATTAAGTTGGAGCTGTGATGATTTGTATAGTTCATAAATTAATTACTGGTTTGAGTTGAGGGCAGGATACTTTTGTGCTCGTGTCGTGTTTGATGAAATGCTTCAACTACATATGCTTCATGAATCATTTTATTTACTGCAACTGGATAGTCTTTGAAATCTTGAATGTTTATGTAATTTGGAGGTATTTCATGATACCTTGATATGTCAGTCTTGGTGCAAAAAGCTTTTAGTTATTACTGGTTTTTTGTTGTTTAAAGATGTTCATGGGCTGCTTCAGTGTCTGTCGATGGAGATGTTCATAAGCTAGGTGACATTGACATACAAGTCCAGATTTCATCGAGGTTGATCCATTTATTCACTCTCCTATTGCTATGCTTTAATACCATGCTTCATAGGGGATTTTTGGAAGCATTTAGTTGTGAATATCTTCTTTCTTCTATCACTGTTAAATTCTGTATCCTTTTCTTTTGCTTAATTATTAGTTCGATCCTTTTCTTTACGTGGAAAATATGAATAAGTAACCTGTTTTCACTCAGTACATTAATTCATCTTCTTTTGTTATGTGTGGCGTTGCTTAGTCATTCCTTTGATTTTGCTTGGGATTAATTTCTATGCTTGATTTTCCATCCACTATTAGATAATTGAAGAATGACACTCATGAAGCGGTATGTGCTGAGAATGTTCATATCATTGAAGTACATTACTGCAAATGTGGTAGATAGGAACAATGGTCGAATTGTGGTAACATCATCCTCAGTTGAACAATCCATTAAAAAGTCACTTGAGTGTGGACGGTCTTGCAATGCTAAAGCAGCTGAAGTTGTTGGGGAGGTACTGGCCATGCGACTCAAAGTGGAGGGGCTTCACGAGGGACTCGGAAGAGGTATTCATGTAAATGTAAGTAAGGAAATAGAGAAGAAAGGATTTAAGAATCAAACTAAGGTTTGGGCTATTGTGAATGCTCTTAAGAATCATGGAGTTAAACTCGTCCTTGATGATGAAGATGTTGGCAATAAGACTTGGCCTAGGCATTCATAAAATTTCTATACATATGTAGGTTTGTATGCCAATTAGAAAATACGAATGTAACTGAGTCTTGTACTAAACATCTTTGCAATAAGCAAATACGTGAAAGTATGGTGTGTATTCTCGTTTCTTAGAAGCATTTTGAGTCAGATTTAAGGAAAAGCATTAATTTTATTTATTTTTTATTCTTTTTTTAATAGTAAATCAGAACCATCGTGTTGAGATAGATGCAAAGCACATAATTCTGTAATTTGGGCTACCATGTCATGCATTTGACCTCTACTTGGTTTTTTTTTTTTATTTTGAGCACTTCTTTAGCATATTAGCCAAACACACAGGAAATTTATATCCAAACAGTAAATGGTATGCTTTGAGTTTACAGATATACAGATGGACCTCTCAAGGGACGGATTCAGGGGGGCATCATGGTATTTGGTGTCCGTTCTGATATTCTTTTGGATCTGTCCGTAGACCTTTCCTTTTAGCAAATGGGAGAACAACTAAGTTTACAGTGAGTAAGGACCTACACACACTGCACCACTAATTACTAAACTTTAGGCACAGCTAAATGGCTTCAGGAAAATCTGTTGAGAGGGGTAGAAAATGAATAGAACAGCCTTAACTGTAAGTTCCATGTTATTGAGAATTGAGAAAGAAAATGACATATTTGAAAGGTCTTTCTCAGGATCCAGCCAATACTTGTTTTGGGTAGACTTTGACCCCAAAGCTTCGTGGCCGTTGTCTTTAAGAAGGGATGGTCGGTTGAAACACCTTTTGCGACCTTGGGCTATCCACGACTTTTCCAAGGGAATGCATGAACTTAATGACTAGTACAGTTAGCATGAAAAGTCCTGAGTTTTTTTCCCTCCTTTGCCTGTTTAGTTGATCATAAGTGTGAAGAGTTACGAATTTCCATTTATTTAGTAAACAAGCGAAATTAAAAACTTCTGTAGTGGGGTCATCTTCATAATTGTCTTTGCTTTCTATCCTCTGACTTCGAAGAAAAAGTCATGTCTGCCTCTCGAACATATTGACTCAAAGCGATATATCCGAAGGACTTTGTTTGCCATGGTATGATGGAAAAGAAAAGGTGACACTGTAACTTTGGAAATTGCACGTTCGATACCCAATTCAATTCAACACATGGCGCATAGATTTTCCACCCAATTGAATCCACAATTCGTACTGCAAGTTGCGTAATTGCATTTCCATCTTAACTTCAATTATTTTATAGACTAATTATAGCTATCAACCATTTAGATCATGTGGTTTCTAAAGAAGATAAGAAGACTTTTTGACCAATGATTCCTGTCGGCAATTGTCAATTTGTCATATTCAGTTATCAATTGTGTTTCTACCTCATTCAATACCCAATTGGAAGAGTTGAAGATGAACATCAATAGGCTCTGCTTTGCTACAACACTTTAGTTAAACAGGCATATGTAGTAAATTGCTACATTGGTTAAATTTTCAACTTGAGTGGAAATTGTTTGTAAATTACGGGGAAGCAGTCGAAAGCAAAAGCAAAATGGTTATAAGAACTCTGATTTTTGCTTTTGCTTTACGCCCAAAAAGGGATGTGGAGGAGAAAGTTTGTCAGGTTAGTGGGTGTATATTTATATACCAACACAAATGAACATGGTTTATCAGCAAGGAGTCTGCTAATTGAACAATCTTTGTAACACTCAACCATTCCTCCTCAGAATTTACACCTGAGAGAATATTTAAGGTCCAATAGTGTGGTGCCAGACCCTTTACGTGTGTGGCCCCATTTGGGAGTAAATCCACTCTGAATAGAACTCGCTTTATTTCTTTCCTAGATGTACGTTCGACACCACCATGTTGTATTGTTGTCTGTGGTGTGCCTTACCTACAAGGTAGCCATCATTGTGAGCAAATGTGTGCATTATTGGTTGAAATATTTCACAGCACTTTGATGAAATTTATTGTTCTACCAAATAAAAATTGACCAAAAATTGCAAATAATAATTGACTTCTTTGCTCCCAAATTATTGATTGTACATATAGGCAAATATGAAAGTCATGAAAAGAGTGGCCACCAACAAAGAGACACTGAA
Organism: Sophora flavescens; assembly: GCA_030762895.1. NCBI lineage: Eukaryota > Viridiplantae > Streptophyta > Magnoliopsida > Fabales > Fabaceae > Sophora > Sophora flavescens. The sequence continues at coordinate 33,609,922 of CM061063.1, forward strand.
ATGTAATTTTGGCATATTCTGAATTTATATATCTTTAATTATGTCTTTTCTAGGTGCCCTATTTCCATCTCAAATTCTCAATATTTCCTTTTTATTGTTATTTTTTGTTTGTTTTCTTTAGCTCACTTTCTGATATGCACTGCTTGTTTATCCTCACATGGAGGTCATGCCATGGTCACGTCTTAGAGCTACACTATTGGAAAAGCATAAAAATATTGCCCCTTTAACCACTTGGATACGGAATCTTAAAAATGCATACTCCTTTGTTTTTACGAATATACTTTATTAAAAACCCCAAAAGTATTTCACCGTTTGATTAGGTTGACGCAATGTTTATTTAGTGGGCAGAATATTCTTGTTCTACTTTAAAAGAATTCTCGTCATCAATCATTTCTCATAAAATTAAGTTAACCCCAAAATATATACAGAAAAGAAAAAGGGGTAAAGGAGTGCAATTGATGGCGTTACTTTTTTCTAGTCATTAACAAATTAGTGTGGATAAATGGACTTTTGAAAGTGTTCTGGTTGCACTGGCTGTTGGCTTTTCCCATCTTTTATGAAAGTTTTCGTTTTATTTAATTTTATTTTATTAGAGAACTTTATGAAGGTTCTTGTTTCTTTCCCAAAGGCAGACAAAAATCAAGGGGGGTTGGAGTGCATGGTGGTGTGGTCAGTGGTAGTAATGCATAGCATCATCATCGCGCAAGACATATTCCATGCATAAAACCCAATGTCCTCATCATGATCCGGCACGTTGGTACTTTTAGGGTCATATGGAGCAAGGTGATGTAACTCATAACTTCCATTTGTGCCCAAATAAATGCTAATGCAGGTTAAGTGAGTGAATCCACGAGTCATTTTTATTAATCATTATACAGAAACAGCATTATGTCATTAATAGATAATTACTACAACGTAAAAGTGATAATAGTGAATGTTTTTCTTACGAAAATTGATTCATGTATGAAAACGAATGGTTGGTATTGTAGTCAGTGCTTGGCCATATTTTGAAGTATGGTCTGTGTATGTTTAGATGAGCGTTTGACAAACATGATTTTGTATAATTGATTTCAATACAATTAAGTTTAAAGTAAACTGATTTATGTTGGGATGTTTTTACTTTGAATGTTATATTGATGTAAAACTTAGTATAATTTTTTAATCCAAAAGCAGAAGCTACTCCAAGCTGTTTTTTGTAGAATCAATTTTGGATGCAAAATTGATTCACCAAATGTGTAACCAAACACCTCTCTTTTTTTTTAATCAGAATCACGCTTGACTGGTACAAAAACATTTCTGATATCTCCAGAAATGAAACCAAACACACTATATTTACATCTTTGACTGAGTTTTGATTTGAATACCATATAATTATTCAAATGGTGTCTAAGAATAAGATCATGTCATTCAAATTACGGTGGATAATCCCATTTCTATGAATATCTATTTTATTTTTTGGTTCATGTCATGTGTAAGCTTGTCCTCCTCTGCTTTTTGTATTGTATACTTCTACACATAGACTATGTTGAAATGCGATGCCAATAGGAGTAAAAAAATCGATCTTGCAGGGGTTAAATTTTGCCTAAATAAGTTCAGTTTTGTTTTAAAATGTTAGTTTATCCATGAATTCTTACATGTTATAAAATTTGTCTGGAGGCTTATATTACATAAAACCCTTCGTATATCTCAGGAAACACATTTTTTTAATTATATATAAATATAAATATAAAGTCAGTGGGTAAGTTTTTTTTCTTCTTCTAAAAGCACAAGCGTTAACTTATATAACTATAAATGGCTTTTAAGAAGTAACTTACTTTTATCAAATTCATGAACCCCAAAATTAAGCCAAGTGGTACATACCACTTGGCTAGTGGCTACCCGTATTGGTCAGTACAGTGTTAAGCTCCAATCCTCAGCAGCAATAAAGCATTAGTTCACCCCACCTCAACGCATTGCAATGAGAGTTACAGTTAAAATCTGACTCCTAGTATACCCAAACTGCATTTGCACTAGAACCCAGCCATGGTGATGAAGAGCCATATTGGAAACGTAGGTGGGAAAGGCCAGTGGACATAGTTATACATATAGGACAAATAATAAAGTTGGGAAAGGACAGGTTTTAAATTCACTAACGAACCTGGCTTCCAGGCAATGACCTTGGCCGATGTATAGGACAAGGTAGAAGGGAAGGACTGCCAAGAAAGTTGTAGGAATGACCCTAAAGTAATGACTAATGAGTCCACCAACGTCTTCTTGGGGGTATGGGACACCTAATAAGGACACGCAAGGGACAGACCCTTTCTGTCCATCTTCCAAATTCTGAATTTACAATCATTAAATTATGGGAACATTAGCAGAATCTTCGCTCTACAACAGTGTAAGCCAAAACGGATCAAAGTGGGACAGGGATTCCATTTTATCATTTACATTATGCATTCCCAAATAACAAATTCTGAAATTGGCATAGCAATTAGCAATATAATGTCAAGAGTAGCATAGCTCAAATTAGACCAAAGTGGGAGAGATATTCCATTTTATCATTTACATCATGCCTTAACTAGTTAATTGGTACAGCCAGATAATATCAAACACAACAGTATTGGACTATTGGTTAATCACATCAAAACCTTTTCTACTAAACATAAACCCATTCGTGGAATTAAAGGAGAAAAAAAAAAAGAACTAATGTAAAAGATGAAAAGAAAGACTCTAGCTTTTTTTTTACTCTATAGTAGAGTCTCTTTCCCCTCCCTCAGCCAACGAGTGTGATGATGAAGCAGTTGACTGAAACCTAAGACAAGTTCACATGACAGAGCATGCATTTGGATTCTCATCACTGAACATCTGGGGTGGATGTAAATGAAAGTGGTCCGGGTAGATTGGCACATAGTTATAGCCACCAGCATTGGCATATGCAAAACCAAAGGCAGGAGGTGCCAAATACTCCATCTTCCCCTGTTCCATTTTCCCACCTCCCTCCTCATTCCCATTATTATCTCCACCGCCACCATTACCACCACCCTTGTTCTTTTTCTTGTTGTCGGCACCACCACCACCTTCCTTGTCTTTCTTGGGAGGGACAACCTCAACCTTCCTCTTCAGCTTGTCCATCAGATTCCCAACCAGAGCTTTCACGTCCATTGTCCCCTTCACACTAATGGTTTCCTTATCCTTGTCAATAGACATGTTATGAACACCTACACTTGCATCAAAATCAATTCCAAATTATTAGGTAAATCACAGATAAAAACCCATTAATTCATAATGATAAAAAAGGATACCTTTGGTCTTCAACACAATCTTGCTAATCTTGTCAACACATCCCTGGCAATGCAATGCCACCTTCAGAACCACCGTGGTCACAGGAGGCTGTTACATTGAACAATGAAAGTAAAATAAATAAAATCAAAATCAGCACTGTATTGGTTAATTAAATGAAAACAAATTAGAAAGAAAAAATAAATAAATAAACACCTCTTTGGGTTTTTTATCTTCAGTTTTGTTGTCCTTCTCTTTCTCTTTTTCCTTTTCCTTTTCCTTCTTGGGTTGGGGCTGTGGAGAGAGGAGTTCCACCTTCTTCTTCATCTTCTCTGCCAGCTTGTCTCTTATTTTCGTGGGGTCCACATTTCCGGTGACGGTTATCTTTCCGGTGTCATTCTCCGCCTTCACAGTTTCCACGCCTTCATTCAACCAGTAATAATGATAATAATTAAATAGCAGAGTAAGTGAAATGAAATTTAATACCGAATGGGTTTTGTTTAGTAAAGCATTTTAGGAAATTAGAAGAGATAGAGAAATTAAATATACCTTGAAAAGCACGGAGGCATCGAATGATTTTGGAAGCACAGCCTTCACAATGCATGTCAACCTTCAACACCACCGTGGTGTTGTTGTTTTCAGCGTTGGTCTTCTTCTTCTGCAACATCAAGATAGAGAGAGGGTTAGCATTTTTAGCAAGTAGCTAGCAACAACATGAATATCAAAAAACAAAGAAAGGTAATAAATGAGTTCACCTGACCCATTGTTGTTGAGAGAGAGTGACAAGAGTGAGTGTGTTAGGCTATTAGCTAATGTAACTACGACTCTGAATGGGTGGCTATATGCTATGCTACATATAATAGCACGGAAACGGTGTTCATGCTGTTCCGTGTGTGGTGTGCTGCCTATTGAGGAACGGACCCACGCGCAGCGTTTCTTCTTTTCTTCTTTCACAACCCACTTTTTTTTTTTATCCCGAGAACTTGCTAGGACACTTCGTAGAACACCTAAAGATTTATCACGTGATTGGTATAAGTGATAAGGAAGGTAGACATCTTAAACAAATGATCAGGGTTCGAATCTTAGCATGGTAGAGAATCCATTTGTATGTCTAACAAGTTCCTCTTAATCACTGCTAGTAATGATGGATATTTTGTACCTATATCATGATTAAAAAAAAAGATTTATTATGTAAATAAATGTAACGTATTACTATTTGCTACCTGTCATATGTTTTTTGGTGCTATATTTGCTACCTGTCATTACCAAGCATATATACTAGGCAGGTACCTGCATAAGATCATTTTAAGCACGTTGGAAACAATCAATTCGTAAGCAATCTATCTATTATATATTAAAAAGTTTGTCTTATATCAAATCTATGTATACTAATAACTGTTATGAAAAAAATAAAGATTATGTCAATAATATAGCAATCTTTTAGTTCGTAAGAAATAATATATGCTCTATATATTCATAATAACATGAAATTGATATGGGTTCAAATACAATGAAATTATATCACAAATGCAATCCAAACCAAAGCATGCTTTCCGAGAATATATATCTTCATTACCAGACATATATTGGTGTATTTGGAAAAGGTTTATACTTTATAAAGAGTTTATTTAAAATTATAAAAATAATTTATGAAAATAATCTTATGAAAGTAGTTTAATCTTCTTTTTTATAAATTTGTCCGATAATGTTAGCAAAAAAAAATTTTTTTGTCCGATAAATTTATAAAAATGAGTTATTTTCAATTTATTAAATAGCACTTAATTAATCTTCTCGTAAAAAAAAAAAAAACTTAATTAGTCTTGTCATCCACCATCCTCCTTCAATTTGATGGGCCAATGGGCCTTTCAGCAATAAACGAATGTCCCGTTCGGCTGATCAGCTACCAACCAAGTGACCAACACTTTGTGATGCCGTCTCGCTTGTCTTCCCTTTTTTCTTTTTCTGATAAATCGCTTGTCTTCCTTTATACGTGTTATCTCTCTTTGTTTTTTCATATCTCTAAAATTAAGTTCTATGGGCAGGGCCTCTAGGCTTCTAGGCCCACTTTTGTATCCATTAAACAATACCCATAAAACTTTAAAGTTATCCGTTGTCATAAAACTCTATGGCTCGTTTGATGATCATGATAGCATATATGCGGATAGGATAAGAAAGTGGGATATGATTATGATTTATTATAAGCAAGATAAATTATTATCTTATCCAACGTTTGGTGTCCATCAGATAACCAGCTGGAAATTTTAGTAAAAATTTTCGTTTTTATTCAAAATGTTTTCATAATTTTTTTAAAATACTATTTCACTTAATTTTTTTTTATAATTTTAAATATTCATTTTAGTTTTTACTTTACATATTAAATTATTAGAATAAATTTTATATTTTTAAATTTTTTAAAATAATATAAAATAACAAAATTAGTCTTGTGACAAAATAAAATAAATTTTTAAATTAATTATTAATATTTTTATTATTTTAAATCTTTTATTTTTTTAATCATGTTATATTTTATTATGTTTTGAATTATTAATCTATTATACTTTAATTATTTAACATATTATATTTTATTATACTAAAATCATCATATGTTATCCTGTTGATTTCTAAGACAGTCATCCCCTCATGATATAATTTTAACTAGATGGACAAAATATGATAGGTAACAAGATTGATTTATCATATCCTGCTGGCTCACCAAATAATAATTTTAGATATGATATGATAGTTTATCCTATTCTGTTTTTTTTATCTTGATCACCTTAACTACAAACCAACACTTTCTTATGCTGTCTCGCTTGTCTTCCTTTTTTTTTTTTTTTTCCCTTTTGATAAATCGCATGTCTTCCTTTATACGTGTTATTTCTCTTTGTTTTTTCATATCTCTAAAATTAAGTTCTCTGGGCCTCTAGGCTTCTAGGCCCACTTTTGTATCCATTAAACAATATCCATAAAACTTTAAGGGAACGTTTGATGGTCAGATAGGGTAGGGGCGGATAAGATAAGAGAATATGATACGATATGAGTAGGATAAACTATTATCATATCCGATATTTGGTGTCTACCAGATAACCAACTGGATAGCATTATAATTTTAGTATCAATTTTAAAATTTTCGTTTTTATTCTAAATATTTTCATATTTTATTAGAATTTATTTTTTTAATAATTTTCATTTTTTTAAATTATATAAAAATACAAAATTATAACTGTGATAAAACTACATATAATTTTTTATATTTTTAAAATATGTTTTAAGTTAAATTATTTTTTTTATCATTTTAATTATTTATTTTGAGTTTTTACTTTACATATTGTTAAATTATTAAAATAATATTTTATATTTTACAGTTTTTTAATAATATAAAATGAAAAATTAGTCTTGTGATAAAATAGAAAAAAATTAGATTAATTGTTAATATTTTTTTATTTTAAATATTTTATATTTTATTTTACATTTTTTTTGTAACCACATGTTATATTTTATTTAACTTTAAATTATTATTTTATTATACTTTAATTATTTTATATATAAAATATTTTTATAATTTATTGTACTTTAAATCATCCTATCATATCCTGTTGAGTTCTAACATAACTCTTCTCTCATGATAGAATTTTAACACTAGATGAACATGATAGGATAGGTGGCTCACCAAATAATAGTTTCAGATAGGATTCTATCTCTTTTATCCTGACCACCAAAAATATCATAAATTTATCTGTTGCCACGAGGTCCTGGACTCCTTGTGAGTTTCTAACAAGCTTGATTTATGAGTCTTGCAACGGAAGAAAAATACCTTGTTTATTTTTATTTATTTTTTTGACAATAGAAAATATTTGTTTCTTGTTACACTAAATAGTTGTTCTTTTTTATTAACTTCATTAGCACGACAAGACGCTACCCATAAAAATTAATGTAAGGAATGAGTAATAACCCTCAACCTACACTTTTAAACCTGCATATAAATCTATCACATTAACTCCCATGTTATAACCCGTTTAGGACTTCTTCTTCTTTTTTTGAAAAAAAAGGGACAAGACCCCCAACAAACAAACAACTAAAAGTCTAGGGAAAAAAAGCAAGAGCTTCTGTCCCCCGAAATAATCAAATACAGAATGTCCTACTCCTAGACTATATTTTGTTTGATGAAATAAATGGAGTAGAGTGGAATACAATGTGGTAATAAATTTCATTGTTTTAGTTGTTTAATATCAATAGGATAAATATGAAACTCTCGATGAGATAGATTTCAATCTATTTCATCCACAATCTCAGTTTTTCTTTACCTATATTTGTTTCTCATTCTAACAATATTTTTTTCATATTAAGACTCGAACTCGAGACATTGTTGATAGGATTAAGCCCAATTCCAATCGGAGCAACATAATGTCGGTGAATAAATTTTTTTGAGATGGGGAAATATAGCCTTGATACTCGTAGAATAGCTTTTGTAATAAAATGAATAATAACGAGTATAGTAAGAAATAAAAAAAGGAGTATTAAGGAATACACTTAGGCGTTAAGAATTAAAAATATTTAATATAAATACAAATTTAATATATTAATAATGCAAAAAATATTCAATGTTTATTTTTTAGGGTATTTCCAATGATGCATCTCATTGAAATTGCTTAACTCATATTTTTACATGTCCTACTGTTTCGATGTTGGAACGAGTATCCATTCAATATGTTTGTGTATACAATAGTTGGATACAATTATTTAATATGGCTTACACTACAAATATGACTACCCTAGACAATGATAAGTGTGTTGAGACAGAGTGGGTGACAACTCTCTGTTTTTTTTTTTTGGACCAAAGGGGTCCTTTTATAGCTCTCCAGTAACCCTAAAGGCATGAGGTCCTTATGCCTTGTGGGCTGTGGCGACTAGGCCCAGGACTTTCGGGTCATAAAGTGTTGCCATTGTGCAAGATTGGGCATATCCATTCTTGGCCGGAACACTTATCATGTCACATCATTACTTTTTACTTTAAACTATTTTAACTCTCTAATCCAATTATGAAATTATAAAAAAGTTTATCAAATATGTCTTATAAGTTACTCACATCTTTATTCACATCTATTGTTATACCAACAAGTAATTAAGATTTTTGTTATGTATTCAGAACATACATTAAGAAGAATTTATTAGCATTTATAGTTTTTTTTATAGTATTTCTATAGCAAAGACTAATTTCTTGAGTTAAAACCAAGCTCCTGAATAGGAATTTTTCCAACAATATTTTTTTATATACATGAATTTTATATCAAAATACATGTTTTAAAAACTCAAATTTCACCTGAACCATCATAAGTCAAGAAGTATAAGTGCCGTTTGTTAAATCATCGCAGTTGGTTAAAAAGAAATTATCAATATATTTTATTTTAGAATATTAAATAATTTTACTTTTATTTATCAGTATGGTTTTGATACATTGTTTAGTATAAAGTTTTTTATAATGTCAATTAATTACAAATCATTTTATATGTGAAGTTTAAGTTTAAGGTAGTTGTGATAAGAGGGGTACATTTTTAATGGGATACCAAACAATTTTTTTTTCAAGAATCAAATTCTTTACATTGATAATAGATATCAATTAAATTATGAAGAATGCTAATCAGCCCCATAAGAGCACTGGTTAATGAACTTAAAAAAAAAACCCTCATTAAAATTTGATACATTTTGTATTATGAAATATGATAAACTTAGTTTTTCAATAATTTTTTTTTTAATTTCCTTAATCAATGCATCACCATTAAATTATTTATTTATTTATTTATTTAGTACATGTTAACAAAAACAGAACAATTAAACCTTTCCTTTGGTATGAGCTGGAGGCCGTTGAGTTTCTACTTGGACTTCAATATTTTCATGAAGAAAGTAAGTGATGAAAAAGAAAAGAAGGATTAAGTTAGGCCCATTTGCAGGGTATATGGTACAATTGAAGAGACAGATTGTTGGACCATTGGGCCCCCATTTCCTATCAACATCCTACCATTAGATGCTTACATTAAACACAGTACCCAAAGGGAGACAGTCAAATCAAGTGAAGCGTCAGTCCCTTCCTTTACGTGGCAGTATCCTATTAGTGGGTGCATCAAATCCCACGTGCTTGTCATGGTTTGCTTCACGTGGTCATAGACTAGTTGTTCTGTGGCAGACATGCGGGTGCACAGCTCTTTCTTACTTTGGATATATTATCAGAACAAAGAAATAATAATTGAGATCTTCATCAAATCCTTATCTTCTCATAATCCAACTTATAATCACCATTTTTTTATTGGGTATCTGTTGGCTTCCCACTCCTCAAATGCATTATTAGCATAAAAATGTGCCATTTGCATATACCGGACATATCTAACTTTTGTCAGGTTCAGGATAGAGTTCAGGTATCATACAGTTGGAAATCGTAAGACTAAATTTTTGAGGATATAGATTATTAATTAAGAGGTAACTCTTTTATTCGAAGATATAGTTTTATTCTTATCACTAAAATTCAAATCCTAAATATATAATCATGATTAAAGACCGAAACAACTAATCACTCAGATCACACATCGTGGGTGGCGATAGCTAACTTGTTGGTCCCAAATCTTGATATTGAGCGAAACACTCCTAACCAACTAAGTTATCTCACCATCTTCTCATCTCATCACCTACTGTGTTTTTGGCTCTCAACTTGGGACTGACCAAATGTACCATTAAAGCTCAAATTTGTTTATGCCACTTTTCTTATGATGTTGCCTAAATCTTGAAAATTAGTTGGAAGAATTAATTTTGGGATTAAACTTGATTTCGATAAAAAGTAAAATTTTGTTGCTTTTTTATTTATCAAAACTCGGTTTGAATTTCTCAACTATTACTTTTATTATACTATCTTTAAAAATCAATAACTTTTTATAACTATTTAAAAGTTGAAGGATAATGTAGTAATTATATATTTAAAGCCTTAATTAAAGGTCACTTTGAATAACACAATTAAAATAATATTCATTCTACCAAATTTATTTTTCACACTAAAATATCGAAACACACGTCAATCACTAAAAACTAAGAAGTTTTTATTTACAGTATTTCTTTATGAAAACCATATTTGTAAAACGCAATTTTGAAAATGGACCAATCACAAAGCTCCCTCTCCTTCTCTCTCACCACTCCCTTGGTATCCCTATTATATTATAAAAAGACTTGTTATGAGTTGGAAAATTCTGAACTTCCCATAGCTGGCCATTATCCTCGTGCCCAATATGTTGCCTTTATCTGCATTTGCACCTGCACTTTACTTGGTTTTCTCTTTTCAACTTAATAATTGCCAGAAAAACATGTCAATGGGGAGCCAAGCACGAGGTGCAGGTGCATCTGCAGATGAATGCCATCTTGGCTATATATGACCGCAACTGTTAGTGTTAGCCTGTGTGGTTGTGCTGCTTTGCCCTTGGAATAAAAGGGTGAGATTACTGGCTCTTCACTCAGTTCACTGTATATTTATACACGTACGTACGTAGGCTTTTGGTTCTTGAGTAGGTTCTCTTTCCCTCTTTATATATATACACTACGTACGTACTTGTGCAGATCTAGATTTGAATATGGAAGTGGAGTCGTTTATATATGTTAAAAATTCAAGTAGATACGTACTTGTGTACGTACCTATTCTCGCCGCCCTTTGAAACAACATTTTTTTTTTTCATTCCCTGATTGCTCACCCCAAGCAAAATTTGGGGTGGACGGTTGTTGTATAGGTAAACTCATATAACAAATTGTTATCATAAAAGTTTCATGCCAGTTGAATATATGGTTAATTTAGTCAGAGTATGAAACCTTTTGGTTTAATTCAGTGTTTCTTGTTTTCCTTTTGCCTTTCATTTTCTTCTTCTTTTCGATCCATAAGTCTATTGTGCTTATGAAAATGACACAAGTTGAATCTTAGCAACTTGTTGGTCTAGTCTATGTTTTATGAAATTGCTGAAAAGAAACGATGGAACCACCGGTTGTTTGATTGTTTCCCAACCGAAAGTTCTTGCTTGCTACGGACCTGTGGTCAATTAACATTTAAAAAATGGATCAAATTATGGCTCATCTTTGTGAAATTGACAAAAATAAATAATTTATGAACTAGAGACCGTTATGACTATATATGCCCTAGGCAGTGATAAAAAATAAACATACCGATATGATCACATGATAATCCCCTTTTCGTTTTTGGTAATCTATAGAACAGACTTGCACAGGAAACACGATGATATTCAGTTATTCACTCATTTTAGTTTTGTGCAATTGAGGATGGAAGAATGCAAAAGCAAACACACACGTTCTCGGTATAGTTGGATTTGAATCTTCTGGGGTAGCTTATATTATGGTTTAAACAGAAATAATGCACAATTTTCAAAAAACTGTGTACGATTCCCATAGTGACCCCATAATAAAGTGGCTGTAGGAAAATCGTGATCGGAAAACTCCTAAATGTATGGAAAAGGCCTTTTTAACTTGATCTAAAGATGAAAAAAAAATCCTTAAATATACTAATTTTGTAGACACATGTGCATACAAAAATAGTATATGAATTTGTGTATTCTCATAAGATAATTTACACTTGCATGAAGGAGGTGCAGTTCATCCACCCTAAGGCTGCCTCTTAAACTTAATAGTGACAGCCTGACAGAGCTTCTAAAGGAAACCTTGGAGAGGTAGGATGTGGAGCACTCATTCGTGATGAGGACGGTCATCGAATCAAAGAAATAGAAGCTAGGGTCACGGGTCTTGCTAACCAGTATCTTAAGAACATTGATTAAGGAAGTAAAGAGTTGTGTATCTAGATCTTACTAACCAGTGTCTTAAGGCATTGATTAAAGAAGCAAAAAATAGATGCTTCGTATTGAATTTTTTTTAAAAGTTTCTAAGATATTAAATACACAATTTTCAATATAAAGATTTTATAATCGAAATCTTAACTAGTTAATATCTCTAGGACACTGGTTAGCATTTATCATAAAACTGTTGTTTCTCTTGTGCTAGCTATAATGGCCTGATCAAATGCATTTTAGATTTATTGGAGGAAAATTGGGAGATATCTTTCTCTTTTACTTCGAAGGAGGGAAATGTACTTGGTGATTGGCTAGCTAATTGAGCTTTGAATTGAGCATAATTTGGGAGTTTCAAAAATTTCCACCCCCTCCTGCTTGATTATTGGAGTTTCAAAAATAATCAAATAGTTTTTTAAATAACTTTAAATCTTCCTGCTCTTATAATAACCATTTCCCCCATATAAACTATTTCTTTTTATATTATATAAGTTAGGTTTGTTAAACATGCTGGTTAAACTCAAAATTAAACAGCTCATAAAAAAGTTGCTTTTATACAATATCTATTTATCACTTTACTTCCAATTCTCCTGTTAAGGTTGATAATTTGCGCAATTTTTTCTTTATCTTAATTCTTAAAGCTATCGTTTTGAGGAGGACTCTTATCAAATTATCATCCCTATTTCAGAAAAACAAACTAATAAATTTCACATGAAAATATGAAATTTATAATTCCAAATATAAATACTAGGAGTATAAATTATAATGCAACTTACCAGAGAAGTAGTATCCCATTACGTAACTTAGAGTGTGTTTGGGAAAGCTGGAAAAAAAAGATTATGTTGATAATCTGTTTTCAAATAATCGATTATTGTGATAATCGGTTATAATCAGAATCAGTTTTTGTTTGGGTATGTTTGCTGAAAAGTGATTTTAAGATAATCTATTTCGTTTGGATGGTGCAAAAATAATCACTTTTACATAGTAAATTACGAAAAAGGGTATGAAGATATTTGTTTTTCTTTTAACATTAGATTTTTTTAAATCTTATCATCAAAAAATTTTCTATTTATAAAAAAATAAAAAGATTTCTAACTTTTTTTGATAATGATTATAGAAAACATTTGAAAAATATTATTTTTTTAAATAGTTAAATAAAAACAATATACATTTCTGAACAAAGATAAAAATATGGGTATTTTATATTTTTATTTATTTATTTTATATTTAAGGATAAATCTTTATGTTTGACGGTGGAAGTGGGGGTCTTATGTAGTTTCTCATTTGTGTGAATGCTAAACGTGTTGCGGAAAGGGAATAACATTGATGTGGTTGTGCCGTTGGAAGGGTTATTATGGGGAAGGAAAAGTTTAATTGCAGAATAATCGGAAAAAAACCATCAAACCGTCCTACATGATAGATGGTTCAAAACAGCTGAAAATTTTATAAAAAAGCTTTTTATTCACTTCAGCTGCATACCCAAACAGGAATAATTATTCACAAAACAGCTTATAAGAGGAAAAACAGCTGTTTTGGAAAAATTTAATTTTTCCCAAACATGCTCTTAAAGTTCTGATTGATTGGGAAAAAAGATGCCCTCGAAATGCTATTTGATATACCACTATACCATACATGATTAGATTGTAATGGATAAAAGTTCACCAAAAACAAAAAAACAAAAAAAGATTGTAATGGACAATGAGAATCTCACGGCTAGACACAACACAACTTAGTATCCGTTTATTTTAGATTTTAATAGAATTGATTTTGAAAGAATTGATTTTGGAAGAATTAATTTTAAAAAAATTAAGGTTAAAAAAATTGATTGTGTTTGGTAACAATATTTTAAAAGTGGGTTTAGAATAATTGATTTTGTTTGGATGATAAAGTAAAATCACTTTTGAAGTGTAAATATGTAGAATTTTGTGGATCTTACGTCTAGAATCAATTATTTTCAATGGAAAAGCTAGAAATTTTTGCTTCCACAAAACTCAGTTTTGACCCACCAGGAATCAATTATTTCCAACGGAGTTTCGTAAACAAACGAATGAACAGTACCCAAATGCATGAACAGTGATCCCAAACTGAAAAAAAATTGTCGTTTGCATTGAACAATCTCAACCAAACAGACACTTAGGCGTTTGCGGTGAAAATAAGTTAAACTAAACAAACACTCGGGGTCCGTTTGTTTTAGATTTTGATAGATTAATTTTGGTATAATTGATTTTGAAAAAATCAAGGTTGAAAATGTTGATTTGTGTTTGGTAGCAATATTTTAAAAGTAGGTTTAGAAGAATTAATTTTGTTTGGATGATAAAGTAAAATCACTTTTGAGGTGTAAATATGTAGAATTTTTGTGGGTCTTATATATAGAATCAATTATTTTCAATGGAAAAGCTAAAAAATTTTGCTTCCACAAAACTCAGTTTTACCCATCAGGAATCAATTATTTTCAACTCAACTTGACTCCCAAACACTCCAGTTACTGTAGCAACTGGAGTTTGGAAGCCCAAACTCCGTTTTGGGTGCTAACCAAACAAGCACTTGATAAGTTAGCTGAAAATTGAAAATTTGATTAGAAAGCTGATAAGTTAATTGATTAAATTAAAAGTATTTGACTAAATTGGTTAATCAACCAGCTGATAAGTATAAAATAACTTTAAAAAAACATGTTTTTATATATAATTTAATTAGTCAATCAAAAAATATATACTTTTATTAAATAATAATAAAAAATATATTTTTTTTTGGCTGATTAAAATATAAACTTATTATTATTATTTTTTTTTGGTTAAGAGAGGGGCAAAAGCCCAAAACTTATTATCATTATCATTTATTATTATGAGGAGGAGTTGAGGAAGTGAGTTTCTTTTAGGGTTGAGATTAAGGCTAAAAATTAAATATATTGATTAGAGGATAATATAGGGTTGTCATTTTTTAAAATCCAGCAGTTTAAAAAAAATTTAGTTTTTTAGTTTTTTATTTTATTTTTTATGTTTATTTTTTATATTTTATTTTTTAAACTTTTTTGTTTAAATTTTTTTAAAAAATAGTTTACTTTTTTCTTATTTTTTTTACATTTTCCTTACTTTTTGTTAAAAAAAATTTCTAATAAATTTTTTTCCTACTACTTTTTTTCTTTTGAATTTAATTTGTATACACTGGCAGTGTAAAATTTTTTTACACTGTCAACCAATCGTTAATTGCCACACAGTAAAAGTAGAGTTGTCATGTTCTTGATGTTTTAATTTTTATATAATTATATTTTAATGTATATATAATTTAATAGTTTAAAATTTAATATTTTATATATTTTTTATTTATATATATTTTTTAATATTTTCCTGTTCGAAACTAATCAAAACAAACCAATTTTAATTTGTTCGGATATTGTTATTGACTTTTTAAAGTTTATAAAAAATATTAGCCCGGAAAGGTAGCAAAGCTACCGTGTTCTTCGAAAAAGTTGAGGGTTGTAAGACTCGAACAAATAATTCGATGAATTTGAAAATCCAAACCAACAAATTAAATTGGTTCGTTTTTTTTCTTTTTTGTGTACGGCTCCGAATTGAACCAAACCCAATGGTCATTAGTTCAGTTATTTTGGAATCGAACCAATTACTATATTTTAATATTTATATATATTTTAATATTCAATATGTATATCACTTTATCAATTGACAACTTTTCTTCTACTGCTCTTGTAACAGTAGAAGGAGTTGTCAACCGGTAAATTATTTTGGATTATTTAAATTTATTTATTTATTTTTTAAACATATATTTTGTTGGTTTTAGCTACCGTGTTCTTCGAAAAAGTTTAAGGTCGTAAGACTCGAACCAAGAATTCGATGAATTTGACAATCTGAGCCAACCAATTAAATTGGTTCTTTTTTTTGTTCGGCTCTGAATTGAACCAAAACCAACGGTCATTAGTTCCGTTATTTTTTTGTTTGTTTTTTTGCTAATACTTTTTTTAAATTTAATTTGTATATACTGATAGTGTAAAGTTTTTTTACACCGTTAACCAATCATAAATTGACAAACAGTAAAAGTAGAGTTGTCATGTTCGTGATGTTTTAATTTTTATATACTTATATTTTAATGTATATATAATTTAATAGTTTAAAATTTAATATTTTATATATTGTTTATATATATATATATATATATTTTTTTTTTTCCGGTTCGAACCGAATTAAACCAAAACAATTTTAATTGGTTTGGATATTATTATTGACTTTTTAAAGTTTATAATTTTTGTTTTGTTTTTAAATATTTTAGCCAGGAAAGGTAGCAAGGCTACCGTGTTCTTCGAAAAAGTTTAGGGTTGTAAAACTCAAACCATTAATTCGATGAAATTGAAAATCTGAACCAACCAATTAAATTGGTTCGTTTTTCTTCTTTTTTGTGTACGGCTCCGAATTGAACCAAGCCCAGTGGTCATTAGTTCGGTTATTTTGGAACCGAGCCAATTACTATATTTTAATATATATATATATATATATATATATATATATATATATATATTAATACTCAATATGTATATCACTTTATCAGTTGACAACTTTTCTTCTACTGTTCCTGTAACAGTAGAAGGAGTTGTCAACCAGTGGATTTTTTAAATTTATTTATTTATTTTTAAACTTATATTTTGTTGGTTTTATCTACCGTGTTCTTCGAAAAGTTTAGGGTCGTAAGACTCGAACCAAAAATTCGATGAATTTGAAAATCCGAACCAACTAATTAAATTGTTTTTTTTTGTGTTCGGCTCCGAATTGAACCAAACTCAATGGTCATTAGTTCGGTTGTTTTGGACCGGGACCAATTAATATTTATTTTAATATATTTATATATATTTTAATATTCAATATATATATCACTTTATCAATTGGCAACTTTTCTTTTACTGTTCCTGTAACAGTAGAAGGGTTACGAACCGAACCTAACCAAATTTGATTGGTTTGGATTTTTTATATTATTTTTTTATTAAATTTTAAAGTTTAAAAGTTTTTTGTTTTTAAATGTTTTTAGTCAGGAAAGCTGCCAAACTCAATGGTCATCGGTTTGGTTATCAGGTTCAAGAATTTTATAGCAGAACTAATTACTATATTTTAGTATTTATATATATATATATAATACTTAATATTTATTATATTTAATAATTTTATATTTTAATATATTCTTTAATTATATATATATTTTAATATTTTCGGGTCTAAACCAAACCCAATTGAACCGAACCAATTTTGATTGGTTCAGATTTTTAATATTATTTTATTATTAATTTTTTAAAATGTACAATTTTTTTTTGTTTTTAAATGTTTCTACCCAAGAAAGGTAGCAAACTACTGTGTTCTTTGAAAAGTTTAGCGGCGTAAACACGAACGAATAATTCGTTAAACTGATCCAATTAAATTGGTTTGTATATTTATATCTATTTTAATATTCAATATCTATATCACTTTATCAATTGACAACTTTTTTTCTACCGTTTCTGTAACAGTAGAAGGAATTGCCAACCGAACAGAATCAATTTTGATTGATTCGGATTTTTTTATATTATTTTATTGTTAATTTTTTAAAGTTTACAATTTTTTGTTTTAAAGTGTTTTTAGCCGGAAAATGTACCTAACCCAATGATCATCGGTTCGGTTATCAGGTTCAGGAATTTTGGAACCGAACTAATTACTATATTTTAGTATTTATATATATATATATATATATTAATACTTAATATTTATTATATTTAATAATTTTATATTTTAATATATATTTTAATTTTATATATATTTTAATATTTTCGGGTCCAAACCAAACCCAACGGAACCAATTTTGATTGGTTCAGATTTTTATATTATTTTATTACTAATTTTTTAAAGTGTATACTTTTTTTGTTTTTAAATATTTCTAGCCAAGAAAGGTAGCAAACTACTATGTTCTTAGAAAAGTTTAGCGGCGTAAGCCCGAATGAATAATTCGATGATTGGTTCGGATTTTTACTATATTTTAATATTTATATATATATATATATATATATATTAATACTTAATATTTATTATATTTAAATATAAATATTAATTATATATTGATATGACCCATAACCTCTTGATCATTGTGCTAAATGATAGATAAGTAAATTATAATCATCGTTGAGAATTGATTTTGAAATTATATGATAGATAAAAAAATAAAAGATTTTTATAAATATAATATAATTTATATTTCAACTCATATTTCAATAAATCTTTATTATATCATTTTTGAAAAAAAAATCTTATAGGGATCCGTACGATTCGGACGGGCTATTACACTGATGTAAATGATATGTTACCATTATTATTTATTAGCACTAACTTATGAAATAAGAGTTTATTTTTTCTTTTAAAAAAAAGTACTGTAACCAACCTGCTGTAGTAACTTTTCTGCGGTCAACAAAAGCTACTAGTTTACTAGCTTATAGCGAGTCAAGTGCCTTCCCTGACTCACTGTCATACTTTGCCGCAAGTATCCAAACAAGGAGGACTATTAAATTTACTTGTGCTTATTGTAACTCATAAGGTGCAAACAGTGCTACTACAACATTTCCGGAGGGATTCGCTGGTTTTAAATTTAAATTTGATTGTCCAGATTCTATTAATCCTGCAGGATGGCATTCCAGATTTAGATCACTTAAGTTGATCAAAAATTTTGTAATATCTTATATCTTGGATCGTGCTTTCTCAATGAGCTCTCTTCTGAGAATTTTTCCTGAAGCTGTTTTAGGAACACTGCTGATGAATGTCACCCTTCGCAATCTTTTGAAAGGTGCAACCTGTAAACAAGTATAAAAATTAGTAACAACTGACAATGCACATATACTATAATCATTCAGATGTATCAATTGACTAGTAGCAGCAAAAACAGGTACATAGCAAATGCTTCATTCAAGCATTAATTCCAGTTTTAACTTTTAAGCACACAAACCCATATTTTCCCTGCTTAATCTGAGGACTATAAAATTCATTATGCAGTATCTAGCAAATATTGGTGTGTTCATGGCCATCCACAAAATAAAGTATTTGTATAGGAGAAACCTTGATGTGATTAATTTCTCATCTAAAGGAAGTGAGAAGCAATTTTCTTTAAAAGCCGACATTTTTTAAATGAATTTGGATCCTCTCCATTTCTTTGAAAACAAGACATCATCCTATTAGAAAGAGAAAGGAAAAAGTCTTAAAATGTGAATAGTGATCCTATAACCAATCATGATTGGATCATCATGATAAAATTTGTGTCTGTTTCTCACTAACATGACCATCATATCATAGGATCATTTTCCTTTTTTAAATCTAACTATTCTTTCGGTTGAATTGATAAGTCAAAGTCTCTTTATTTTATGAGTACAAGTCTGATCGAGATCAAGCTCATTCTTTATCTTTCACTTACCTGATCAGCAATAAACTTCTGAACTTGTTCTTCAGTCAATGAACTGTTGGGTGTGCGAACCACATAGGCAATTGGAACCTCACCAGCCTCATCATCTGGATATCTACATAAAGGAAGTAAGTCAACTTTTAATAGATAACATAAGATGTATTTCTTATGCAGGTAAGATTAAACTACAGATCATGTATCTGATACTTACGGGATAACAACAGCATCTAGTATTTCAGGGTGTGAAATGAGAAGCCCTTCAAGTTCCGCTGGTGCAACCTAGTTACAACAATGAGACAAATAGCAAATGATTTTGTAAGATGAAACACATGATCATA
Organism: Sophora flavescens; assembly: GCA_030762895.1. NCBI lineage: Eukaryota > Viridiplantae > Streptophyta > Magnoliopsida > Fabales > Fabaceae > Sophora > Sophora flavescens. The sequence continues at coordinate 33,629,750 of CM061063.1, forward strand.
AATACTCATGATCACAATAAAGAAGCACATGCATTATTATGGACTGAAATTGCTTCTCTTAACATATTAATAATTTGGGGGCTTGGAACATATATGTTTAATGCACCCCAAAACCACATTATCTTTCTGATACTCAACTAAACCTGACACTGACAGGGAATTGGTTAAGACTTCAAATATGTAACTATGCAATATTGCAATGTATTGCATGCCTACTTTCATTGTTGACATAGCATTTGGATTACATACCTTGTTGATATATGGCTTTAATTCTCTTCTATTTTGAAAAGTCAAAGGTAGAGAAATTCTCTCATATCCGTTTGTCGCTAATGGTCGAGAGAGAATTTTGATCAATAATCCGTAGTAATTGGTTGATTAATAAAGGAAGTTATTCCCTATAAATTAAGAGTTTTTTTCGTTTCAATGAAATAGAGTGAAATAGTAACATCGTATTACGAGACTCTCAAAGAAGTTTTGCCTTTGTATCTTCTCTTGGTATATTATGAGAGTTTGTACTTTGTATACATCAGTGAGTAAATACTGTGAGGTATTTGGGTGTATTTGAGATTTGGGTTTGAGTGAAGCGTGTAAATACCCTTTTGTATTTTCCACCATATTTGACATCAAGTTATATAGTCACCGTTGCATGTGGATGTAAGTTAAAAGCTGAACCACATTTGTGCTTATACTTCCGCTTTATTTGCTTTATTTATAGCAAACTGGTATCAGAGCGCTTATAGCGTTCTGGGCAGATCTGTTTAAAAAAAAAATGGCGACTACAAAATTTGATATTCAGCAGTTCGATGGGCACATCAACTTCGGGATGTTGAAGGTCCGTATGATGGCTGTTTTGACACAACAGAATTTAAAGGTGGCACTTTCTGGGAAAGAAAAGAAGCCTGCCATGATGAAGGATTCCGATTGGGACGATATCGATGATAAAGCTCTCTCCACTATTCAGTTATGCATCACGGATGATGTATTGAAGGAAGTTCTATCAGAAAAAACAGCAGCAACACTATGGACCAAATTGGAGTCCTTATACATGAAGAAGACGGTGGTCAATCGTCTTGGTATATTGCAACGTTTGTACACGCTTCATATGGATGAAGAGACATCCATTAGATCATATATCTCTGAGTTCACTTCACTCGTTATGGAATTAAAAAATATGGACGAGACATTCTCAAGTGAGCAACAAGCAATGATGTTGCTTTGCTCTTTACCTCCCTCCAACAAGCACTTTCGTGAGACGCTTATATATGGGTGTGAGCGTCTAGATATTGATGAGGTTAAGTCCTCTCTTTTGAGTCGTGAAAAGATGGAACACGATAATAATGGACGTGATGATCCAGCTGCTAGATTGTTTGCTAGAGGGAGATCCAAGGAGGTTGGTTTGAGTAGTTTTAGAAGAGTCAAGTCTAGATCTAAATCTAGACATCGTAAAGGAATATGTCGATATTTCAAGAAAGAAGGGCATTGGAAAGCAGAATGTCCAAAGCTCAAAGAAAAGAATGAAAGTAGTTCCAGTAATACAGCAAGTGTAGCTGAAGGTGCCGAAAATGTTCTCTCGGTATCAACTAGTTCAGTTGGTGATGCATGGATTATTGATTCTGACTGCTCTTACCACATGTGTCCAAACCGGGATTGGTTTACCACTCACCAGTCAATTGATGGTGGTGTTGTTCTTATGGGAAATAATATGTCTTGTAACGTCACTAGCATTGGTACAGTTCGAATCAAGACGCATGATGGAATTGTGAGAACTTTAACTAATGTGCGGCACATACCAGACTTGAAGAAAAATCTTATTTCTTTGGGTACTCTTGATTCTCAGGGGTGTAAGTATTCTGCTCAAGGTGGAGTTCTAAAAGTCACCAAAGGTGCTCTTGTTGTTATTAAAGGGAAATTGGTCAATGGTCTCTACCTACTTCAAGGAAGTACCATTGTTGGAGTTGCATCTGATCATCTTCCCTTGACTCAGATTTAGATACTACTCGTATGTGGCATATGCATCTCGGGCATATGAGTGAAGCTGGAATGTCTATTCTGAGAAAGCGTGGCTTGCTAAATGATCATAAAATTGGGAAGCTTGACTTTTGTAAGCATTGTGTCTATGGGAAGCAAACTAGAGTCAACTTTAGCACTGTCATTCATAGGACTAAGGGCACAGTTGATTATATTCACTCTGACTTATGGGGTCCTGCGCCTGTCACGTCGAAGGGTGGTGCCAGATACCTGCTAACTTTCATTGATGATTTTTCAAGGAAAGTTTGGATATATTTTCTTAAGCGTAAGAATGATGTTTTCTCTACTTTCAAGAAGTGGAAGGCGCTTGTAGAAAATCAGACAGGTAAGAAAATCAAACGTTTGCGAACAGACAATGGTTTGGAGTTCTGTGGGGGACAATTTAATGAGTTTTGTGAGAATGAAGGCATAGTAAGACATCTTACTGTGCGAAAGACACCACAACAAAATGGTGTGGCAGAACGTATGAATAGAACTCTTCTGGAGAGAGCTCGTTGCATGCTCTCAAATGCTGGCTTGCCAAAAGAATTTTGGGCTGAAGCAGTTAATATGACTTGTTATTTAGTAAATCAGTCTCCATCAACTGCAATTGAGTTACAAACTCCTGTTGATGTATGGTCTGGTACTCCAGCTGATTATTCTGATCTAAGGATTTTTGGGTGTCCCGCATATGCTCGTGTAAATGATGGAAAGCTTGAGCGAAGGGCACAAAAATGCATATTTATTGGTTATGCATCCGGAGTCAAATGTTACGGATTATGGTGTACTGAAACTAAGCCACCCAAATTCATAATCAGCAGAGATGTGAAGTTTAATGAATCATCCATGCTTCATTCGGAAAATGAGTCTGGCAATGCTGAAAAAGAGCACGACATCAGCAAGCAGGTGGAGCTTGAGGTTGAACGACTAGTGGAAGTACAAGAAGGTACTTCTGATCAGGCTATTCAGGAAGAAGATCAAGTAGTTGTCGAAGAGCAAGAGGAGATTCCGCAAGAGCAGCAACAATATAGTCTTGTAAGAGATAGACAAAGACGGTAAATAAAGCCGCCTCAGAGATTTGCCCATGCAGATATAGTCTCTTTTGAATTATCGGTAGTAGAGGATATTGAAACTCATGACCCTGTGACATACCATGAGGCTATTTCGACTAAAGAGTCTGCAGAATGGATTGCTGCTATGAGTGAAGAAATGGAATCTCTTCACAAGAACCAAACTTGGGAGTTAGCTAATCAACCTAAAGGTCAGAAGATCGTTGGCTGCAAATGGGTCTTCAAGAAAAAGGAAGGAACACCCGGAGTTGAAATGGCTCGATACACCCAGAGTATTCTCTCTCGTTGTGAAACATAGCTCCATCCGGGTGTTGCTTGCCATGGTTGCACTGTTTGATCTAGAGCTTAAGTAGCTCGATGTTAAAACAGCTTTTCTTCATGGTGAGCTTTAAGAACAAATTTATATGCAAAAACCACAAGGTTTAGTTATTGAAGGCAAGGAAGACCATGTTTATCTTGTAAAGAAATCAGTATATGGTTTGAAGCAGTCTCCACGCTAGTGGTATAAAAGATTTGACACTTTTATGTTGAGCCATGGTTACTCAAGAAGTGACTATGATAGTTGTGTATACTACAAGAAGATCCCAGATGGTTCGTTTATCTACTTATTACTCTATGTTGATGACATGCTCATTGCCGCTAGGAGTATGCCTGAAATCAACAGGCTAAAGGTGCAACTTAGTGGTGAATTTGAAATGAAAGATTTAGGCGCAGCTAAGAAAATCTTGGGCATGGAAATCCAAAGAGATCGGCAAGCTGGCAAACTATATTTGTCTCAAAAAGTATATTTAAAAGGTATTGGAGCGTTTTTCAATGCAGAATGCAAAGCCTGTGAGTACTCCATTTGCATCCCATTTCAAACTATCAGCTGCCATGTCACCACAGTCTGATGAAGAGAAGGAACATATGTCACACGTTCCTTATGCTAGTGCAGTTGGAAGCATCATGTATGCTATGGTTTGCACTCGTCCAGATATTTCACAAGTTGTTAGTGTTGTTAGCAGATATATTGGGCATCCTGGTAAGATGCATTGGCAAGCAGTGAAATGGATACTTCGATATCTTCGAGGTACTACAGATGTTGGCTTGGTATATGACAAGAGTCATAATACCGGTGGTAGTATTACTGGTTATGTTGACTCTGATTATGCTGGAGATATATATAAAAGAAGATCTCTGATAGGTTACGCCATCACATTTTCGGGTAGTGCAATTAGTTGGAAAGCAACTTTACAATCTACATTGCATTATCAACCACAGAAGCTGAATATATGGCAACAGCAGAAGCAGTGAAGGAGGCCACTGGCTTAGAAGTTTGGTAGGCAATTTGGGTTTGGAACAAGATATCACAGTAGTTTATTGTGATAGTCAAAGTGCCATACATTTGACCAAAAATCAAATGTATCATGAGAGAACCAAACATATTGATGTCAGATATCACTTTATTCAGGAAATCGTAACTCAAGGTACCATTGTTGTGAAAAAGGTTGGTACTTCTGATAATCCGGATGATATGATGACGAAGTCAATTCCGATATCTAAGTTCAAGCATTGCTTGGACTTAATTGGTGTTCGTAATATGAATTAGTCCTAGTTGACAATTTTTTTGGAGAAGTCGACATATGAAGCTTGTGGCTGAAGGAAAGTTAAAGCCAAGGTGGAGATTTGTTGATATATGGCTTTAATTTCTCTGTTACTTTGAAAAGTCAAAGGTAGAGAAATTCTCACATCCGTTTGCCGCTAATGGTAGGGAGAGAATTTTGGTTAATAATCCGTAGTAATTGGTTGGTTAATAATGGAAGTTATTCCCTGTAAATTAAGAGTTTTTTCATTTCAATGAAATAGAGTGAAATAGTAACATCGCATTTCGAGACTCTCAGAGAAGTTTTGTCTTTGTATCTTCTCCTGGTATATTATGAGAGTTTGTACTTTGTGTACAACGGTGAGTAAATACCGTGAGGTATTTGAGATTTGGGTTTGAGTGAAGTATGTAAATACTCTTTTGTATTCTCCACCATATTTAACATCAAGTTATATAATCACCCTTGTATGTGGATGTAAGCTAAAAGCTGAACCACATTTATGCTTATACTTCCGCTTTATTTGGTTTATTTATAACATACCTGAAGACCTTTATACTTGATCAGTTCTTTGATACGGTCAACAACATAAAGTTGCCCTTCCTCATCAAAATATCCAAGATCTCCTGTATGCACCCACCCGTTTTTATCTATAGTCGATCTTGTGGCCTCTGGATTGTTATGATAACCTGAAATTTTTTGTAACAGTTATGCTAAATTTCATCTAGGGAAAGTCTACAAAATACAAATTAATGCCAAATTCCATTTAGAGTAAACACATCTTGGACCCCCACATCCCAGGGGAAAATATTGAGTGGAACAAGAAAAATTTGAATTACAATCCCAATAAAAAAGTCAGATAGGCAAAACTTAAAGACTTGTACCAAAAGGATTCTGCCAATCAAGTTACCATGGTTAATGTCTAAGATCCAAGTAAAATAAAACGTGACACCATTATGTTGGCCTATATTACATTTCCACCCAGCAGAGGGTTATCTAACTTGTCTTTCTAGCAGAGTATAAATCTCTTTGTTTTTCTTTATTCCTCTTCATGGATACTAAGATTAGGATTTTTATGCACAAGCCATAAATGATGCTACATTGCACTCTACCTTGCATCATATTAGGACCCCGTACGCATATCTCCCCCAACTGTCTAGGAGGGAGAGGCTTATGGGTATCCACGCTGACTATTTGAGCTTCGACTCCTGGAACTAGCATTCCTGTTGAGCCAGTATGACGAATCCCTTCTCTTGGATTCTCCGCAGAAACAATGCCACAAGTCTCTGTCATACCATAGCCCTGAAACCACAACAACAATAAGTGGATATCTTTTTGAGACATGCAAACCAGTGCCATAAATGTTAACAAATCAAAAGATACAAGTAATTTTATAAAACTATTACATCTTTTAGAAGTTTAATATATGAAATGTATTACTTGTCAATAAAACTTTCTATTTCATGGCATACTCTCTGGCAGCACTAGTAATAACACCCTAACCTATCATGTGCGAGTTGCTATGGTAATGTGAGTTTTTTACATCATAGGATTGGGATAGAGATCACATATATCAAAATCATTTAAATTATGTCGTGTTATTTAAAAAAAGATGTATTTATGATAAATAATATGATTAAATTTTCAATTGTCATAATTTAAGTGAGTGAGATAGAAAATATGAATTTTTTTTTGAACATTGAGTCTCTATCTCATGTAAGAAAAAGAATCTTAATATTTGAACACTATTTTGATCTCCAACACTATAGATATATACGAAATATATTGGGCCAGGTTACAGTTCAACGTTAGAAAGCTACTCTGTTCGGAGATTGTTGTCTATTTTGGCTATCAACAAATCATTTCTCTAAGGAAAAAAAAAAAATGCTTATCTCGGTTTTTTTTTCATACCACCTTACTATCATTGTTATTATTATATGAAAAACGCATCCAAATCCATTCATGCTTAAATTAAGGCAAAAGCATATAATGATGGATTACTTGAGAAACGGTAACATGAGGGAGACGCCTTGAACACTCCTCCATCAACTCTTTTCCAAGAGGAGCAGCACCAGACCCAATACGCTTCAACGACGAAAGATCATACTTTTTAACCACACTCTGTTTCGCAAGAGCAAGCACGATGGGAGGCACACACCACAATTTCGTCACCTTATACTTCTCAATCGTTTTCAAGAACACCTCGAACTCGAACCTCTTCAACGACACCACCGCATTCCCTCTTCGAATCTGCGAGTAAACAATTACCGCAAGACCAAATACATGAAACATCGGCAAAACGCAGAGGAACACGTCGTCTTTCTCTCCAGCCATGTCTTCGTCCATGCCCACCATCAGAGACGCGGCAATGAAGTTCCCATGCGTGAGGACGACACCTTTGCTCACACCCGTTGTCCCCGAAGAGTACAGAAGCGACGCCGTATCGCTCTGTTTCACGTCGTTCACGGGTAACTCCGTTGGGGACCCTGCTAGCTCCATCAACTCGTTCAAATACGTGATCTTTGCACTCGATGCGACGTGGGTTTTGCTTGAAGAACCGAGAATCACTGCAGGGAGGTTGAAATCTTTCACTTTGTCCCATAATTCTGGGACCGTGATCACGAGCTTGGGGCTGGAATCCTTCACCTGCTTGGAGATTTCCGCGACGGTGTAAATGGGGTTGACGGTGGAAACGACGGCGCCGATGGAGGTGGCGGCGAGGAAGCATAGAGGGAAGTGGATGCTGTTGGGCGCGAACAAGAGGACGACGTCGTTTTTGTTGATTCCGAGGTGGTGGATGAAAGCGTGGGCGAGCTTGGCGACTTTGGATTTGAGCTGGGCAAAGGTGAGTGTTTCGGAGGAGTCGGCGTCGATGAGGGCGGTTTTGGAGGAGAAAGAAGAGACACTTTTGAAAAAGAATGAGACGAGGGAGAGGTTAGGATCATTAGGGAGAACGAGGGCAGGTCTGAGTGACCTGTATATTCCGTCGCGGCCATATCCTGATCTCTGCATTGGGATTATGAATGTATGAGAATTGAGTATAAACTATCACAAGAGAAGAGAATGTAAATGGATCTTGCTTTGGTTTGTGAGATGAGAGCGACATGAATGGGGGTGGTGTTTGTTTTAGTACAAGTAGACAGATGTAATTGGCCAAAAACAATCAAGGAGCTAGACAAGCGGATTGTCTTGGGATTATTTGTTGAAAGTTCAAACTTGTACTATATTGTGAATCAGTTATCAGTTAATTTATATATTAATGATTAAGAATATAATATTTCTCTCTATTATTAGAATGGTGGATTATTAAATATAAGATGATGGAGAAGAGAGGCTATGATTGGGTTTTTTATCAGCTTGACCAGCTCCTCTAAAATCAATGTTGAAAGAATCCGATTCAACTGCAGATTTCTGCTATATTTCCAAGGCAAAGTGTGAGGATTGATCTCTCAGAAAAAAAATAAAAAAATAAATAGAGATTATAACAGGTGAATGAAGTACTTAAAAAAAGACCCCAAAGAAAGCTCAGTTATACTTTGATTCAAAGAAAGTTACCTACAAATAATCACAGCAATGTAATTTATGTACAGCCGTGTAAGTTTAATTATAATAATAGTATTATAATAGATGACAAATTGAGTGTTATTTCCATAGGCATGGGGAGGTGACTGTGTGAAAGTAAATATGGAAAACACACGATATAGACATGGGCGTGTGGATTATAATAAAAAGCTGATTGAGCCCAATTTTGGATCACACCTCCATGAACATGAACTAGACGACGATGACAAACAAGCCTCAGTGGGTAGTAGTGAAGAGTGAAGACAATGTTGGACAATGCTACTTCCTTGGAAGATATATATGTCTTGGGGTGATTAGATTATTACCCATATTCGGCTATACCAGTGATTAGTGAACTTAGATTGTGACTCCGGGGTTGTGTTATATATATATATACAAGCGCAAAGTAGAAAAGGTACAAGCTTCCAATTAGATATGGCAGGTAACTAATTACAAAGTGCATCAGGGGTGGCACTCTTTAAGGAGCTCTCAGGAAATGTCATTAGTCCATGATTGATAAGGGAGTGAAGATGGCACCTGGTTTTTCTTTGATTGATGAGATGTTGGAATCAATTAGGTTGGTTGGTTATGTTCCTGCCATGGATGCTATGTTACATGATCTTGTTGAGGCGGAAAGGGAGAATCCCCTATTCTACCATTGTGAAAACCTTGCAGTTGCTTATGTTTTAGCAAAGACTAAACAAAGGAGAAACCCTTTGTATCACCAAGAATCTGAGGGTTTGTGAATATTTTCACCAAGCAATTAAACTTATTTCCTAGGTTTAGAATGTGATATAATAATAAGGGATAGGAACCGATTCCACCATTTTAGTAAGGGAGAGTTCTTGTAAAGACTACTGGCAACTGCTAATAAATCAGCTACCAGTTTTTTTTGGTATGCATAATGCAGTGAATTCTCATAACAGTCAAGTATGTGATTCGAGGTTTTAACAAGATTTATTAGAGTTCAGTGGTTGCGGGTTGAACCTTTAACATTTTGGGTTACAGATAGAAATGCTATATGGCGCCAAGTGTGGAACTACTCATGACTAAGTCCCACATTGCTTATAGGAGAGAGCAAGCATCTGGGGCTTCAGTATAAAGGAGCGCTCATACGAAGTTACAAAGCATACCTTTCTCGGCCTTTTGGCTAAGATCAAGTGTAGTATCTGTTCTTATCAGTTTAATATCTGATATGTGGGCCAACGGCCCACACGATATTAAATTAATTTTTTGAGGGGGAGGGCCATCACGGCAGCTTGCTGCTGGGCTTCTCAAGCGTCGCCCATGCGTTGCACTATTGCACGGGCTGGCACACCCCACAAATCAGTTTAAAGTTATTTATCCGCATTGTTGGATTACACGTCATGGGCTTGAAATTTTTTGCCCGTTTTAAAGATGATATTGTTCACTTCTACGGTTTTAGTTTCACTTTTATTTTTAATCTTATTGCTGTTTTTATTTTACTTTTATTATCATTGAACTGCCCCCCAATTGAATGATTTAAGTTAATAATAATATTTAATAAGTGACATTTTCAAAGGTAATATCGCTCAAGTTTTTCTAAATATCTAAAACTCATTCCTGTATCCGATTTCGCGTGTCTTCACTTGATAATTGAAAAAATACTTAATTATTTTTAGTCTTTTTTTTTATTCAAAAGTACACTGATATCTTTTTTTTTTTATTTTTGGGTTAAACAAAGAGGTTCAATACCCTGCACTGAGCTCTCTTAATAGTGTTATGATATATGATATCAGAAAAATAATGCTATAAATCTTAAAATATATTAGTTTAAATTTTGAAATACCAAAACGAAAAACAATTAATGCAGTACAATAGGAAAATTCACACAGCAAAGTGTCTCCAAACCATAATTCAATCATAAATATTTTTTGTTTTTTATTCAAAAAGCATATGAGCTCTCTGGATGGTTATATTTATAGGATATAATAATAATAATAATAATAATATAATTAGTATATGTAAATAGTATAAAGATTTTTTATGTTATCATTCAATAAAATTTGACACATCATTTTGATTTTTATACTAATTACTTTTGATTGGTTGATATTATAAAAAAATTTCCATTCCATACCAATTTTTTTTTTTTCACTGAACATTCCATACGAATTGAATTCTAATAATAATATAAATCTTAAAATAGATTTGTTTAATTTTTGAAATAATCTGTAAAAAAAAAATTGAAATAAGAAAAAGTAAGAAAAGTAATTAAAAAGAAAAATTAACAAATATCTCCACTCTCCAAACCACAATATACTACTGATTAGCAGTGGGCAGTGAGTATCTCCGAGTATCATCTGCTTCAAAATCACAATTCACAAGGTACGTTACCTCTTTCACAGTTTCATTTCTATGCTATTCTATCTATAATTACCAAATCCATATATGGCATCTCTTTCTTCCCTCACTGCTACCTTGCACCGCCTTTCTCACTTCCGATTCATCGCCAACCCCAAACTTCTCTTATCACTTCATTCAATCCCATTCTATTCCTCACTTACCCACAAAACAAAGGTTCTAAATTCGCGCTTTTCAAATCGATGTTTTTCAATGCCTTGATTCCTCCACGTCTATGTCGTTAAACCATCCCCCGTTTTTTTTTTTGTTGTTGCAGAAACCGTTTGTATCAATGGCTGCGGAACCGAAGGAGTCAGCTGCTAACAATCCCGGTCTCCATGCAACCCAAGATGAAGCTACTAAGGCTTACTTTATGCAGCAAACTGTGAGCTTTTATCATATTATCATACCCCATTTGTAAATTTACTTTTTTTTTAGTTATTATTATTATTTCCACGAGGTGTTCAATTTTGATTTTTCAAGTGTTGTTTCAATTGCAGATGTTCAGAATCAAAGATCCCAAAGTGAGCCTTGATTTTTATTCTCGCGTTTTGGGCATGTCGTAAGTCAGTTTTTTTTCAATATAGCATTTTTTTGATTGGTTATTATTTACTTTGTTAGTGCTTGAAAATGGACTTCAATAATAGATGTCACTGATTTTTTTGATCAATCAGTGGCAATTTTTTTATCAATCATACATGTCACTGATTTGATACTATTCTTTTTATGTTTCATATTTCTTTAATGATGTACAAGAGAAATAACCATAAACAAACGCGCACACATTGCCTTTCCGAATGAACTAAATCATTTTTAACAAAATAAGGTAAAATGAAGGTTCTTAACTTCCTCCCTTTCTGTTCTTTCGGTTATTAACTGATACTGCACCTATATACATTGACAGTTTACTTTACTTCACCTTCCACAGACTACTATGTATGTTGTATCTAGTACAACCTTCATATAATGTATCACTGGTCTCATTTCATATATTTGCAAATATTATATATCTAGCAATGAAATTTTTTGTTTTTTGTTTATTTCTTTCTTTGGTTGACAATGTTCCCAACCAATTTATGAAAGCTGACAGCAGTTTTGTTGGTTAATTTAGATTGCTTAAGAGATTGGATTTTCCAGAGATGAAATTCAGCCTGTACTTTTTGGGCTACGAGGTATGACTTGTATGTTGTAGTGCCTCTTTGCTAGGGAAAATTAAGTTGCCCGAAGTGGCTTACTGGATTTGCAATACACATATGTTGTGCAGTGTGCTTGCAATATTAGGCAGTGTTTGGTTTGTTTTCTGTTTTGATAATAATAATAATAAATGCTACCTTGTTTTCAGTTTATTTTTGTTTTCAAACTGTTGTGAATGAATGGTAATAACAAGAAAATGTTGTTTTCGCCATTTCATTCACAAAAGTTTGAAAACAGGAGACATAGTGAAAACTGAAAACTTTTTTATAATTATGAATGAAAAACTGTGAACATATAAACTGAAAATGAAAACAGAAAACAAACCAAACACCCCTTAAAATCTTTAAGTTAATACATGCAGTTAACTCCTGAATATTTTTGTTTAAATGGATATGCTGTTGATCTTTTTCTTACATCTATCGTTTAGAACACAGCAGAAGCTCCAAGTGATCCAGCCGATAGAACAGTTTGGACCTTTTCTCAGAAGGCTACAATTGAACTGACACAGTAAGGAATATAAATTTGACATTGTTCTCTAACTGTTTCTTTTACAATTATCTAACAATAAAGTAATGTACAGTAATTGGGGTACTGAAAGTGATCCAGAGTTCAAAGGATACCACAATGGCAATTCTGAACCTCGTGGCTTTGGTATGTAACATCTCATTTAATTTGAAACTATATGGACACTGGACATACAGAATTTGACTCCAAAGCCTAAGTCCTTTCTTCATTTGCTAGTTACCCTTTGAATCCATTTTCCTTGAAAAATGCTGACTATTATTCTTGCCCTCTTATGTAGTTGTGAAGGTTAGGTCCATATTTGATGCTAGGGAACATGCTTCATGTAATACTTTGTAAATACCTTTTGTTAAATGTTTATCTCGGACACTGTGACACACTAGCAGTGTATTTGCTTCCTTTGAAAAGAAACCATTAAAAGAGGCATTGGTTTTAAAAAGGGGTTGTATTCTTTGAAATTTTTGTAGTACGCAACTCTTGAAGGTGAAAATGGGAATCGGGAAGCATTTCTTGAGTTGGTATAGGTTATGTACTTATATGATTTGCATTCTTTTAGCTTCAGATTTCTTTGTTATTCTCCATGTCATATGTTAAATCAAAAGTAAAAAAAAATCAGTTAAAGCATGCTTGCCTACTAGCTGTTTTGTAAGTTGTTACTGTCCATATCAGGGGATCCTCATCACTTTTATCTGCAAGCTATCATTCCTTCTAAGTTTTTATGCATTAACTCAGAAATGCAGATAGACTGAAATAGTGAATTGTTCCGGGCTACTATGATGACCTAGGTTTTATGTCATTAATGTGGCTGAATTTATTTTTTACTGCAATTTACCGCCTTTATTTTGTACTGTCAGGGCCGGCCCAAGCATAAGGCGGCCCAAGCCCTTCCTTTAGGTCCACCAGCAAAAAACTTACTTACTGTTAGAGTATTATTAACTAATATTTATGAAAGCTACATCATTAACTAGCCTAGTGTAGTGGACTAGTGGTAAATAGCATGTGCTTTTACCTTGGGGAATGAGGTCAAATCCTTGCTTGAGCAAAAGCACAATTCATTTTTGTAAGGCCTCTGATTTTTCAATTATTCTCTCTCACTTAAAAATTAAGTAGTCATTAATTCCAATTTAATAAGGCTCGGTTCTCACCAAATTGGCTATATTAAGGGTCATTTTTTTTTTCAACTCCTCAAATCTCACTCAATTTAAAAAGGCCTCACCTCAAAGTTCGCTTTAGGTCCAAGAATATTTTGGGCCGTCCCTGTGTACTATTAGTTTTCACAGTGACCTATACCGTTCTCTGTCTTTGTGTGATAAATAGGAAATTAAATTTCAATGATACGTTATCTTTCTGTTTGCAGGACACATTGGCATTACTGTTGATGACACCTACAAGGCATGTGAAAGATTTCAGAATCTGGGAGTTGAGTTTGTCAAGAAACCAGATGATGGTAAGTTGGTAACGATCTTCTTAGTTCTTTTTCATTCTTGAAGTACCCAAATATTACGTTATGAATGAATCATTGTCTTTTTTAACATCTATGGATGGTTTGTGTTTTAGGTCCGTTATACAGTAGATAACTATCTGAATTGTTTCCATTCCCTACAATATTGTGTTTTTTTGTTTTGTCTGGGTTTGAATCTCTTCTTTGCATGATGGCATCTATGTCCATAGATATGTCAAGTGGTCATAAACTTTAAGATGGAATCTAATTTCAAAAACGTGGATTTGAATGTATTAGGCTAGTTGTTTTTTGGCTAAATAGTTGTCATTCATATCTGAATTTCTTTGAATTAAAAGTAATTATGAAGAGAATGCTTTATCATGCTGTGTAACAATTGGAACCACAAAGCACCAAAAATAGACTACTGTACGTCTGTACGGATGCAGTGCCACTGTCATCTGATGTTTGTGGTAGTACAACCATCAAAGAAAACTGAGCACATCACAATTGCCCAATTATCTAGCAGTCTGGCTCTTAATTGTTGGCAGCTATTTCTGAGAAAGTAACTTGTGATGCACAAGCGTTAAATCATAAATGTCAATGGAAAATGTCTGAAGTCTGCTGATTTCATCAGGGAATTTTCCCGCCATTTGTGCTTCTAACATAAATTTCCAAGTTTTCCTTATTTTTTTAAATTAATTTTCTGCAGGGAAAATGAAAGGGATAGCATTTATTAAGGATCCTGATGGATACTGGATTGAAATCTTTGATACAAAAACAATTGGAAAGATAACACCAGGTGCTGCTTAAGACAATGTATCACCACTTTCAGGTAGACGCTCTCGTTTTTCATTCTCTTTGCCTATATTTACTTATTTATGTTTTGAGTTTTGACTCCTAATTCTATAATGATGGCATTTATTAACAGTCAGGTTAAATGCATGTCAAATTTTATTTCAATGTGCTGGATTATGCATATCCATCTCAAATTGCTCTTTGTCCAATATGTGTGTTATCTGCATGTCTAGTTCAGAAACAATAAGTCACTTGATTTTGTATTGTGACTTTTCTTTGGAACCACCTTTTTGAGATTTTTAGTGGCCATTGGGTGTGCCCCTCCCCTTTGGTAAAAAAATGAGGGAAACACTTGTTTGGAACTCTCTGGTGGAGTTGTTTGGAGTGGAATGCTGGCATCTTCAAAGGGGTCTCTTTACTGCTAAGCATATGTTTGGAAAAGTAGTCATGAGGTCCAAATGCGACCAAGAATCTAAAAAGAGTTGCTTATAATGCAGTGGTCGTGCTTTTGAGGGTAGACGACTGTGGATCCAAACATGTAAAAAATTTGTAATGGGATAGGATTTGGATTTTGTTGTCTCTTTAGGTTTCTGGTCTAACTCTTCTCAACAGAGTTGCTATTTTGGATATGAAAAGAAACTGGACAGAGTTGTTGCGTTGTTGATTTTCTTCATGTTCTTTGTTGTATGTTATATCTGTTTTTGGAAAATTTTCTTATCCTCCCTTCCCAAATTGCGGTTTTATTCCTTTCCTTATAAAAAGTTTCTTGTTCTATAAAAAAGGGGAAAAAAAACCATGCTCTATCCTTGGCCCATCTGATGCACATGTTTAATCTTGAATTGAAAACATGGTTTTCTATTTTGAAGTAAAACCATAGGTAGCAATCCTCTGAAATCACATCACAGGTGGGGCCATTCATTTCTGCTTTGACTGATATCTTCGTATTCTCTATAACAAAATTCACTTGATGTGGGTTATATAACAACAACCAAGCCTTATCCCACTAGGTGGGGTCGGCTAACTTGATGTGGGTTATATATGTTCTATTATTAAGTAGATGGTTTGATTCACATGTTTTTATAACAATTATTATGTTTCATACATACAAGCAAATCTCACAAAAAAAAACCCTCATCATAACCATTCATTTCTCTCTCACACTCCTTTTTCCTCAATAAATGGCTCACATTTATTTTTGACGGTCTGAGAAAAAGTTTCTGTGCAGTAATTTATTAATTTCCCTTGGTAAAAATCAATGTTGGGTGAAGGACGGGATGTTATTAGATTTTATCAGATGTTCGATGCTTGTGTTTTCACTTGTTTTGCGCATTTGGAATAAAATCTTCTGGTTTTTGTTGCAGGCCCAGTTTTTGTGTCGTTAGGTTTCATCTCAGTTGCAGATTTACTTGGGACACTGCTTCGGTCTAATTGCTTTTGAAGTGGCCAGTATTTATCCAACTTACCTTGAAGGATGAATAATTTGTAGTCAGAATAGAATAGCAATTACATATATTTCCAAATGCCTTATATTCACTTATAATAGACTATGATGGCGTCTGCAATGTGAGACAAGATGATACATTTTTGTATGTGTGGTGTGTTTTTAAGAGTAATGTTATTTGTACACCTGAATTCTGGACACCTGTGTGACACCTGCGATATCTGGTTAATGCAGTTCAAATATGTGGTTAATTACGTTCTGTGGATGGTTAATGAGTTGTGACACTTTGTTACATCCATTAACCATCCACTGAATGTGATTAAACACATATTTTTCAGGTGTTCAAATATACATAAGGGTCATATATTTGAACACCTGAAAATCATGGTTAAATAGGTGGCATAAGTGCTACGACATCAGGAGTTTCAAGGTTTGGGGTTCGATCCCCTCCCCCCACCCCCTCTAACAACCAACCTACTAACTTCTAACCAATTCTATCAAAAAAAAAAAAAAGCAGTTCAAATATGTGTCAATTACGTTCAGTGGATGATTAATGAGTAAATCATCCATTGAAATTAATCATATATTTGAACTGTATTAACTAGATATCGCATGTGTCTAAAATTCAGGTGGACAAATAACATTTCTAATGGCGTATAAATCCTATATGTAACTTTATACTTTTGGAGTGAAATAAATAGGCCAAAGCCCAAAAAGACTAATCAACAGAAACTACACTAGATGATGATTGAGGAGACAGTGGAGTTGGGTGCAGCTGCCATGAAGACCCAAAAAAGGAGGCCCCTTACAAATTATCAAAGATCCCTCCACGAAAATCATTGCAGGTTACTGAGGTTAGGCTAGCTCTTGAAGGCCGTATATTAGTAAAAATAAAAACACTAAGATACTATTTGGTTTCTGTTACGTGGTTCGATCTGTTCATTGATTCTCCAAACCATAGATCGGACAATTTACAAAACAATATTTTGATATACTATGTGCCAAGCCCAACCTATAATAATTCCTCTTTGTAGCCTGCTTCATTTATGTTCAATACTTCAACATAAGATGAACTTGGACCCAACATTCTTTTTTCGCGAAAAGGTATTATCAGTGTTAAACTTGTTAGAATTTTCAGGGTTGCAATCAATTGTAGTTTTGACTTGCAAACAATGAATTGATGTTACGATCCATTTATAATGAATTCAAGACACATAATACTAGATTAGTGAGATTTAATAAAATAAGGATATGTCTTGCCTATAAAACTTTTGATTGGAAGACCTGTTAGGTTGTGTTATATATAGAGATCTCCTCTGCATTGCACACATTGTGACTTTGATATAAGGGAGAGTGTGAGTTATAGAGAAAGCTCTAGTTTTTTCACTTCGTAGATTTACACAAATTTAGGAATTACTCTCACTATGCTTTAAACAAATAAACTAATTCTAATAGATACACAGTTTACTATCTTTCCTGTTTAGGGTGCGTTTGGGTAAAAAACTTAAGTAAGAGCTTATCACATAAGACTTTATCGCATGAGAGCTTATGCCATAAGCGGTTAAAGAAAGAAAATGAGATAAAGGGGCATGAGAGGATTTGAATAGTGAAAAACACGGTGAGGGTGTTTAGTACATAAGCTCTTATGATAATTTCCATAAACTTCTCCAAGGTGACTTATGAAAATAAGTGAAAAACTCCTTATGGGATGATATAAGTTATTTTTATAAGTTCTGTCAAACACACTGTATAAGAGTTTATGTCATCAGATAAGTTAAACGGAGTTTAAATAAGTTCTTCCAAACGCCACCTTAATATATTATGATCATATAAGAACTTGATTAATTCTTACAAACTCTTCGTAAAAAAAAAAAAAAACTAGTACAATGACTTATCTATCTTACACTGGCCTCAGTTCTTTGTACATGATTAAAAAACTGTGGAAAACGGTGCTCTACTTTTTTTGTCCTCGACGGAGCAGATTTTGTAATGTATCAGTTTGTATTTGGTGCATAAAACACCTACCGGGGAGATTACCATTTATGCGTTGACAATAGAAGCATATATTCAAAGATCTGTTTATTCATTTGGTGGAAGATCTTTAAGTGTGTTCTTTAAAGATCCTAGGTCCGGATTGTCTTCGGCCTCTCCAACAACATTTTGCTTCTCTTACATAGACTATCGCATGCGGTGGTTTTCCTTTGTTTTTTTTGGCTGCTGGACGGTACAGCTACGGGAGACAATCCAGATTCTATCAAGTAACCATTCTATTAAAAGTCAAACAAATGGACATCTCTCATTCACGATACAGGATGCACCTTTTGCATATTATGGTGGCCCTTTGATGGTATTGGAAAGATCATGATATATCCAAATAGTAACATAAGAACTTGTTTTAATTAACCACAAATTTTTGGCACGAACTTTCTCGTCAAACTTAGAGAATTTGCATTATAGTTTTTTGGTATGTGAACTAGCGCAGACTGTGTAAACTTGTCTTCTCTTGCATAGTGGTTAGACTCAAAAGAGACAAGAATTTGAGAGGCGCAAGTGTGCAACCAGTCCTGAGAAACTCATGATATGACTAGTTGAAAATGAAAAGAAGCCTTTTGCTCAATGTTTATAATCAAAAGTCAATGCAACAGAATATTTAACATTTGTTGAGTTAATTTTGTCTTATCTTTTATATTTATGTTTTCATATATCTATTGATTGTCTTAGTTAAAAAGACTAATATAATCCACCAGCAAAAAATCTCGAGATCAAATGTAAACTATAATAATTTATCATAATCAGAAGACAAGCGGGTAAATTAAACAACTTTCATCAGTTGCATACCAAATTTAATTAAGTGTGTGTTTGGTACCACTTCTAGAGGCACCAGAAGTGCTTCTGCACCTGTCAAACATGATTCTGGTAATAAAAGAGGTGTTTGGCAACACATTTGTGGAATCAATTTTGCATCCAGAATTGATTCTACAGGAAAACGATTTGGGTAGTAAACGCCGCTTTTAAATTGAAAAATTACACTAGGTTTTACATCAAACTTGCTTTCAAAGTAAAAACATCCAAACAAAAATTACTTTATTTCAAACTCAATTGTATTGAAATCAATTCTACAAAATCTATTCCATCCAAAATCACGTTTGTCAAACGTTCATCCAAACACACACTAAGTTGACGATGGTCTGCAGGCGATATGCAGATTGCGGTGTATGTCCAAGTCCAAACAATAAAGAGAACTTATTAATTTCCACTAAATTGTCGGTAATGAAACTTTCCAAACTATAAAAACGATTAATTAGTCAAAATGTGTTTGGTTTGCTTTTTTACCGATGCGTGGTTTCCACTACCCTCCATCGCTTTTCATAATTTTCCACCTTGTTCGTCATTCGGTGTATCATATGCGGAAAATATTCCATATATGAACAGTTGAACTATTTTCAATGAATAAAATATAATAACCCATTATATGATATAGGTCGTGGACATTGGTCAATCAAAGTCCACCAGCTGGATTGTTACGACATAAAGCAGCCATTCTGTTTAACAAATCTTTCTCGTTGGTTGACAACTAATAACTTCTTAATAATTCAATGTTAATCACTAATTAAACAATGAGTTTAATTGATATACGTTGTCGGTAAAAAAAAACTACATCGTCAACTAGGGTCGGCTCAACATTTATTGAGGTCTAAAACGATTTTTTATATTTTAAAAGCAAAATTATTATTATTTATGTAAATATTTGTTGTGTGTACATACAACCATACTTGTAGATAACAAAACAAATAAAAATAAAATATATATTAAGTTTGAGACTTTTTTTATTGTCTAAAACCATTGTAAAATTAGATTTTTTTTGGGAGGCCTAAAGCTAATATCATGTTAGAATAATTGGACCTAACTCCTCTATAAAAGCTAGCTCATAGCGAGAAGGATACCCAAATTATTATAAATGGTTCTTGGCTCATATATTCAACCAATACGAGACTTGTATACTTAGTAGTTGCTTCAAGACCAGCTGGGTATTTCATCACAGCGTAGTATTTTGATTTAATCTTGGACCTATGTCCTCCTTGTTATGAAAAGAGCAATGATTTTTGTACATAATATGGAATATTATTTGGTGTTCTTTTTGTTTTTTGGATGTATTTTTAAAAAACGTGTATATAAAGAAGATAAAAAAATAATGAGAGATAAAGATAAAAATATACTGTATCATATATGATGTTCAAAATTTATGTTCAAATATCACAATTCATAATTAGAAACTAAATATCTAAGATAATGTAGATCAAAAGCCCACGATTAGAATTATTAGACGAGTACTTAACAATGGTTTGTTGTATTAGAAGGAGACGGTACATACAAGCAAACTTTACGAGGATTTTATTAATGAATTTATATAATTTCTATATATTAATGTGAAAGATCTTTATACAGATATTTAATAATATCTTGATAAATCAATATCATTATTATTTTTATCTTTTAATTATTAAAATAAAAATACATATATCAAAATATTAATGATGATCAATATAAAAAATTTTATACCGACAATATTTACTAATTTTTTTTTATCATAAGATAAAATTTTATTTATTTATTTATTTATTTATAAACTACTTTAATCCTTCATTTATTTAATCATTCCCTTCCCTCCAAAAGTTAATCTCACGTTTACACGTGTAGAATACTTAAAGAGTAAAGAATTACTCGACTCGTGGTGGCGTGTATTGTTATCCTGTCAGATGTTGTGTCTGGCAACCACTTTAGGGGTGTTCCATACCATACAAGGAACTATATGTCAGACTATTGCTTGGTCATACCTTTGACTTTACATTTTAAGAGAGGAGACATTAATTTCCAAGAAGAAAAACATATTTTCTCTAATTTGTTTTAAAAATATTTCAGCAATTTACAAAATATAATTTATTATTAGATTATGCATATTAACTGATTAACTTAATTGTTTCAGTTATTTTAAAAGAATTTGTTACAGCATAACCAAAAAAACAGAGAATAATGCAGGAAAATAGAAGAAAAAATAACACCCATATTCAATGTGGTTTGGTCAGAAAATTTTCTTTTTCCAAGAGAGAAACTGATGTAGAGATACAAATACACGAATTTTGAATGATACGAACTAACAATCACACACAATAATTTTGTTGCTGGAATAAATTAGTGAAATATTAGTAATATTTTTTTATACATTTTCTTAACTCTCTTTCTTTTAGAAAAAAAAACTCGCTTTATTTTAGAGTTTAATTATAATTTATTATTTGTAAAAAAAAAATTATATTGTCAATTAATTATAAATTATTTGATACATGATTTTTAAAGTAATTATTATAAAGTCAAATCTTTTAATGATATGACATTTCATGATTGAACTAGAAAGGTACCCCTGTTATGCACGATTAGGGGTGGGTCGAGCCGGCCCTGGTAAGTCTCGGCCTGGCTTGTGTTCTAATCACGAGGCCTGAACCTGACCTATAGCCTGATATAAGCCAATTTCTAAGGTCTGAGTCTGAACTATTTTAAAGTCTGGTCTGGCTTTCAAAGCCTGCTTAGAAGCATACTTATCAACAAAACCTTTAAATATGTCTCCATCTATAAATAGGTCACAGTGCTTCACTTGTAAATAAGCTTGTAGGTCTCTAATGATAAAGAAATTGATAGGCATATACTAATAAATAGGTCACTAGAGATTCACAAATAAATATGCAGGTGGACCATGATCAGCCTCTGGCTAGTCTAGTTTTATAACTAGAAAAACATTGACTTTGTGCTAATTATATATCATTTTCGTCCAAATTAGACTTGATTGTCTCTAAGCAACATTTTGAGCCTGTAAAGTATTTTTAGGTTAATTTAGTTGATTTAGAGTCAAATAAAGCATTTATGCTATTTTCTGTTTTCAGGTTAATAAAAAGAAATAAATCTGGAGCTTTCGCCCCGCGAGAAGGCATTCGCCTCGCGAACCTGAAGGTGACTGTGCCAGAAAATTTGCAATCCTTTCTGTGTCGCCCCGCGAATAGATGACTCGCCTCGCGAGGATGAAGACCAGAAGGCATGACTTTTCCATTACTCGTCACGCGAGCCGTGCTTCGCCTCGCGAGAAGACCAAACGCTGCAAGATTCGCCTCGCGAGTCCGCGGAAACCAGAAGTTGTATATAAGCCTGTTTTAGGCAGAACCGAGGGAGGCAGAGTAGGAGTCAGTAGTAGTAGTTTCAGTAGTTCATTTTCTTTTCTTTTCTTTTGTGTTTATTTTTGTAATGGAGAGCTAGTCTCCTAAATTAGTCTACTGTAATTGATTTCCATCACACTTGAGGTTATGTAATTCCTGTTTTGTTTGCTTTTCTCTTTTCAATACTATGCTATATATTTCTGTTTGCTTAATTCAGGAGTGTATAATGTTGTATTGATTTATTTCGGTGATGTTATGTTCCTATATCAAATCGCGTTTGCTTAGTTCACGTGTGTTCATTCATGTTCGCTTAGTTCATGAGGGCTTAACCCCGTTTGCTTAATTCGGGAATAGGAACATATATCTGTAGTAGTGATTTCGCTTGTAAATTGTTGCTACAACCGGGAGGGGATTAGAATCTGCTTAGGGCTTGGAACTTGTATGAACCGATGAGAGTTGGGAAATCGAGAACAGTAGATTAATCGTCTTTAGCTATTTGTTAATCTCTTTGAACTGCCTTGCTTTCATTGATTTGTTTTCTTTATTTTATTTCAATCCAAAACCCCCCATTTCTAACTTTTTCTGTTAACAACAACATCCAAGAGTCCTTGAGAGACGATATCCGAGTTGTCTCTCCCTATCTACATTATTTTGTAATCGCTCGCTTTTTGGCGCGTGGCGACAGCGCGACCAAAAAATTGGCGTCGTTGCCGGGGAATCTTGTTTGTTATTAGCAGAAAAAATAAATAAATAAAAAAAAAAACTTTTGCTTTGCTGAATTAGTTTTGGCTGTTTTGTCTGGTTATGAATTTTAGTACTGCCATGGATAATTATATGCAAAATTATGTGCCTAATGTTTATTATGAGCAACCATGCATGTATTATCCTGATTTTAGTAAACAACCACCATGCATATGTTATCCTAACTCTTCTGGAAGTTATGAGTTTAGCAGTGATTTTGACATGTTTGGAGTGAACAATTATCCTACCCAAGTGACCACCTCTGCACCTTCCGGACCTTCACTAGAGGACCTGTTCAAGCAAATGAATGCACAGATAACTGCACAAATGGAAGCAAACTTTCTCGAAATCCAACAGATGATGGAAGCAAGTAATCTTGAATTTCAACAGAGGATGGAGGCAAGTCAGCGGGACTCTGCCATTCAAAATGCTTTCATCGATGCCGCCTTGGCTAAACTGTAAACTCCACATTCCCTTGAGGAACATACATATTCACAAGTGGTTATTCCTGACAATACTTCTGATGATAATTTTGATAATGTTTCTGTTGATGATCTGTGTGTTGAATCCCTTGATTCTATCTATTATAATTCATGTGCTGATTGTACTGACACTGCTTTATGTATAGATGTTTTGAAAGGTATGAAGAGCAAAACATCCATATGGAACAGGAGACATATGAGGTTGAGGGCCATGTTCATATAGAAAATGAGGATCAGGAGGACATCTGCTTCACCATGCTTGAGGATGATGAAGAACCTTTGGAAGTAGATGATTCAATTAATTCAAGTGCATGTGTTAAAAGTGATGGGATTGATGAACTATGTGCTGAATTTCCAAACATTCAGACCTTTACTGATTCAGTTTATTGTGATATATGTACTGACTCTACTAACACTAACCTTTGTGTGGTGTGTGCTGAGATTTCTGCAGGTTTAGCAGGTGATGGATTTATTAGCACAGTGAATGAAGAACGTGCAGAAGTTGAAGCAGCACCAGTAACCCCAACTACCTATTTGCCACCTCCCCCTGTGGATCAACCAGCAATGAAGTTCAATCCTCTGGATCTCGCACCATGGCCAGTCCAAGGGGTTGAACCCCAATTTTATTAGGAGGATTTTGTTGAGACAGCAGTCATCTTTGACCCAAGAAGGAGTGAGAAGTACGCCGCAATGGAAGGAGTCACCGTAACTGTCAAGCACTCACTCCCATATCAAGGCTGCAAGTTATGGAAGCATGGAATGAACTCCCACCCTTTGGCTATCACTTGGGCCTTATGTTACAAGCAATGGGATCCTGGTGGAACCACCCCAATGAGTTTTTCTGAACCCTACTCTTTTTAATTGCTTTGCTTTACTTTATTTCTGCTTTGTTTTCAATAAAGCTCCTGAATAATTTGAGAAGCTCAGGAGTTGTGTTGAGTCTTGTGTTGGCAAGTTTGCTGGTTTTGATTAATTTTGCATAGATTGATTGCATGTTATGTGTTGACTGTTTTCCCCCTAGGATTTGAAATTTTTGAAAATTTGATCCCCATGTGATTGAAAACTGAACTTTGAGATATTTTGTTATGAGTGCATGATTTATGATACGTCTGGGGTGATAGGAAGCACACACTAGGGATAGAATCTCAGTCAAACAACTTGCAAAATTGTCCAGGTGAGGATTTGAGCCTCCAACATTTTTTTTTTACTATGAGAATCACTTTTGGATTGCACTTTCCCGAATTTGCTTGAATCTCTTTATGGTTTGCATGTTTATGTGTTTGCTTCAAATGATTTAGGCACTTTCTTTGTAAATAACTACTTAGCCTAAAATAACATCCCTAATGCATGTTCCTTAGTTAGCCCCTTTGAGCCTAATTAGCCTGTTAATTCTTGTTAACCTTATGTTATAAGCTAAAATCTGGAAAACTATGTAAACCCGATCTTAGGATTAGGAGAGCATGGAAGCTTAGCAAGAGAATGGTTGCAAGAAACTAAGTTTGGGGTGGCTACAAGGTGTAATGTGTTGTTTGGGATTGAGAAAAAAAATATAATAAAAAGGTTGGAGCCAAGAAAAGAAAAGCAGAAAAAAAAAAGAGAAAAATAGAAAAAGAAAAAAAAAAGTGTAAAAATGTTAAAAGAAAAAAAAAGGATTATCTAAAGAAGAAAAAGGTTGTAGTCACCCAAGGCATAAAGAAAAATGAGAAAAGGAACTTGAGTGGAATTTCAATGTTTTGAAGTGTTTCATGCTCTCTTAGTTCCTAGGGACTTCAGCCCAGAACCTTTGTATATCCTACCCTTAGCCAGGCTCCATTACAACTCATAAAAGACCTTTTGATGTTGCATGCATGTTTTCCGTGGGAATCATTTGGAGATGAAAATCAATTCATGGGAAGTGTTCTTAAAAGTGAAATTGAGTGAATTGTTGTTAGCCTGACACAAACTGAGCGATTGAGTGAACACTAAATGCCCTTGTGAGGAAGGCAGTTGTTTGAATTTGGTGATCTCCCTCTTGTGTGTAACTTGGATCCCTTGCTTAGATTAATGATTGTTTGAATGATGAATTTCTCAATTGTTCAGAATAAATGATTGTGGGGATTGCTTTGCTTGAAAGGGGGGAACATTGAAGGACAAACTGTTTTGTTGTATTGCTTGAAATTTGTGCAAAGTTGATTGAAAACCTTAAGCTTGCCATGTCTTGAGTCTTTTTAAGTTTTTGAGTTTTAGTTTGCTTGGGGACAAGCAAAGTTTAAGTTTGGGGTATTTTGATCAGCCTCTGGCTAGTCTAGTTTTATAGCTAGAAAAACCTTGGCTTTGTGCTAATTATATATCATTTTCACCCAAATTAGACTTGATTGTCTTTAAGCAGCATTTTGAGTCTGTAAAGTATTTTTAGGTTAATTTAGTTGATTTAGAGTCAAATAAAGCACTTATGCTATTTTCTGTTTTCAGGTTAATAAAAAGAAATAAATCTGGAGCTTTCGCCCCGCGAGAAGGCATTCGCCTCGCAAACCTGAAGGTAACTGTGCCAGAAAATTTGCAATCCTTTCTGTGTCGCCCCGCGAATAGATGACTCGCCTCGCGAGGATGAAGACCAGAAGGCATGACTTTTCCATTACTCGCCACGCGAGCCGTGCTTCGCCTCGCGAGAAGACCAAACGCTGCAAGATTGCCTCGCGAGTCCGCGGAAACCAGAAGTTGTATATAAGCCTGTTTTAGGCAGAACCGAGGGAGGCAGAGTAGGAGTCAGTAGTAGTAGTTTCAGTAGTTCATTTTCTTTTCTTTTCTTTTGTGTTTATTTTTGTAATGGAGAGCCAGTCTCCTAGATTAGTCTACTGTAATTGATTTCCATCACACTTGAGGTTATGTAATTCCTGTTTTGTTTGCTTTTCTCTTTTCAATACTATGCTATATATTTCTGTTTGCTTAATTCAGGAGTGTATAGTGTTGTATTGATTTATTTCGGTGATGTTATGTTCCTATATCAAATCGCGTTAATTTGCTTAATTCGCGTGTGTTCATTCATGTTTGCTTAGTTCATGAGGGCTTAACCCCGTTTGCTTAATTCGGGAATAGGAACATATATCTGTAGTAGTGGTTTCGCTTGTAAATTGTTGCTACAACCGGGAGGGGATTAGAATCTGCTTAGGGCTTGGAACTTGCATGAACCGATGAGAGTTGGGAAATCGAGAACAGTAGATTAATCGTCTTTAGCTATTTGTTAATCTCTTTGAACTGCCTTGCTTTCATTGCTTTGTTTTCTTTATTTTATTTCAATCCAAAACCCCCCATTTCTAACTTTTTCTGTTAACAACAACATCCAAGAGTCCTTGAGAGACGATATCCGAGTTGTCGCTCCCTATCTACATTATTTTGTAATCGCTCGCTTTTTGGCGCGTGGCGACAGCGCGACCAGACCACTACATGACAATAGGTCTTTACCTTTAAATATTATTAATAATGTAAATGATATATTATAGTATTATAATATATTATATTATACATATATATTTATGTTCCTGTATGTGTTAAATAGGTCGATCTGGTAAGTTTGGTAGGCTTTTTTTAAAGCCTTAGGCATGACCTATTTAGCTATATAGGCTTTTTATAAAGCCTTGACATGACTTTTTTACTAAATAGGCTAGGCCGAGCTAGGCCTTAAATAAGCTAGGCCGTAGGCCCCCGACGAGTGGTCTGCCCTATTTCCACCCCCATGCACGGTCCTTTTTTCTTACTGCACTTTATTTTTTCTTCTCAATTAATCATTAAACTCTTGATGTTGGTAAAATTAATCCTTCTATTAACTTTCAATTAGATCACTAACGGTAAATAAATTCAACCGCTCATTTCACTTAAGCCTAATCCGTTGATTGTACTTAAAAAAAAAAATTTGAAGAACAAAACCTTGAGGCTTGTTAGTTGAAAGTTTGATTTTACTAATAGTAATAGTTAATTAAGGACTAATTGGAACGAAAATTTAGTTGAATGATTGATTTTACTAATAGTGGTAGTTTAAGGACTAATTGAGAAGGAAGAATAGTTGAATGTGCCTATTTAAAAATGGGTTAAAGTTTAGGGGTATTTATGCATTTTTTTACATTAATTTAATACGATACATGCATATTTATTTTAATATTTTTTTAATGCATACTAATCTATAGTATATTTTGTAAATAAAAAAAAACTAATCTATAGTATGTATGTAATGATATTAAGTTATTAAGATTGAATCAATGATAATAAATTTAGATAATTTATATGAGATCATATTTCAAAGCTCGTAATTATAAGGATTAAGGCATTATGTATTTTCCAGTAAAAAAAAAGTAGTTTATAATGTTAATGTAAAAAAATTTATACTGATAACCACTAATCTTTTGGATGTGTGTGCTTTTATTTCAATAATTAAGTGACGGAATTAATAATAAAAGTTTAATTTCGATGTACTATCAATATAAAAGATTCTTACACCGATATTTAATAATATCTTAAAGCATTAGTTTTTTTCTCTCTAGTTATTAAAATTAAAGCATTTATGTGAAAGTGTTAATGACTGCAAGTGTAAAGTGTAAAACTTTTACACTTACAATATTTACTATTCTAATTCAAATAATAATGATACTGATTTATTAATATATTATTGAATATCAATATAAAATTCTTTTATACCGATAATGTATAGAAATTAAACTATTTTAAACTCTTAGCAACCTAGGAAAGCGGGAAGAGATCAGATAATTTATTAGAGTTTTTTTTGTGTGACATGCAGTAGGAAGAAATCTTTACTATACTGAACGTCATTTTTACTGTGCTGGACCAAAGAGGTGATATGTGTCATTTTTTTTTATAATTTTGTTTTTAAAAATATTTTTTTAAAAATAAATTTTTTATTTAAAAAAGTTGTTTATTAA
Organism: Sophora flavescens; assembly: GCA_030762895.1. Classification (NCBI taxonomy): domain Eukaryota; kingdom Viridiplantae; phylum Streptophyta; class Magnoliopsida; order Fabales; family Fabaceae; genus Sophora; species Sophora flavescens. The sequence continues at coordinate 33,658,058 of CM061063.1, forward strand.
AGGTTAAAGTAATCTTTTGGTCCTTATACATGACACTGATTTTTAATTTGGTCCCTATATATAAAAAGTTATCAATTTGGTCCCTATACGTGACACTGGTTTTCAATTTGGTCCTCACCGCTAATTGGTCCCTATATAAGAGGGACAAAATTGCAAATTATTATCACGTATAGGGACCAAATTGAAAATGATTATCACACGTAGGGATCGATTTCAATTTTTTTTGTTCAATTGGTCCCACATGTGACAATAATTTGTAATTTGGTCCCTTATATAGGGACCAATTAGCGGTGATGACCAAATTGAAAACCAGTGTTACATATAGGGATCAAATTGATAACTTTTTACGTATAGGGACCAAATTGAAAATCAGTGTCACATATAGGGGTCAAAATATTACTTTAATCTTTATTAAAAAATTATTTTTTTATTTAAAAAAATTCAAAAAAAATTTCCAAAACATTTTTTTTATTTAAAAAATATTGTTTTTTTATCATTGAAATGTGTATTCTTTTCATAAACATAAAAGATTAACATATTGCATATCATGAACTCGTATTCGTAATGAAAAGTCAAGCTTTTATAAAACCTACTAAAATTTGTATCATACAAATTTGTCATGTAGCCTGTTATTGATTAACTATTGAATATACGAATCTAACTATTACACACAATACTATTATTTTATATTTAAAAAATAATACATTTAATATTGTTTATGTTGAATTTATTTATAATAAACTATGACAAAAATAATCATCTAGTGGATGCTCGTGTATCTCGTACGGGCAACTACACAAGCGGACATAAAACAAGAAAAAAAGAGAGTAAGAGGCGTGGAAGTGAGGAACAATCTGGTATTGACACGTGGATTTGTACAGTAAAAATTATTTGGTTTTATATATACTATATAGATAGACTATTGATATAGATGACAATAATAGTAACAAAACATAATAATGATATCCTTTATTTTATAAATTTAATTATTGTGATACTATATATATATTTTTTTTAGATTCTCAACAACTATTCATTGTCATGTCGTTAAAAAAATTTATTTTTATCATAATTATCAATGCTTTTAAAACTTCATCGATCATAGAACGGATGAAAGTATTGGTTCTGTGTTTCAAGTTTCAATGATTCAATTATGGTTGAATCAGTAATAATTAAATAATATTTTAAAAATTTAAAATAATATGTAAAACAAATTTTTTTGACTAAAAAAGATTCATTCATTCAAATTGGTAAAATACATCGAAAATAACACAAATTCAACATCGCTAAAAATCGAAAAGATGAATCTGATAACAAACTCACAACACCCAGTTTAATAGCATAACACGACAAAATGTCTACAAATGTGACAAAATCAAATTGATTGGAATACCCATGTCTCTAGATCTGTAACGCTGACGCCCAAGTCTTGATTGAATCTATAATGGATCGAAGCTGATCTGTCAATCTGAACCAAACGAACACCGCAACAAGACGGGATACCAAACGACGCCGCAACAAGATGATGAAACAAGACGACGAAACAAGACACCGCCGCACACAGACGACGAAAACACGAAAGAAAAAACAGATTTATGTAGAAAAACCACTTATTTAGATAAAAGGAGAGAAAAACGATATAGAGGGGTGATTCCAGGTAAAAAAATGGCCCAAAACCACCCCTTCCGATGGACAAAAAGAAGGAAAATGGAGTAGAAAGAAGGTTGAGAGAGAGACGGCTCTAGAGTAAATGTTAAACAAATTGACACAATATGCATTAACATGATATATTTAGAGTTTATATCGAACAAATTGACATAAATGATTGGCCCAAAAAATCTACATTGAAAAATTTGACATAAATGCATGATACGAAAGTCTACTATTTTACAAAATCTTAAAGATCCGTTTGATTTGTTAAAAAGGAGTCACATGATAAACAGTACTGGACAAGTAGTTAAGTCGCATGACAACTTTTTATATTGTACTTGTTTGGTGATCGATGCATAACACAAGCAAAATAATGTAAACTTTATGATAATACCCTTTCTACGATTCAATGTTTGGTTTATACTAGGAAAGAACACCGAATAAGATTTTTGAAAATTTTGAAATTATTCTGTTTATTATCATTCTTTAATATTATTTATAATTTATTAATAAAATGATGTAATTTTAAAAATTATTTTAACCACTGATGAAATTCTTGCATTCATAAGTATGGGGGAGGCACACCGCAAACCTCAATTTTTTGTGTTCATGACCACAAGCTGCTAGTATGATGTAAAAAATGAATTATTATGAAACAAAAAATAGCAAAGCCGGAGAAAATAATGGTAGAGGAAAATCAAAGCAAAGCAGTGGCGTCTTGCATACGAGAGTGGAGAGAGAGTGCAGGGGAGAGAAGAGCTTAGGAAACTGGAGAGGACGTTCACAAGAAAAGAGACGCATACGAAAAAAAACCAAATTGGTGGGGAAATGAAAAGTCTGGAGAGAGAGATAGGCGTGTCTTTTAATTATGTAGATACTGGACAAAAAGTTATATCAGGATTTGAAGGATTATAAATTTATGGGTATTTATCCGACTCCCATCTATTATTTTATACTATCCCATGATATTTTTTAAATCAAATACTGAACAATTATTTTTATACTGATCAATTCCAATTTTTTAGCGAATCAAACACCTAAAGCTAAAAGCATTAGCCAGACTCACTTTTGGTTTATCCTCCCCCTCCCTGTTGCGCAACAGCCGCACGTCTTTGCCTTACGTAGGTTTCAGAGAAGTCAATTGTTACAATGACGTGTGTTTCTCTCTTAAATCTTAATCCTTGCGTTTGGCTTTTGCTTTTCAATGTCATTCTCAGCCACATTCTTTCCTTCCATTTCCCTATTTTCCTTTTCTTTTTTTCCCTGCGTGTGCCTGTCGACGAAAAACAAAATTAACGACGACGGAGTGCGACTAAGATGGAGGAGAAGTCTGAAGCGGTTTAAAATGCCGAACAGCCGATTTTTACCTAGTTTGGCAGGTTCACCGCCGGTTTTTTTACCATACGGTTATGTAATTCTGAATCGGTGTTAGGTCCGGTTTCCGATCCAACCAGTCGAACTTGTCGGTTCGATCCGGTTCTGGCAACATTGATAATTATCTTAAAAGTCATGTATGAAATAATTTTTATTGATTCACAATGTAAAATTTTTTATACTCATAGTATATCAAAGTTAATTAATCACTTATTTTATTTCTTTAAATATGATTGAAACATAGAAAAGAGTATAAAATATGATCAACTAAAAATAATTCCTAAAACATCTAAAAAGATTATATTGCTAACATTCATAATAAACCTGTGTTTATCTTGTTGTGCACTGCACCCCAGTCCCCAATACATTCGGAACAAACCAAGATAGGATTGTTAATCTTAAGACTTGGACACTACAAGAAATGCGTCGTTTAACATATTAATTTTAGGGATCAATCGTATTCGATTGTTAATAGGGATTGACGTAGGGACTGCTAAGCTGATTTGTAGAAGTTGCTCATTGGTCGATCAGGGCGATCACAATTGATTCGATCGCTAAAACATGAAAATTAAAAGTCAACTCTATAAACTTTTTAGCAACCGTTCCAACGTCTGTCCGATTTGGCTATTTTTCAGCTACCGACGTACAATCATAATGGCATGCTTGTGGCTACTCATTTTTCTTAAATAAAGCAACAACGATATTATGACTACAATATATACAAATATAATTAATTAATTAACTCATTATAATTAGCTTCATCTCTTATATTTGTTTCTATTCTAAACGCATAAATGATTCTCGAGACCGCCGTAGGGCTCTCTTTGCAATATAGTATTTTTTTTTCCTCTTAGATTTCTTCTTTCTTTTTTTTAGTGCTCCCAAAGATTATTGATTGGATGATATGATATAATATACATTGAGAGCAATAGGTAACCTATAAAGATGATAATATGATATAAATATAAATACCTTTTATGGAGTCTGATTTGTTGTTGATTATCTTGCATTTCTTTCCGTTTTTAAAACAAAAGGAATAGCGGGAGCTAGGGGAGATTCATGAATATGGTCCATGATCGGATTCAATATGTTAACTTTTTTTTGTTTCCACTAACTGATCTTTTAATAGTTATAACATTGAATCTTGAGAGATGAAGTTCAGCAAAATATATCATAAAATAATACAAAACACTCCCTCGTGAGACTAGATAAATATAAATTTCATTGACAAATTAAAAAGAAAAGTTGCATATCATTGTAAATTTGCCATGCTAGCCGCTTGTTTGCTGAATTTATACACATCTATTTACTTGTCAACAATGGCATCGATCTGTTTCTCACAAACTTAGAAGTTTCATGGTTTTTACCGCTTATAGTCGCCACAATAATTTAAAGAAACTTGTTCAAAACGACTAATATCATATTCAATAATTTGTTACTGTTACAGCTCGAGTCCTCAAACTTCCACACAAAACAACAAATTTCGCTTCCATCACACAGTCTTTCTTTTGTTGGCCACATATAATTGCTTTCTATTTATTAATACAATTGAGGATCGTGGTAAACAAGTTTCCACATTCATTCCGACCTAGCTTAGCTACTCTGCAAATTAGGATTCAGTTCAGCGGAGAGCTTAACTCAATAACGCTGTTTTGATAAATCACAAAATTCTCACAAAACCTACTTAATTAATATACACGTAAACCATATTCTATTTTTTTTATGCTGAATTATATTCTAATTTTAATATATATATATATATATATGTATATATATATATGCAATAATTTTACTCCATCACAGGTTGGTTTTACTTATTTTTCTATTTTTTTTTTTTTTTGAGAAATGATACATGAACATCAAAAATCAAACTCCAACAACCAATGTGGTGTTGGTTAAGTGGTAAGACAGTTTGGGTGTTTTAAACATGTAATTGTGGGTTCAATTCCCGGATCCATGTATATAGAAAAAATATCATTGGGAGGATCGTTCGCTAAGACGTGTCATAGTATCCCGATAAATTAGTCAATCACTTATCGAATAGAAGGACACTCAATATATATATATATTTTTTATACTATCACACATTTATTTATCATTTTTCCCCTCCCCATATAAATTTTAAAGCCTTAAAAATCAAGGATACATACTATATCAATAATACGGTCTCCTAGTGGATGTTCAATAACATTTCTCTTAATTTTTTTAGTGATGTAGCTTTATTTCCAGTTTTGATAACATTAACTCTGACTGGTGGTTACACCACACATGCACTGATAGCATACTTACAAAAATCTAACATCATTGTCATAATCACTGGGAGGGATATGCACAAAATAGAAAGAAAACTTTTAGCATGTATTGTCAAAATAAGAAAAAGTTCATTTAATCAAAGAACACAGAACCCAAGAAAAGCTCAAAGTCTTTTCTGAATCTTTTCCAATCAACATACCCATCTTTCAGATTCTAATTACTTTGCACTCACACTCATTAGTAGTAGTACATGCCTTTCTCCTCTGTCGTGTTTTCATCAATACCAATGAAGCTGCTGCCACTATTACTAATCAATTGCTTAATATCCTCAAGATCATAATAATCCAACGGGGTTTTCGTTTGGCTAAAGCATCCACTTGACTCTTTATCCCATAGGTTAAAATTCTCACCACCACCATTAATGATGCTGCTATAACTAAGCATAAACTTGTTGTTGTACTCGTCAAATGAGCCAGACATGCAGCTTTGATAACCCATTTCTTCTTGCTTGACCTGAGTGCAGCTTCCATCAGAGGAACTGCAACTTCCTTCACTTCCAAACATGAGCATGCTGTCCCTGACAGGGTAATAACATTGCATGGGACTAACACTAGTGATGGAGGATTCTTGGTTTTGGTAAAGAGGGAGAGAAAGTGAGGATGTTGTGCAGGCTGGGCTTGTATAATTACTTGAAGGAAGTGAAATGGGTTCTGGGTTGTAATAAGAGGTGCAGTAGTCTCTGTAGATTGAAGAAGGAGAGGGTGGTGGGTTTAGATGATGGGAAGATGGAAATGGAGGCTTTCTTTGATGAGATAAAGGATTCAACCCCATGAGTTTTTTCTTCAACTTGGTGTTCCAGTAGTTCTTGATATCATTGTCAGTCCTCCCTGGCAACTGAGCAGCTATAATTGACCACCTGTTAATATGATTATGAAAAGGCTAATTAAAGTTTCCAGAAACTCAAATGTCCTAATTAAACATGTGTAAGAGGATTCTGGTGTTGGATCTATAAACCTGACATGCATGTGGGAATTGCTATCCAAAACTAGGCAGATTCTAGATAACTACAAGGTTTATAAAAATGACACAAAAAGAAGAAAGAAAAAACTAGTTACTGTACACCTTTTTCCTTTCCTTTTTTTTTTTTATAGCATTTTACCCCATTTAGTTTAGATAGAGAAGTATTTCACTTTCACACAGAGCATGTACTTGAAGTGGAAGACTGTAATTAAAGGTAAAGAAGGCGGGGAAAAGATCGAAAGGTGTCCATATAAAATATTCAGGATCTAGATCATTAATTTCATCATATTAGATTGGTCATAAAGTGCTCAAATAATTGTTTAGTACTATTGCTAGTGGTAGCATTAAGTATGGTTGTAAAGTTTTAACTAGCTAGTACCTACCTGCTTCCGATATTAACATAGAGGCTGCATATTATTCTGTCTTCCTCGTCAGAGAATTCTCCATGCTTAATGTTGGGCCTGAGATAGTTAAGCCATCTCAATCTGCAGCTTTTCCCACATCTCTTGAGGCCTGAGCATATTCAGAATCAAATTAGAATATAGATATACATATATGAGGTCTCACAGAAATATATATATATATAGGTTTCAACTTTACAAATTCGAGCATTTTTTTTTGTCATAAAATCATGAGTCGTACGTACCAGCTTTCTGAGGAAGAGCAATCCAATTCCCTCCAGTCCCATGCTTCTCGATGTAGTCCCTAAGCTTTGAGTCTTCTTCAGGTGACCATGGCCCTCTCTTAACATTTGCCTTGTCACAACAAGGAGCTCTTCCCATCTCTCTCTGTCTTTGACGATCCAAACTCTCACTTTCTAAGCTAAGTGAAACTTAATTTGGTGGGTAGTGCTCGTGCCTTATAAATAAAAGACCTGGATTTTGGGCAGTTTAAAAATACATTATTTTATCATTTGAGACAGAGAGATAGAGCCATGTACACAAGTCAAACGAAAGCCAAGACTTATTTAAAAAGAAAATGAAATTTGTATACGCAACAATAATAATCGATGGATATAATAACTTTCAAAATTGTGGGACGTATTGAACTTCCTCAATAAATGCATCTCAAGAAGGGTAATTATCATTAGCTATATAAATCAAAATTTTGTATATTATTAATCAAGTTATCAGTTAACGAATTACTATTTTTTTATTATATATATATTTATTAATCAACTTCAACATATCATTATTAATTAATTAGTGACTTTTATTATATTTTTTATTATAAGATTAATACACACATGTCTAAATAATAATTTTTTATTTTATTTTGATGCGAATGTAATTTGATACTCTCATATGTAATATATAAAATTAAAATGAATCTATCACAGGCAACTATGAATAAAGTTTGATTTGAGTATTTTAATTTAGATATTTAATTAATAACGAAATTCACTACTTCATTCCATTTTCCACACTTAATAATTAACATGGAATAAGGGATACTCAGGGTCAGAGAGAAGTTTCTAACATTCAACGTTGCAGAACTGGCGAGGCCGTGTGAAACCTCACTTCTTAATCGTCTCAAAGAGAAAAGCATCCAAAGTTTGTCATACAGAAAGAAACACAACACAACAGGGCTACTGATTTGATTGGCTACAGCTACCGGAATTGTGACACTTTCCAAACACAGGACTAAAATGACGACTGCCCAAGTTTTCTTCCGCTTACTTTATTATTATTATTATTTAGTAATGAATGAATGTTTCATGGACAGTTTGCGGGAAGTAAAAAGTCATGTGTGTTTTAGCAAACACTAGTGTTCATGAAAGCAAAATTTGGATATCCCATCTAATATCGTATATATTTATTTATATTTTTTATTTATTTTTTATTTTCGTATATACACATATTTTAATAATACGTAAAAAAACAAAAGGATATCATATTGTATCCCTGTTTTTGTATTCAAAAAAACATTTACCTTTAACAAACACCCTTAACGAGCCAACGACAATAACATGTGGTTCATCCGAGTTATAATGAGTTTGAATTCCTTGTCCATATACACCAACAATATGTGGTTGATTCGAGCGTTAATGAACTCAATTTTGTTAGGCAAGTGATCAAGAGTTCGATTCTAATGTATGAAAAAACCTAGTTGAAATGCGACAATTTTTAAATATCGTTTAAGTCCCTCAATGAAAATTAATCATCATTTATAGCGGTGGATATTTTGTACCAAAGACATGATCACCCAACAAATCCATGTCCATATACTTAATTATTGGGCTTAATTATGCAGTATTAAAAACATTTTTCATTGAAATCAAGATTTAAAACGTATAGTGTTCACTCTTTCTCAATTTTTTTATCGGACAAACACTCTTTTTCAATTTAATAATTATAACTATTTTCAAATCAATCCACACATTTACAAAAGTTTTTAAGATAGTTCCACCGTTAATCTTTGTCACAACGGCATTATAATGTTGTCGTTTTTTTTTAACCAAATATAATGTTGTCGTTAGTTAATAAAGTACGTGTTTCTTTATTTAATATTGACTCTTTTAATTTACATGTCCATTTTCTTTATAAAACTACATCAATTATAATATTTTATTTATCAATGTGTGCGTTGATTTTTTTCGATTTACTTCGAGGAGTTTTTCACCGTCAATCTGAGATGGAGACTAATCTCTAGCAGGAGTTTGTTCGGTATCTCTATGGGTGGCATCCCTCCCAACTGATTTTTTTGCCCATACTCAAGGCTTGAACCTGAGACCTTGGTTAAGGGACATGCCTTTAACCATTCACGCCAACCTCGGTTGGTATGTGTGTGTTGATTTAAGTGAGAAAAGTTTAAAGTTTAAATTTTGTCCCAATAAATTATGGTGATATATGGTCACCTTGCCTTAAAAAAAAGTGAGAAAAGTTTAAATTCTTTAAGCATGTGGTCATGATTCGTTACCCGTAAAGAAACCAAACAAAATAAGATGCTCTATTGTAGTAAATGGTCTTCTTTCAATCAAGCATCTTGGTCCAGTGGTTGTAAGGTCTGTCCTGTGATACTTTAAGGGTTGACTCGGTTTGCTCCCGGGTTCGATTCCTAGCGGCGTTAAAATAATGCTTGGCCAGCTAAAGCCACACCCCACAAACAGTGATTTAACCTTCCTTGACAGCATTGGGATACACTGGGTTTAGAAAAAAAAAATTTAAACGGTGTTAAAATAGAAGTTAATGACAGACGATATTTTAAATTTTTTTGTAAGTATAAAAAATTAGAAGCTGACTGAAAAAAAAAACTATAATGATTGAATAAAAAAAATATAAATTATAGTGAGGATACTATTTTTATATGAGAGTGAGATGAGTAAATATAGACCTTTAGATTATACATGAAAGGTTAATATTAGAATATAAAGTTTAGGCTAAATTACTCTTTTGGTAAATCTTTATTTAAGGTTTCATTTTGGTATCTCGTTTATTTTTTGTTCTGTTTTGATCCTCCATCTTACAAACATTAGCATATTTTAGTCTCCTCCGTTAATTTTACACTGACGGTGTTCGATTTTCACCATCAGTTATCGGAAACCGCCACCACTCGTCGGCGACTCATCGGAATCTGGGTTTAAACCATTGTTGGATCTTAATTAATTTCTGGTTTTGCTTCACTTTGGGGGTCAATCTTTGTTGGGATGGTACTTATATGTCTGTGTGGCTTAGGGAGTATTTGATCAGGGTATATGATTGTTTCATAGGCTGGTTTTTGTTTTTGCCTTTTGATGTAAATGGATACAGGATAACCCAGATTTTTGTTGGAAATTTTAAAAAATGGATAGGAAGAAGGAGGAAAGGAGAAAGAGAAGGAATGAGAGACAAAGGGGAAATGGTCTAAACCCAGATTCTGGCGAGTGATCGACGGTTTCCAACAACCGACGACGGAAACCTAACATCGTACGTCAATATAAAACTAATGGAATTGACAAAAATAAAACCTAAAATAAAGATAAGGAACTAAAACAGAACAAAAAATATATGAGGGATCAAAATTAAACCTAAAATAAAGATAATGAATCAAAAGAATAAATTAGCCTAAAGTTTAATGGTTCCTATCTACTCCTCTTATTTCTCACAATAAAACATTGTTTTCAAAATAGGGAGAGAAGTCGGTCATGATCTCTATTTTACTGTATCTTGTGCTCAGTATTTAGTATTACACGTGCAAGGAAGTGAGAAAATACGTTATGCACAACAATGGGGTATTTTTTGGATAACGTACTTATGACACGTCCCTAAACTTTTCTAGGCAGCGACAACAATTTACGGATGTCTAACTAAATTAAACTAGTGTAGTTAGATCATTATTTTTCTAATATTTATAATTGAGTTTAATTGATATGTATTGTTAGTGTAAATTTTTTTATGTTGTCAATCAATCACAAATCAAGATATGAATGATTTTTAAGGTGATTTGGATAAGAATCAAAGATTTTTAATAATGTGTCGGTTTATTATTGGTTGACAGTGTAATTTTGTTTTATACTGACAATATATACCAATTAAACTCTTTATAATTAATTTTAACATAATAGCATTCATTATAGTAAATTGAAATTGTAGTTGTCCGTGTGAAACATACGGACACTTCTTATAATATATTTTAATATTTTTAAATTATGTCGATATAAAAATAATTATTAGAACGTATTTAAAATTATGAACTAATACTATCATTTATTGTCTATTGATATTATTTATTAATAGAACATACTTTTTTTTAATATTGTTTTCATCTTTACTGGGATATATTTTCACTTAGAATTTACTTTAAGTAATGACTTTATTTATCGATCAAATTAAAAGCTAACAATTTTATTTTTTAAATGATAGATAAATTTGAAATATATTTATATTATATTTTATTGATTGAACTAAAGAGTCTAATTATTGATACCTTGATTATAATTATATTATGATAATTAACATATTATTTATATATATATATATATATATATATATATATATTATGAATCCATCACTTAATTGATAAATTGAAGCACTATAAGTAAATCATACTTTGACTTAATTTTCTTTTCAAGTTCTTTATTATATTATAAAAGAATTGGTTATTCCTCGCTTAAGGAATAGTAAAATAATAAAATAGATTCATCATTAAAGTTTAATGTTACACAACCAAACAATATAAATAGGTACATTCGACTTTTGAGTGCTTCATTAATACACAAAAATTGATGCATCATTAAGGAACGTGATTCATTAAAATCAGATATAGTCACCTGTAAGATAGTGTGAATTCTCTTTTTTAGAAGGTGGGTAGAGTTTGTTCATAGTGATATTGTAGTTGGACATTATTTAATGAATTTCTCAATTATCGAAAAAAAAGTCACCTGTGTGTGTTTCTGTAGCGATTTTGGAATCTATTTAATTTACAAACATTTTCTATTAAATATCTATTTCATTTACTTTTAATCTTTTCTTGGTACAGGTTAATCATTTTTAGAAAATGAATTTATGTATCTTAATATTTTTTCTTCTCTCTTGAAAATCCATGTTAAAGATTGCACATTCTTATTTGATTGTTTAGATTATATTTTGTTACATTGTTTCCATATCAAAACCAACACCACTCACTAAAGGTTTGTTTGGGAGTTGGGAGGGGAGCGAAAGGCGTATAGCTAACATTTTCATTATAGGAGATTATTATAAAAATCAAATTTGGTTTCCAAAATTCTCCAAAGTCATTTGTCAATTCATTTTTTGAGTTCCCCAAATTGGGAGATTTTAGTCCAATGAAGAAAAACAAACTCCAATGTAAGGTGTGCGATTATTTTATCTTCCTTTTTGCTTTCCTCCTTCATTTCATATCAAACACCTTCTCTCCATTCCCCTCCCAACTCCAAAATCATTGAATTAATGTTCAATCTCTATTTATGTTTTAATTAGCATAATAGAATAAAAATATAATCATATTTATATTTATGTTTTAATTAATAAAGTATAATGAAATCCCACTTTAAAAAATTACAATTACTTTATTTTAAACAATATTTGTAACACCCTTCGTTACATTAGTAACCCAAAACAAAATCGATGAAAATCCTTTGAAGAATTTAAAGGATTAGAAACATACATGTCATAAAAGAAATTTCGCAACTTAATCGGATCTGAAAATACCTCACATTAATTAAAATAGTGATAAAGTATCCAATGTGATAATATATTAGTAAATCCATAAATCCAAATAAAAACCAAAAAGCCTAAAAAAAACGGGAGTCTACTAATAAACCCAACGATAAATAAGAAAAAACGTCTAGCCACATACGGCTCCTTATTTAAGAAAGTACTAACCAAGCTAAGGATAATAACTAAGATAATTCACTAAGTCTTCAGTCCTCTTCAGTTCCAGTGATGTCGTCCTCGTGCTTCGAAAACCACACTTTTAATGAGATATAATCCCAATGAATAAAAATAATCACTTGATGAAAAGGTTCGCAAATAGTGTTGTTTTCAGCCGGCGCGGTAACTGAAAAAACATTCATGGTACCCGCTAATTTTAAAAATATTGAATATAACAAATCTCCAAAATAATAAATATGTATAAATAAAATTAATGTCAAGCATTTAAAGTACAAACTCACAAGCTCAGCAATAGTCACATCTCATTGCATTTAATCACATTCACCACACAAACTCTACACAATGCAACTCCACGAACATGACTCGGTGATTCCAAGAATCACAGATCCACTAAGGTCTATGAGCTCATATCCATGCAATGGCGCCCCACTGCCTTCCTCATCCCAGATGGAGGTATCTAATAATATTCCATCCCAGATGCGAATATTTTAATCGTCTGATATCCCATCCCAGATGGTGATATCTCCATCCTATTCCCGGAATAGAATGTAGAACCGTCATCCCTTCCCGGAAGGTGATAACCAACTCATATACACTATGCAATATGTCATCCCAGATGACTACCGAAATTTTATCAGACTCCATGGCATCAATTTTATGAACACTGTAACAGATTTATAACACAACTATCATGACAAATTAATATTGAATCTGATATATTTATTATAATACCAATATTCTAATGTAACCGGCTTTTAAACACAAGAATCCAAGCATGCAACAGGTGTTTCACCTGTTCGCCACTACAACAACATTATTAACATAAGGTACAAAAAGTCTAGCGTGGAATTCAAAATAATTTGCATTCAAATGGCATTCACAATTTATAAAAAAGTAGATTAGATAAGCCAAAATGACTAATTTAGTACATAATAGCTTAAACAGAAGCACGTACAACATTGCCACACAAAAATATATTCTTTGATAAAAAATCAATTATCAAAAGGTGAGATGTTTTAAGAATCTCAAAATCAAGAACCCTAACGTATTTTACTATTTCAGAAAAGACAAAGTTACATGTAGAAGCCTCAAATTAATTGTACCACGAAAGTGTGAGAAAAGTTATTTGTACTCACCTCTCGAAGACCTCCAATATGCTCTAAAAATCACGTATGATAAGGATTTGTGCTTCTCTAAAAATTGCTCTCCCGTTTGGTGGCATTCTTGAATCTGTGTTGTTAGGGTTGTACTGACAAGAAAGAATGAAACCGGTGAAAATGCGAAACCGCGCTCTACGTCCCTTTTCCTTTTCTTTAGTTCCAACCCTTTAATTCATATATATATAGTCAGCGCCTAGGTTTGTCCCCCCCCCCCTCTCTCTCTTTTAAAGAACTTAGAGTAATCAGGCGCCCAAGTATCATATATATATTAATTCTCTCTTTTTTAATATATTTATTTTAATTTAATATTTCTTTGTATTCACTAACCAATTCTAATAAATTCTCACAACTAAACCCCTTAATCATATTTTATTTTTATTATATCATTATTATTAATTTTTATATAACTTAATCCCCTTTTTTTTCAAATTAATTATATTAGAATTTTATGATGTTACATTTTCTCCCCTCCTTAAAGAATTCCGCCCCCGAAATTTATCTCATACACACGCACTTATTTCAACATATGGCCTATTAAAACTTAAAGGTTACCATACCTTAGATAATAAAATCTGGGTATTGACGCACGATGTCCTCCTCCATCTCCCAAGTGGCTTCCTCAGGAGTCAATCCATCCCATAACACTTTCACCAATGGGATCATCTTGTTCCTCAGAGTTTTTGTGCTCTTGCCAATGATTTGAATAGGTCTGGGCTTAAAGATTAAATTATCCTTCAATTGTATTGACTCAGGAGCTATCACGTGTGAAATATCAACACACGTCCTTGGGAGTTGAGACACATGGAAGACGTCATGGAGATTCGACAACTGTGGTGGAAGAGCTAATTGGTAAGCAACATGCCCGACTCTTTTTAGGATTTGAAACGGACTCATGAAACGAGGGTTGAACTTTTTGACTTTCATTGACCTCCCAACCCCAGTCTTAGGAGTGACTCTCAAGAATACATGCTCCTCTTCCTAAAATTCTAAAGGCTTCCTTCTCTTGTCGGCATAACTCTTTTGCCTACTCTGTGCAGTGTGCATCCTTTCCCTAATGACTTTAATCCTCTTTGTGGTCTCCTGGACTAACTCTGGTCCTAGCAAGGTCTCCTCACCCACCTCACACCAACATAAAGGGACCTACACTTCCTCCCATAAAGAGCTTCATAGGGTGTCATGCCGATGCTAGCGTGATAACTGTTGTTATAAGCAAACTCTATAAGAGGTAAAAATTTATCCCAACCCCCACCTTCATCTAAAACACATGCTCTAAGCATGTCTTCAAGGGTCTGAATGGTATTTTCCGACTGACCGTCCGTTTGGGGATGATAGGCTGTGCTAAAACTCAACTTAGAATCAAAAGCCTGTTGGAAAGCTCCCCAAAATCTAGAGGTAAACCGCGGGTGTCTACCTGACACTATAGAGGTAGGTATGCCATAAAGCCTCACTATCTCCTTAATGTATAAGTCTGCTAGCTTATTCAAACTATAGTTGCTTTAATTGACAAGAAGTGAGCAGACTTGGTCAACCTATCCACAATTACCCATATGGCATCTAAACCCAAACGAGCCCTAGGTAACCCCATCACAAAATCCATAGAAATCCTCTCCCATTTCCATTGAGGAATTTCTAAAGGCTGCAACAAACCTGAAGGTCTCTAATATTCTATCTTAACCTTTTGACATACTAAACACTTGGCTACAAAGCTAGCCACATCCCGTTTCATTCCTGGCCACCTATACATCTTTTTTTAGATCTTGGTACATCTTGGTTATCCCTGGATGTATGGTGAACTTCCCCTTATGCGCTTCCTCTAAAACTTTCTCTCTAAGGCTCCCCTCCTTAGGAACAACGATTTTATTCTTAAACAACACTAGACCATCAGTAGACAACACATAATTCTCTTGATCTAAAAGAGATTGTAACTCCTGGTCTAAAAGCTGTTCTAGCCTAATCATTTCTCTAAGGTCACTGCAAATTTTCAGCCTATTCAACTTCAAGCTTAGAGCACTAAGAGACACATTTAGATTCATGTCCCTGAACTCCTCTAACATATTCATCTCTCTCGGACCATCAAACTAGACACATGCAAGGTTTTCCTACTGAGTGCATCAGCCACCACATTGGCTTTCCCTGGATGGTACTTCAACTCAAAATCATAGTCCTTAAGGAATTCCATCCACCTCCTTTGCCTCATATTCAACTCTTTTGGGTCAAACAAATACTTAAGGCTCTTACGATCACTAAAAACTTCAAACATTGCATCATACAAATAGTGCCTCAAAATCTTAAGAGCAAAGACTACTGCTGCTAACTCAAGGTCATGAGTAGGGTAATTCACCTCATGCGTCCTAAGCTGCCTAGATGCATAAGCCACTACCCTACCTTCCTGCATCAACACACAACCTAAACCATTCTTAGAAGCGTCACAATATACCACAAAACTCACTGAAGGATCTAGAATGGTTAAGACCGGTGATGACACCAATCTCCTCTTAAGCTCCTCAAAATTCTTTTCGCATTCCTTATCCCACTCGAAAGATTTTCCTTTCCTAGTCAACTTGGTAAGAGGTAAGGCTAGTTTAGAGAACCCTTCTATGAACTTCCCATAGTAACCTGCCAGTCCTAGGAAACTCCTCACTTCCGTCACTGACTTAGGTTGCTCCTATCCAAGCACTGCATCAACCTTACTAAAGTCAACCGCTACACCACTCCTAGATATGGTATGTCCTAAAAAATCCACCTCATCAAGCCAAAATTCACACTTTTCGGCTTTGCATACAGTTGTTCTTCCCTCAGAATATGCAACACTAACCTCAAATGCTCCTCACGATCCTCTGGTGTCCTAGAGTATATCAAAATATCATCTATGAACATCAACACAAAGCTATCCAAGAACGGCCTAAAGATATGATTCATGTAGTCCATGAAAACGGCTGGAGCATTGGTCACTCCAAAGGGCATCACTACATACTCGTAGTGCCCATACCTTGTCCTAAAGGCTGTCTTAGGAATGTCCTCATTCTTGACTCCAATTTGATGGTATCCCGATCTTAGATCTATTTTGGAAAACACTGACGCTCTCCTCAGCTAGTTTAAGAGGTCATCTATCCTAGGCAAAGGGCATTTATTCCTAATGGTCACTTTGTTCAACTGCCTATAGTCAACACATAGCCTAATGGTCCCATCCTTCTTTTTCACCAGTAGGACAGGTGCTCCCCAGGGTGACACACTAGGCCTAATAAACCCCTTCCCTAGCATCTCCTCTAACTGTTTATTAAGCTGGCTCAACTATAAAGGTGACATTCTATAAGGCGCTACCGATACTGGTCCACTCCCTGGTGCTAGATCTATGTTAAACTCAACTTCTCTATTCGGAGGCAAACTAGTGACATCCTTAGGGAAAACATCCCGGAACTCACACTCCACAGATATAGTCGTCACATCACTGTCATCCTCTATCTTAGCAGAGAATAAGAGTACACATCCTTGAGCTCCCTCAACTAAGCACTTATGACAAGCAACAACAGAAACAATAGAACTGGGTACGGGGAAAATCATTAGACATTGGAAGTGAAGAGATAAGGATATTTTTGTCAGAATACTTATGGCAATGAGTCAAGATGCCAATAAGTCAATACCAAGAATAACATACAATACATAGATAAAAATAAGATTGATGTCATAAGGAGTGTCTTGACGCACAAGGAAACAATTTAAACAACCAATGGAAGAACAAGAATATCCCTATAGGAGTAGAAACATATGAATCAAAGGACAAATGAAAGATTGGTATCTCCAAATTTTCACACATAAAGGGTGTATCAAGGAATGTGTTGCTCCTGAATCAAACGATATAATAATTTATTTATTTTTTTCTTAACGAGTAGAAGAAATTCAACTTCCTTCGGATCTAAGCTGCCTCAGAATGATGGCGAATTGTTCTTCTTGAATTCGAAAAGCCCCACGTGTTAAGGGTCCTAGGTTGCCACCACTTCATTAGTGACTGGCCTCCATTCCCTTTCGATTGTTGGCGAGTCTCCGTCCGCCCTTGCATAGCCTTGGCCGTACAATCCAAAGTGCTGCCAAGTGCAACATTCGCCCGCCGCCTATTAGTCACCATAAATTTGCTCACTACCAATGAAATACTGGGTTGATCAGGTCCAATATCTCAAAGAATAGCATGCAACATCTATAACTCTAACAAGCATCCTAAGCGCCCAAGTTTTATTTTAGAAAAAGACCCATTACCACAATCCGATTTAGAATCGAACTGCCCTGATACCATAAATGTAACACCCTTCGTTACATTAGTAACCCAAAACAAAATCGATGAAAATCCTTTGAAGAATTTAAAGGATTAAAAACATACATGTCATAAAAAAATTTTCGCAACTTAATCGGGTCTGAAAATACGTCATATTAATTAAAATAGTGATAATGTATCCAATGTGATAATATATTAGTAAATCCATAAATCCAAATAAAAACCAAAAAGCCTAAAAAAAACGGGCGTCTACTAATAAACCCAACGATAAATAGGAAAAAACGTCTAGCCACATACGGCTCCTTATTTAAGAAAGTACTAACAAAGCTAAGGATAATAACTAAGATAATTCGCTAAGTCTTCAGTCCTCTTCAGTTCCAGTGATGTCGTCCTCGTGCTCTAAAAACCACACATTTAATGAGATTAATCCCAGTGAATAAAAATAATCACTTGAGGAAAAGGTTCGCAAATAGTGTTGCTTTCAGCTGGCGCGGTAACCGAAAAAACATTCATGGTACCTACCAATTTTTAAAATATTGAATATAACAAATCTCCAAAATAATAAATATTTATAAATAAAATTAATGTCAAGCATTTAAAGTACAAACTCATAAGCTCAGCAACAGTTACATCTCATTGCATTTAATCACATTCACCACGCAAACTCTACACAATGCAACTCCACGAACATGACTCGGTGATTCCCAGAATCACTTAACTTGACTCTTTGGTTCCCAGAACCGGTGTGAATCACAGATCCACTAAGGTCTATGAGCTCATATCCATGCAATGGCGTCCCACTGCCTTCCCCATCCCAGATGGAGGTATCTAGTAATATTCCATCCCAGATGTGAATATTTTAATCATCTGATATCCCATCCCGGATGGTGATATCTCCATCCTATTCCCGGAATAGAATGTATACCATCATCCCTTCCCAGATGGTGATGACCAACTCATATGTAATATGCAATATGTCAACAAGTGTGGATCCAAGCATAAATTAATGAACACTGTAATATGTCATCCCAGATGACTACCAAAATTTTATCAAACTCCATGGCATCAATTTCATGAACATTGTAACAGATTTATAACACAACTATCATGACAAATTAATATTGAATTTAATATATTTATTATAATACCAATATTCTAATGTAACCGGCTTTTAAACACAAGAATCCAAGCATGCAACAAGTGTTTCAACTGTTCGCCACTACAACAACATTATTAACATAAGGTACAAAAAGTCTAGCGTGAAATTCAAAATAATTTGCATTCAAATGACATTCACAATTTATAAAAAAAGTAGATTAGATAAGCCGAAAGGACTAATTTAGTACATAATAGCTTAAACAGAAGCACGTACAACATTGCCACACAAAAATATATTCTTTGATAAAAAATCAATTATCAAAAGGTGAGATGTTTTAATAATCTCAAAATCAAGAACCCTAACGTATTTTACTATTTCAGAAAAGACAAAGTTGCATGTAGAAGCCTCAAATTAATTGTACCACGAAAGTGTGAGAAAAGTTATTTTTACTCACCTCTCGAATACCTCCAATGTGCTCTAAAAATCACGTATGATAAGAATTTGTGCTTCCCTAAAAATTCCTCTCCCGTTTGGTGGCGTTCTTGGATCTATGTTGTTAGGATTGTACTGACAAGGAAGAATGGAACCGGTGAAAATGCGAAACGATGCTCTACGTCCCTTTTCCTTTTCTTTAGTTCCAACTCTTTAATTCATATATATGTATAGTCAGCGCCTAGGTTTGTCCCCCCCCCCTCTTTTTTTTAAAGAACTTAGAGTAATCAGGCGCCCAAGTATCATATATATATTAATTCTCTTTTTTTTATATATTTATTTTAATTTAATATTTCTTTGTATTCACTAACCAATTCTAATAAATTTTATACTAATAATTTCTCACCACTAAACCCCTTAATCATATTTTATTTTTATTATATCATTATTATTATTTTTTATATAACTTAATCCCTTTTTATTTCAATTTAATGCTTTTTCTAATGTTCCTCAAATAATTCAATATAAAAAAATTATTAGAATATATTAAAAAATATGAACTAACATCGTCACTTATTGTCTATTGATATTATTTGTTGATAGAACATTTTTCTGTTAATATTTTCGTGTTTGACTCCCAAAACATTATACCTTAACCGGTTTGTAAATATTTTAAAACAACAAAGTATATAGATTTTATAAATTAAATAATAAAACAATACAAAAAATCTATATGTTGATATGTGGCTTGCACTATTATGCTACATTAAATAATTAGGAAAAAATATATTTTTTTAAAATAGTGGGAAAAAAATAATTAGGGAAAAAATATTTTAAAAAAAAAGAGAAAAATGAAATTATTTATAAAAAATATTAAAATAAATAGAAATTTTTTTTTAAAAATAAACATTTGGTAAATAAATAATTTTAAAATAAGATATTTAAAATAAAAATTAGAAAAATAAAATTATTTTTTTATAAAAAAATAAAAATGTAAATTAGAAAAAAAAGAATTTGGAAAACAAATAATTAGGAAAAAAATATTTTTAAAAAAATTAGGAAAATATTTTTTATAAAAAAAAGTAGGAAAATAACATTTTTTTTTAAAAATTTTTTTTAAAAAAAAATTTAAAAAAATAATTATAATAAAAATAAGAAAAATAAAATTAATTACAAAAAAAATTAAAATAAAAAATAATTGTATTTTAAAAATAACAAAAAAAAGTTGAAAAAATTTATTATAAAAAAAGATATTTTTAAAAAGTTAGAAAAATGAAATTAACTATAAACAAATTATTTTAAAAAAATAAAAAAGTAAATTAGGGAAAAACAAATTTCAAAAAAATGTTAAAAAAATTAATTAGGAAAAAATTATATTTAATTATAAAAAAATAGAAAAAATACTTAGGAAAAATATAATAAAAAAATAATTTTATAAAAATTAGTATAAAAAATATTTTTAAAAAAAATTAGGAAAATAAAATTAATTATAAAATAATACTTAAAATAATTAGGTAAAAATGAAAAATAAATTGTAATAATAAAATAATTTAAAAAACTTAGAAAAAAATTATTTAAAAAAAGTAGAAAAATAATTTTAAAAAATAAAAAAATTAGGAAAAAAAGATATCTAAAAAAATTAGAAAAAAATAATTTTTTTAAAAAGGAGAAAGTAAATTAGGAAAAAAAATTCAAAAAAAAAAAATTAAAATAGGGAATTTGTTTTTTGAAAAATTAGGAAAAAAATAATCAGAAACAAATATTTTAAAAAATTCGAAAAATAATATTAGTTATTATAAAAATATTTAAAATAATTAGAACAAATATATATTTTAAAATAATTTACAAAAATTAGGTGAAAAAATATTTATTTAAAAACAATTGGAAAAACAAAATTAATTAAAAAATATTTTTAAAAAAATAAAAAAGTAAATTAGTAAAAAAATTAATTCGAAATTTTTTTATAAAAAAATTAGGAAATAAAATTTAACAAAAATATATTTTAAAAAAAGTAGTATTAGAAAGTATTAAAAAATAATAAAAATTGATTTACAAAAAAGTAAAAAAAAACATATTTTTTTTAAACAAATTTAAATTAGAAAAAAAAATATCGTGAAAAAAATTAATTGTAAACAAAAAAATATTTATTAAAAAAAGAAGCAAAAAGGAGGTGCTGACACGTGTCAGCCTTGCATTTTTAACGTGAAAAGCGGATCTCTAATTATATCAGTATAGATAATTTGACGTTAATAAACTACTAAACCTGAAGTAACTGTTTCTGCTAAATTACACTCTTTTATAGCCAATAGCCAATAGCCAATTGAAGCGTTCAAAGTCGAGGAACTAACACGATGTACTGTACTGTTGCATGATCCGCGCACATTAGTGTCATATGATCGAGAACGATTGATATCATAACGTTTCATATATGGATGGGCCCTATTATTTCAGATTCTTCGAACTTGGATTCATTTGATCAGTTGTTTGGATTGACTAATCAACGAAATGGTAGCTTGTGCACGTATTTTGGGTGAAGATACATCATCTTCATGCCAAGCCAGCCATTGTCACCAGCAGTATTGTGAAAAATAGGCAAAACAATTCTCACTGATTTGTCCTGCCACATTATCATATTCCTACTGGCGACACATGGGAATAGTGACCTAAGGACTCTGGAAAGACCCTACAACATTTCCTAGACCATTAATGTGCAGGTACTCATCACCCCTACTACAGGGAATACAAATAATTATGCTACTAGAAATTGAACGCAGCTTTTGTTTTATTATATCAAAGATAGTCAAGACTAAAATCTATGACTGTGTGTACAAATTTTCGGATTTGACTCCTCAACATTTTTAATGATTGAGATTATAATTCATATAATTTTATGGCACCTGTTGATACAAGAGGAGTTCATGGCAGACGATTTCCTAGACACATGATTAAAGGTTCTCTTTTTCACCACATCCTATTGAATTGCCTTACTTTATTTTCATCTCCGGCTGCTTCGTTTTCCAATGTTCTTCATTTTCTATGGTTGATCAGTTTTCAATCATTTTTCACTGTTCAATACTCCCTGTGATACATAATATAAGTAAAAAAAAATCAATTTTTTTATCTAAAATACAAACAAATTTTAAATACTTCCATATTATTTAACGAAATGTCGAATGGGCGAATTCGCCTTCTTGTAATGCCTTTTTGTTTTTACCTTGATGGTGCTAATTGTTACTCCATGAGTTCGTGTTTATTTGGAACTTCAAATTTAGTTTTCTCATAATGAACATTTAGTTACGAAGGAGAAAGCCGAAGAAGTCGATAATCACAGAGGTTCCCCTGTCAAGAAGATTGAAGAAATTTGCAGAAGGCCGGTGGAAGGGAAGGAATAGAGAAGACAATAGTGGGTAGTTTTAATCCAAGATTTTAGATTTTTTTTATAAAAAAAAAATTAAACAATCTCGGTCATTGAAAATATTTAAGGTTGAAGATGAGTTTAATGAGCTCACTTTAGAGGGTGAAATCCCAAATTTTCATTCATGGTAGCAACTTCAGTTATACCCAAGCATATACGGTGGAACATTTTGGCTCACTATTTTTCTCTCTTAGAAAACTCTCTCTAAGGCTCTCTTTCTATCACTCTCCTTCTCTTTGATTGTGAGGATTGATGCATCTTCCTTCATCTCAAATGCTTCTATTTATAGAAGCAAAAAGAGATGCATTGAATGGTAAGTGGTTGGAGGTTGAAAGCTTTTCAACCATTGCATTTAACTATGGGAGACTTTTGTTACTTTCCTTTGGTTGGATTTTCAACAATTCTCCCCCTCCAGCCAAAGGGAAAATATCATTGGATCAGTTTGGGGTTGATACTAAGCCTGCAACTTCTTCACAGACTTCTAACTTCTCTTTTGGTAGAGCTTTTGTCATCATATCTGCCCTGTTATCTTTTGTGTGTATTTTCTCAATCTGCAGCAGTTTACTTTCAAACACATCACGGATCATGTGATACCTTATGTCGATGCATTTCGACCTTGAATGAAATGTCGAGTTCTTGCTGAGATGGATTGCGCTCTGACCGTCGCAATAGAGAATATAACTTTCCTGATCCTGTCCTAACTCTTGTAGGAACTTCTTCATCCACAAGATCTCTTTGTAACCTTCGGTGATTGCGATGAATTCTGCTTCTGTAGTGCTTAAAGCAATGCACTTTTGTAGTCTTGACTGCCATGAGATAGCTCCCCGCAAAAGTAATTAGATATCCTGATGTAGACTTTCTTGAATCCACATCTCCTGCCATATCTGCATCTGAATACCCAAGAAGCTTTAAATTTTCATTGCCAAAACACAAGCAGCTTTTGGCAGTTCCTCTCAGATATCGTAGTATCCATTTCACTGCATTCCAGTGTTCCTTTCCTGGATTTGAAAGGAATCTACTCACAACTCCAACAACATAAGCAATGTCTGGTCTTGTACAGACCATTGCATACATAAGACTACCCACTGCATAAGAATAGGGCACCTTGTTCATTTCTTCTTTTTCTTCTTTATTCCCTGGACATTGCGTCTTACTCAGTTTGAGATGACCAGGTAATGGAACATGCACATGTTTGGCATTATGCATGTTGAACCTTTCAAGAACTTTCTGGATATAGTCTTCTTGTGACATCCACAGCATCCTTCTAGAACGATCTCTAGTTATCTTCATTCCAAGAATCTTCTTCACTGCACCCAGATCTTTCATGGCAAAAGACTTGCTCAATGCCTTCTTGGGAGCAGCTATATTCGCCTTATCTTTCCCAATAATTAGCATATCATCAACATACAACAGAAGTATGATGGATTCACCATTCTCATAGTTCTTCACAAACACACAATGGTCTGCGGAGGTCTTCTTGAAATTGTGTTGGGTCATGAAGAGATCAAACTTCTTGTACCATTGCCTTGGAGCTTGCTTCAGACCGTAGAGGCTTTTCTTCAAACGACACACTAGGTGTTCCTTGCCTGGTTCTGCAAAACCTTTTGGTTGCTCCATATAGATTTCCTCCTCTAGGTCTCCATGTAGGAATGTTGTTTTTACATCAAGTTGTTCAATCTCCAAATCTAGTTTTGCAGCTAGACCGAGAATTTCTCTAATAGATGTCATCTTCACCACTGGTGAGAAGATTTCTTCGAAATCTATGCCTTTCTTCTGGTTGCACCCCTTTACAACAATTCTTGCTTTGTACCTGGGGTTTGGGTTGTTCTCTTCCGTCTTGAGCTTGAACACCCATTTGTTTTTCAACGCCTTTCGTCCATCTGGTAATCTCACCAGGTCTTACGTCTGATTTTCTTTCAGGGACTGCATTTCTTCTTCCATGACTTGCAACCATTTCTCCTTATCATTCGTCTCAATTGCTTCTATGAAGCTTTGAGGTTCTCCTTCATCAGTGAGATTGACATATTCGTCTGAATAATATCTTCTTGATGGTTGTCTGACTCTTCTGGATCGTCTTACTTGAGATTCTTCTTCTGTCTCATCAGTCTCCATCATCTGATCCTGACTTTGTTCTATCTGGTCAGGTTGTTCTGTCTGATCAGATTGTTCCTCCTGATCATGTTCATCATTCCTTTGAGGATTCTCTCCCCCTGAATTATTTATCACAACAGGACTTGAATCAGAAATCACTTTGTGCTTTGGCTTCTCAGATTGCTTAATGTCTTGGATCGTTTGATCTTCAAAGAACACCAGATCCCTGCTTCGAACAATCTTCTTGTGTGCAAGATCCCATAATATGAAACCAAGTTCATCTCTTGGTGAACCAAGGTATATGCATTCCTTCGTCTTTGCATCTAGCTTTGCTCTTTCATCTTTAGGAATGTGGACAAATTCCCTACACCCAAAGACTCTCAAGTGACCATAAGAGGCTTTCTTTCCAGTCCATACTTCATCTGGAATCTCTCCATTTAAATGTCTTGAAGGAGACAGATTTATCAGATCAACTGCAGTTTTCACTGCTTCGCCCCAAAATGATTTGGGAAGTTTTGCTTGAGAAAGCATGCTTCCGACTTTCTCTGCGATCGTTCTGTTCATCCTTTCAGCTACTCCATTCATCTGAGGTGTCTTGGGAGGAACTTTCTCATGTCTTATCCCATGAGTTTTGCAATATGTCTCAAACAGACCTATGTATTCTCCGCCATTATCACTTCTCAAGCATTTCAGTTTTCTTTCAGATGCTCATTCTATAGAAGCATGAAACTCCTTGAAAGCTTGAAGAACTTGATCTTTCGTCTTCAATTGATACACCCACACCTTCCTAGAGTGATCATCAATGAAGGTAACAAAGTATTGAGCACCACCAACAAACCTTTCAGACGTTGAGAAAACATCTGAATGAACAAGATCCAGAATCTGCTTTCTTCTTCTTGCATCATCTGATCTTTTAAAAGATACTCTGTGTTGTTTGTCTGCTAGACAGTCTTCACAGGATTCAAGTGGTTGCCCTTTTATGTTTGGGAGATGATCTTTTGCAAGGATCTCCAGACCCTTCTCGCTCATGTGGCCCAGTCGTCTATGCCACAGCTCTTTGGTTGCGTCTTGAGCAACATTCGTCTCCCCCTTGCATATCTTTCCCTGCATAATGTACAGAGAGCCTTCCTTTCTGCCGCGAGCAATAATCATGCTTCCTCGGCTGAGTTTCCATCTGCCGCTACCAAATTGGTTTATCATCCCGGCTTCATCTAGCTTTCCCACTGAGGTAAGGTTCAGACACATCTCGGGTACATGTCTGACCTCCTTCAGCACAAGCTTATTTCCATTCTCAGTCATCAAAGTTACTTCGTCAATACCGACGATTTTACTTGTGACATGGTTTCCCATCATCACCGTACCAAAATCTCCTTTTTGGTATGATGAGAAGAATTCTTCATGAGGTGTGACGTGGAAGGATGCTCCTGAGTCAATTATCCATATGCAATCATTTGATGCAAAATTTAGATAATTTTCTTTTCCGACAAGAAATATATTCTCATCATTCGAGGCCACTGCAGTAGTTGTTCCATCTTCTTTCTTCTTCTTCGGGTCAATCTGGTCTGGGTGGACTGTTCCAGCTTGTTGGTCTCTTTTCAAGAATCTACACTCGGGCTTTACGTGTCCTGGTTTGCCACGAGTAATAACAATTTAGTCCGGTTCGAGATTTGGACTTACCTTGTGATTTTCCACGACATCCTTTTCCACGATTCTTACTCCTTCCTCTATTTTCAACAACATTGGCTTCAAACTCGATTGTTCAAACCTCTTTCCCTTCGTCTTGACTCTTCATTTAGCAAACAGTCTGTAACAGAATCCATGCTAAGCTTTCCGTCTGGAGCAGAGTTGCTGAGAGTGACAACTAGAGTGTCCCAACTCTCAGGTAGAGAACTGAGAAGTAGAAGAGTTTGTAACTCATCATCAACACTCATGCCTGCTTTTGTTAATTGATTAATGATGCCTTTGAAAGTGTTCAAATGTTCGATCATATTTTGACCGTTCATGTACTCCAACTTTACCAATCGTCTGACAAGGTGGGCTTTGTTCCTGGGCGTCTTCTTTTGAATCAAGGATTCAAGTTTTGTCCACAACTCATACGCATTGGTATAAGTTGATACATGCTCAAACAAGCTACGTTCAATATATTTCCGATCATAGCCACTGCTTTCCGATTCTGAAGCTCCCAATCTTTGTCAGTCTTCACATCTGGCATATCCTTCGGCATATCCTTCTGGGTAATTGGCAAATACAAATCTTTGCAGTATAGATGATCTTCCATCATCGGCTTCCAATAGGAGTAGTTAGCTGCAGTTAGCTTGAACATGTCTCCATCATGAGTGATAACTCCCTCCATCTTGAGTTACACAGGCCAATAGCTCCTCCAACAAGTTGGGTTTTGATAAAAATAACACTATACGTGAATAGTGTCGTATAGGTGACTTGTACCGAATGCTAAAAATTACTGTAGTTTGTGAACAGTACGTACCGAGGAAGTTCCCAGGAAAGAGAGGTGGGTCAATAGACACACTTAAATACCAAGTCTTTCCTAGCCAGAACTTTTCTAGGCATGCACTTTCACACTACCACACTTTATTTCCAGCAACAAGAATAATTCTTTTCTGATGTGGAAGATCAGACTATGCTGCAGCCACATAGCATACTAAGAATTTTCTTATAAATCCGGCACCTAGTATTCCAGAGCTCTGAGAGCTCTGATACCACTGTTGGGAAATACCAGCATAATTTCGCTCCTCTGTGAACTCAAAAATAGGCACTAAGCGGAAGCGTAAAGATAAGTGTAAGAACACCGAACAATTTTTAGCGTGGAAAAACCTTCTCAATGTAAGCAAGGAAAAAAACCACAGGATCCGTAGACCGCTTAAACTTCCACCATAACAATAATGGGAATACAAAAATACAAGAATATTGTATCCTCAATTTGGGGATAACACTCTCACAAATTGGCTCACTATTTTTCTCTCTTAGAAAACTCTCTCTAAGGCTCTCTTTCTATCACTCTCCTTCTCTTTGATTGTGAGGATTGATGCATCTTCCTTCATCTCAAATGTTTCTATTTATAGAAGCAAAAAGAGATGCATTGAATGGTAAGTGGTTGGAGGTTGAAAGCTTTTCAACCATTGCATTTAACTATGAGAGATTTTTGTTACTTTCCTTTGGTTGGATTTTCAACACGTTTGGCTGTAGAGATAAGGGTACAATTTACACTATATGTGTAAATTTAATAAGATAAAGAGCACCAAAAAATTATTATGAAAAAAGAGTATGTAACGTGTAAACAATTTAGTAGAGCTTCGTAATCTGCAGTAATAGCATATCAGTATAACACTCCGGAAAGTGCTCTTAGTTTTGCGCTGGAGTTTACATGAATAATGAATGAAATGGAGTATGTGGATAATATTGGTTTCTCTTTGCTTATCACAAAATTTTATCACATAGCCAAAAAATTTATCATAATATAAACGTGATTTCATAAAAATTATGAATCAATAAAATAAAACAAAATGTTTGTAGATCTCAGTCAAGTGGGGTGCCTCAGCAAGTAATTGCTGAATATCGTTATTGCAGTTGCGCGACAAGAAAGGAGAAAATTATTACATATATAAGGGCCTAATTTATTTAGTGTTTCTTCCGTACACCGTATTGAAAGCGGAGCAATATTCGTGAACCATTGACTTTAACCTCTACAGGTTGTTGACCCAGTTTATTTGAAATTAAAAATATGACGTAGAACTTTTTGGATTTGAATGCAGCCGATATCTCATTCTTGTTTTTTCTTTTTCTTTTTTCCAGTGTATTTTTCAATCTGAAAGGTGAGAATAGTGTTCTTTATGTTGAAGTATCAGGTTCTATTAACTCTAGTTAGCCGGTAAGCTTTGATGTAAATCTGTTAAATTAGTTGTTGTTAGTTAAAGTTAGTTATGTAAGTTAGTAATTGCTTTCAATTGGTTAGACTCACTGTATGTGTATATAGTACAACGTGTACCTTTCCAATTCAATTGAATGAATATCATTTCATCATTTCCTAATCTTAAGTGAAGTGTTTGATATGGTATCAGTAGATCAGTAGAATCCTCTTTCTTCTTCTGCATTTCCTCTGCTTAAACATCCTTCTTCTTCTTCTTCCTAGTTCTTTCTTGGTTCTTTCATCTTCCTCTTTTTCACTCATTGATTTCTTGCTTTCTGCATTCAAATCATGGCAATGGAAGATCAGAACAATCCCTTTCTTCTTCACCCTTATGATAATCTCGGATTGGTGCTTGTTTCTCATCCATTGACTGGGGATAATTTCAGTTCATGAAAGCATGCTATGCTAATGGCTCTTGAAGGCAAGAATAAACTTGGATTCATCGATGGCTCCATTGTTGCGCCACCTGAAAATGATCCAACATTCAGAACTTGGCGTAGAAATGACAAGATCGTGGGATCTTGGTTACTCAATTCGATCTCAAAGGAGGTCACTGCAAGTATGATCTACTCCACAAGTGCTGCTGATATGTGGAGAGATCTCCATGAGCATTTTCAACAACGCAGTGGACCAAGAATCTTTCAGCTGAAATGTGATCTGGTTCAGTGCACTCAAGGTTCAAGCATGGTTGCTCAGTACTTCATCAGAATCAAAACCATATGGGAGGAGCTTGGTGAGTACAAACCAATTCATAATTGTAACTGTGGTGGTGTGCAACCTTTATTGGATTACTTACAATCTGAATATGTGATGACTTTTTTAATGGGACTCAATGAGAATTATAGCAATATTCGAGGCCAAATTCTTGTCATGGACCCTATTCCACCAATCCAAAAGGTTTTCTCTTTGGTGATTCAAGAAGCGAAACAAAAGGGAGTTGGGGCTATGCAAGGCATGACAGGATAATCAACTTGCTCGTGCGGTGCGCAGTCTTCTCAAGGTGCATATCGGAAAAATGGCAAGAAGGATAGACCACTTTGTGCACATTGTGGTATCTTTGGGACACACCAAGGACAAATGTTTCAAGCTTCATGGCTACCCACCTCGTCACAAGAAAGGGCTCTCCCAGTAGTGAACCTTGTAATTGATCCCTCTAGTTCTAATACTGATGCAAATCAAGTGCAGTTTCAACAACTCATTTCTTTCTTGCAAGATCAAATGGCAAGACAAAATGTCAATGCCATCTCACAGTTAGATCAAACGGCAATTGGTATGAGCTTCTTTTCCAAACCTGTTAATTCCAATTTCAGTCTTGAAACTTGGATCATAGACTCGGGTGCAACCTCACATATATGTCACTCACTGTCTTTCTTCATTGAGTATGCATAATTGTCCGATAAATTTGTGGTCTTACCTAATAATGCCAAAATTAGGGTAAAAGCTATTGGTACTGTGTGTTTAAGCAATTCTTTTACTCTCAAGAATGTGCTATATATCCCTGAATTTCATGTCAACCTAATTTCAGTTAGTGCAATGTTGAGACATGCTAATGTTTCTTGCTTGTTTCATGATGACTGTGTTATGATTCACGACAATCCAACGAAGAGTGTGATTGGCAAGGGTAATCTCTGTCAAAGTCTCTTTCTCTACACACCAGACACACCTTCTTCTTTAGTCAATAGCAAAACATCTAATAAACTTACTGTATTTCACTGTAATGCAGTTAGGGACAACTCTGCCAAACTATGGCATGATAGACTAGGACACTTATCAGGCAATGCTCTTAAACTCATGAGCAATAAACTTCATTTTGGCATGTATTCTAATTCCTCTAATCAGTGTTGTGATGTATGTCCTTTAGCAAAGTTTAGAAAATTACCTTTTGAGTCTCATAACAATTTTGCTGATGCACCATTTGATCTAGAACACTGTGATACTTGGGGACCTTTCTCACACCCCACACATGATGGTAAACACTACTTCCTTACTATTGTTAATGATTGCACCAGATTTACATGGACTCACTTAATGAAACATAAATCAGAAGCAACTCATTTGCTTAAAATGTTCTTTAAGTATGTTCAAACTCGGTTTTCTAAAACTATCAAGGCCATGAGATCAGATAATGCAAAAGAATTTACCCTTCACAGTTTCTTGCAATAAGAATGAGCTTTACATCAATTCTCTTGCCCTTATAGACCACAGCAAAACTCTGTTGTGGAAAAAAAACATCGGCACTTGCTTAATGTCACCAGGGCACTCATGTTCCAAGCTCAAGTACCAATTAGATTTTGGGGAGAAGCTGTATCTACAGCTACATTCTTGATCAATAGAACTGCTTCTGTGGTGCTGAAAAACAGTTCTCCTTTTGAGCTGTTATATAACAAAGAACTTGACTACAGTGCAATGAGAGTTTTTGGGTGCCTATGCCATGCTGCTACCATTGCTGTCAATCGGTCCAAGTTAAGTCGAAGAGCTGTGCCATGTGTTTTTTTGGGATATCCCACTGGTTACAAGGGCTACAAACTCTATGATATACATAGTGCCAAGTTCATAAAATCCATAGATGTTTCTTTCTCAGAATATGTATGCCCCTTCAAATCAGTCCCTACACCTCAACCACGACATTTACCTCAATTAGTCAAACCTAAACCACTGCTAGACATCCCTGAAATCCCACAAAACAACCCTACTGATAAGCCTCTGGCTTATCTAGTTTTATGACTAGATGAGCTAGGGTTTATGTGTCTATTTATTCGAGTTCACTCTCGTTTTCGCCCAAATTTGCCTTGTTTCGATCCTAAGTTGGACTTTGACTCGTTTTGCGTCTTTTGTGTAGTTTTTAGCTTATTTTGGATAGAATTACGCTTGTGGGTGCTTTTTGTGTTTTCAGGTTAAATAAGTGAAGCTCCGGGAGTCAAGGAAAGCAAAGAAATAGTGGAAATTGAAATTCTGAGACACTCGCCCCACGAGTGTACTCTCGCCTCGCGAGAGTCTGAAGACCTGCAAGACAGAGAGCATCACGGCTTGGCCGTGATGAATACCACGCCCGTGGCAGTTTAAGGTTTGAAGACTCGCCCCGCGAGAAGAAGCTCGCCCCGCGAGAGAATGAAGACTTGGAAGTCAGAGACCATCACGGCCCAGCCGTGATGAAGGCCACAGCCTAGAATTGAAGACTCGCCTCGCGAACATACCTTCGCCTCGCGAGAGTTTAAATTGAAAGCGCGCTAATTTTAATTCTCGCCTCGCGAATGTCTGCTCGCCTCGCGAGAGAGCGCAGATCAGGAATCCTTATTTAAAGGCTGTTCAGATCAGAATTGGGAGATCCATCTTTAGAAGGCAGTTTTCCACTGTTTAGAGTAGCGTAGGGTATTTTCTTTTCTCTTTGGAGCTGCGTCTCCCTTTTTCTTATGGAGATTATGTCCGATCGCTTGTCTATGAGCATGAGGAACTAATCCCCTCGTCCGAGGGAACGATGAAGCCACCCATGGCGATGTAAATCCGATATGATGTATGTCTTTCTCCTTAATTCAATTCTTGTTTTCTAATTCTGATTTGATTGTGTCAATTATATGCTAGCGTGATTGACTTGTTAACGTGATGAGGCTTAGTCAGCGATTCGCGTTTAGAACTTGAATTAGAATCATCGATCGAATATTGCACGAGAGTGAATAGGAGATCGGTGCAACCATATAGGGAACACGAATTAACAGAATTCGAGATTAGGGTTAAGAGACCTAGCAAGTAATTAACTCAAATCATCGAATACGTCCTAATGAGCACGGAAGTGGATTTAGGAGAATTTAGGGGTCCCGGTTGACATTGTAATTGAATTTAGGGAGGGATTCATCATCACTTGGGTGTACATATTGGGTAGGTGGATTTGTGACCTTGGACATTTTAGTTTTCTGATTTTTAGTTAATTAGTTTATTTAGATTGTTAGTTGAATTTCACTATTATTCTCTTTCTCTCAACCACCTTCTTCCGTAACTTGACCGAACATATCTGACTTCCCGCGGATTAGTCGAATTGGTACCCCAATCCTTGAGTTCGACCTCGGTATTTACTTACCGTGTTATTTTTATTACTTGCGACGACCCAGTACACTTGCCGGAGTCACACCACCTACACCACCAAATTCACCAACTTTGCCTCTCACACCAGAAAATCCAGCACCAAATATAGCACCTGACCTACCCATTCACAACTCTCCACCTCTAAGAAGGTCTACTCGATCACATAGACCACCTTCACACCTCCAAGACTATACTTGTCATGTCACTCACCCAATCCAACATTACCTATCCTATAACCATTTATCTCTGTCCTACAAAGATTATGTGATGCATGTCTCAGTCATTTTTGAACCTTCCTACTATCACCAAGCTGTCAAGCTTCCTGAATGGCAAAGGGCTATGGATGAGGAACTTGCTGCCCTTGAAGCAAATAATACTTGGACAATACAACCCCTTCCTCATGGCAAGACAGCCATTGGTTGTAGATGGTTGTACAAGGTTAAATATAAAGCAGATGGTTCCCTTGACAGATACAAGGCCTGACTTGTAGCTAAAGACTACACACAATAGTACGGAATAGATTTCATTGACACCTTCAGCCCTGTTGCAAAACTCACTTCAGTCAGAGTTTTACTTGCATTGGCAGCTCGGTCACATTGGCATCTATTACAACTGGACATCAATAATGCTTTCCTCAATGGCAGAGCTCTTTGAGGAAGTTTATATGCAATTGCCACCAGGTTATCCAATCAAGGGGGAGAACCTAGTGTACAAACTCATCAAGTCCCTATATGGATTTCGCCAAGCCTCAAGACAGTGGTTTCACAAATTCTCCTCTACTCTACTGGCTCATGAATTTACTCAGTGCTCGGCTGATCATTCATTGTTCACTAAAGGTAGTGGAGACAATCTTGTAGTGCTACTTGTGTATGTTGATGACATTGTGATTGTTGGACCTAATGCTTCTTTAGTTCATCAAACACAATGCCTCCTTAAACAACACTTCAAATTGAAAGTTCTTGGTGATCTCAAATATTTCCTTGGGTTGGAGATAGCCAAATCCACACAAGGAATTCATTTATGTTAGCGCAAGTATACCATGCAACTTCTGGATGATACTGGTTTCCTAGGCTCCAAGCCTCTTCCGATTCCTATGGAACCACATGTCCACTTCAATGACAGTGATGGTGACCCTATTTCAGACCCCTCCCTGTACCGAAGACTGATTGGGAGACTCATGTACTTGACCATTTCGCGCCCTGACATTACCTATGCAGTTAACCGGTTGAGCCAATTCATGTCCAAACCAAGAACTCCACACTTACAAGCCATTCACCACTTGCTGCAATACTTAAAAGGCACACCAGGTCAAGGCATCCTATTCCCTAGATCCCCTTCTCTGCACCTATCTGCCTATGTGGTTGCAGATTGGGGGAGCTGCCTTGTGACCAGAAAATCAACCACTGGTTTTTGTATCTTCTTAGGCACTTCATTGATTGCTTGGAAGTCCAAGAAACAGGAAACATTGGCTAGATCTTCTGCGACGAGAATACCGTGCATTCGCCACTCTAACCTCTCGAGTTACTTTGGCTAAAGCGACGCGCCGTGCATTTGATGTTCCTCTTGAAACTTCTAAAGTTTTATGCGAAAATAGAATCAGCAATACTGGTTGGCCAGCAATCCAACTTGTCATGAAAGATCAAAACATGTTGATATAGAATGCCACTTTATCAGGGAACATGTACAATCAGGGTTCCTAAAGTTAATTCATGTTCGAAAAACTGAGCAACTTGCAGATCCATTAACCAAAGCCCTTCCAAAGCCACAATTTCAGTTACTGATTTCCATGTTGGGACTGCATAATATATACCTCCCAACTTGAGGGGGAGTATTAACTCTAGTTAGCTAGTGAGCTGTGATGTAAATCTGTTAAATTAGTTGGTGTTAGTTAAAGTTAGTTATGTAAGTGAGTAACTGCTCTCAATTGGTTAGACTCACTGTATGTGTATATATAGTACATCGTGCACCTTTCCAATTCAATTGAATGAATATCATTTCATCATTTCCTAATCTCAAGTGAAATATTTGATAGGTTTTTGGATCAACTTCCACTCTTCTTGCTCTAGGATCAAATTGTATTAATATCTACAAGATTGTTGCTGAATTAATTATGGTATGGAACCTTTATAGAGGTGATCTCTTTTGTCTTCATCGACTTTTGGTGCAATGTGATAAGCCTCTGGCTCATCTAGTTTTATGACTAGTATGACCGTGGTTTTGTGCCAATTATATCTCATTTTCACCCAAATTAGGCTTGATTGTCCTCAAGCAAGGTTTTGAGTCCCTTAAGTAGATTTAGGGTTATTTAGCCAGTTTTCGAGTCAAATAAAGCACTTATGGCTTTTTCATGTTTTCAGGTTGACTTAGAGTCCAAGGAATGGGGGAAACAATGGAAATTGCAATCCTGGAAGCACTCGCCCCGCGAGAGGTTACTCGCCTCGCGAGATTGAAGACCAGCATGTGCCAGAAAAGTCATGTTCTCTGCCTCGCCCCGCGAACTATAGCTCGTCTCGCGAGCCTGAAGTCAGCAAGCATCACGGTCATCCCGTGACACCCATCACGGGCGTGAAGAGAAACCCCTGGAAGACAGAGACTATCACGGCCTGGCCGTGATGAAGGTCACGGCCATGACAGATAAGCACCCGAAGACAGAGACCATCACGGCCTAGTCGTGATAGGCATCACGGCTGTAACAACCCAGATTTTGAAGACTCGCCTCGCGAGAACTCCACTCGCCTCGCGAGATTACAAATCCAAACTGGCGCCATTTTAATATTCGCCTCGCGAAAGGCCACTCGCCTCGCGAGAATGCGCAATTTCTGAAAGTTATAAATAGCTGTTTAGGGCAGAACAGAAGGATCTTTTGCTAATCCTTGTTTTCGAATTTCTCTGGTTGTTTTGCGTTTTTGATGGAGAACTAATCTCCCTAGGTTGATCTGCTGTAATCGGCTTCCGCCAACACTTGAGGTCTTGTAATTCCTGATTTAATTCTCTTCTCTCTTTCAATGCTATTCGTTATTCTCTGTTTGCTTAATTCAGTTTGTATCGAATTAGTGTTGATTTATTTTTGATGATTTTATATTCCTAAACTTAATCGCGTTTGCTTAATTCGCGTTCGTTCAATTCGTGTTTGCTTAATTCACGAAGGGCTTCATTCGTTTGCTTAATTCGGAATTAGGAATATATGTCCCGTAGCGTCGGTTTCGCTTGTTGATCGATGCTACAATCGAAAAGGGATTAGAATCCGCTTAAGGCATGGAATTACATGAACCGATGATAGTGGGAAACGAAACAGCAGATTGATCGTCTTAGTCTTATTTGATAATCACGTAATTTGCTCTGTTTTTATGCTCTGTTTTCATTCCGTTTTCCAATCAATTTCAAACCAAACACCCCCCCAAGAAAACTGATTTTCTGCGATAATAGCACTACAAGAGTCCTTGTGATACGATACCCGAGTTGTCGCACACTAAACTACATTTTTACTAACCGCTCATCTTTTGACGCGTGCGCGACAGCGCGTCAAATTGGCGCCGTTGCCGGGGACTCTTGTTGTTATTAACAGAAAAAAAAAAAATTTCATTGCTGAATTAGTTATGGCCGCTTTGTCTGGTTATGAATCTTAGTACTGCCATGGATAATTACATGCAAGGTTATATGCCTTATGTTGATTATGAGCCACCACCATGCATATATTATCCTAACTTTGCTGAAGGCTATGAGTCTAGTAGTGGTTTTGGCATGATTGGAGTAAATGAAGTCCAACCCAGCCTGGATGAGTTAGCTTCTCTGATGCAACAACATATGACATAATTTCAAGCAAATCTTCAACGAATGACAGAACAAAGTCTTGAAAGCCATCGGAGAGGAGAAGCTGAGTCTCAGAAGTTGGCCATTCTAATTGATCAAATTGTCGCCAACTTTGCTGCCATCGCTAACTCCACACCCCTTGAAGAACATACTGATTCACAAGTTATTCTTGACAATACCTCCTGAGGATGATTTTGATAATACTTCTGTTGATGAACTGTGTGTTGAATCCCCTGATTCTAATGCATGTGCTGATTGTACTGACACTGCTTTGTGTATAGAATGTTATGCAGGTTTATTCTTTTCAGGAAACGTAGAAAATGAGGATCAGGAGGACCAGGAGGACATTTGCTTCACCATGCTTGAGGATGATGAAGAACCTTTGGAAGTAGATGATTCAATTAAATCAAATGCATGTGTTGAGAGTGATGGGGTGGATGAATTGAGTGCTAAATTTCCAGACATTCAGACCTTTACTGATTCAGTTTATTGTGATATATGTATTGACTCTACTAACACTAACCTTTGTGTGGTGTGTACTGAAATTTCTGCATGTATAGCAGGTGATAAATTTGTTAGTGCAGTGAATGAAGAAAATGCAGAAGTTGAAGCAGCACCGGAGACACCAGTGTCCTATTTGCCACCTCCCCCTGAGAAGCCACCAGTGATGGAGTTTGAGCCTTTGGATTTTGCACCATGGCCAGTTCAAGGGGTTGAACCCCAATTTTATTGGGGAGACTTTGTTGAGAAGAAGGTCATCTGTGACCCAAGAGGGAGTGAGAAGTCCGCCGCACTGGGCAGAGTTACCATAATTATCAAGCGCTCACTCCCATATCAAGGCTGCAAATTAGGGAAGCATGGAACAAGCTTCAGTCCTTTGGCTACCACGTGGGACTTATGCTACAGACAGTGGGATCCTGGTGGAACCGCCTCAATGAGTTTTCTTAACCCTTTCTCCTTGTTTATTTTCTTTTCCGTGCTTTATTTATGTTTTGTTTTCAATAAAGCTCCTGAATAATTTGAGAAGCTCAGGAGTTGTGTTTGAGTCTTGTGCCGGCAAGCTTGGTAGGTTCTGTTGATTTAGCACAGATTGATGGCATGATTTATGTTGACTGATCCCCCCTAGTTTTGAAAATTTGAAAAATTGATCCCCATGTAATTGAAAACTGATCTTTGAGATTTTTTTTGTGATGGCATGACTTATGATAAGTTTGGGGTGATAGGGTGCACACACTAGGGATAGAATCTCGGTCAAACAATTTGCATGAATGTCCAGGTGAGGATTTGAGCCTCCAACATGTTTTTGATTGTGTGAATCACTTTCAAGTTGCACTTTCCCGAATTTGCTTGAATCTCTTCATGGTTTGCATGTCTATGTGTTTGCATCAAATGATTTAGGCAATTTTCTTTGAATTAACTACTTGGCCTAAATTGAACCAGTCTCTAATGCATGTTCCCTAGTTAGCCCCTTTGAGCCTAATTAGCCTATTGTTTCATGATGACCTTATGTTATGAGCCTGAATCTGGAAAAACCATGTTAACCCGATCTTAGGATTAGGAGAGCATGGAAGCTTAACAAGAGAATGGTTGCAAGAAACTAAGTTTGGGGTGGCTACAGAGATATGATGTGTTGTTGGGGATTGAGAAAAAGAAAAAAAATAAAGGTTGGAGCCAAAGGGCAAAAATAAATCTTTCAAAAAAAAAAATGCAAAATGTCAAGAAGGGTATTAGAAGAAAAGGGCTGTAGCCACCCAAGGCAAAAAGAAGAATAAGAATAGGAACTTGAGTAGGAAATTCAATGTGTAAACAGCTTCGTGCTCTCTTAGTTCCTAGGGATTTCAGCCCAGTACCTTTGCATATCCTTCCCTTAGCCAGACCCCATTACAACCTCGAAAGACCTTTTGATGTTGCATGCATGTTTTCCGTGGGAACCATTTTGAGATGAAAATCAAATTCATGGGAAGTGCTCTTAAAAGTGAAACTGAGTGAAATGTTGTTAGCCGAGACAAACTGAGAGATTGAGTGAACACTAAACCCCTTTGTGAGGAAGGCGATTGTTTGAATTTGGTGATCTCCCTCTTGTGTGTAACTTAGATCCCCTACTTAGATTAATGATTGTTTGATTGATGAAATTCTCAGATGTTCGGAATAAATGATTGTGGGGATTACATTGTTGAAAAGAAGGGAACATTGAAGGAAAATTGTTTTGATGAATTGCTTGAAATTTGTGCGGAATTGGTTGAAATCCTTCTAGCTTGCCAAGTCTTGAGTCGTTTTGAGTTTTAGTTTGCTTGGGGACAAGCAAAGTTCAAGTTTGGGGTATTTTGATAAGCCTCTGGCTCATCTAGTTTTATGACTAGTATGACCGTGGTTTTGTGCCAATTATATCTCATTTTCACCCAAATTAGGCTTGATTGTCCTCAAGCAAGGTTTTGAGTCCCTTAAGTAGATTTAGGGTAATTTAGCCAGTTTTCGAGTCAAATAAAGCACTTATGGCTTTTTCATGTTTTTAGGTTGACTTAGAGTCCAAGGAATGAGGGAAACAATGGAAATTGCAATCCTGGAAGCACTCGCCCCGCGAGAGGTTACTCGCCTCGCGAGATTGAAGACCAGCATGTGCCAGAAAAGTCATGTTCTCTGCCTCGCCCCGCGAACTATAGATCGCCTCGCGAACCTTGAAGTCAGCAATCAAAACGGTCAAACAGTGATACCCATCACGGGCGTGAAGAGAAACCCCTGGAAGACAGAGACTATCACGGCCTGGCCGTGATGAAGGTCACGGCCATGACAGATAAGCACCCGAAGACAGAGACCATCACGGCCTAGCCGTGATAGGTATCACGGCTGTAACAACCCAGATTTTGAAGACTCGCCTCGCGAGAACTCCACTCGCCTCGCGAGATTACAAATCCAAACTGGCGCCATTTTAATATTCGCCTCGCGAGAGGCCACTCGCCTCGCGAGAATGCGCAGTTTCTGAAAGTTATAAATAGCTGTTTAGGGCAGAACAGAAGGATCTTTTGCTAATCCTTGTTTTCGAATTTCTCTGGTTGTTTTGCGTTTTTGATGGAGAACTAATCTCCCTAGGTTGATCTACTGTAATCGGCTTCCGCCAACACTTGAGGTCTTGTAATTCCTGATTTAATTCTCTTCTCTCTTTCAATGCTATTCGTTATTCTCTGTTTGCTTAATTCAGTTTGTATCGAATTAGTGTTGATTTATTTTCGATGATTTTATATTCCTAAACTTAATCGCGTTTGCTTAATTCGCGTTCGTTCAATTCGTGTTTGCTTAATTCACGAAGGGCTTCATCCGTTTGCTTAATTCGGAATTAGGAATATATGTCCCGTAGCGTTGGTTTCGCTTGTTGATCGATGCTACAATCGAAAAGGGATTAGAATCCGCTTAGGGCATGGAATTACATGAACCGATGATAGTGGGAAACGAAACAGCAGATTGATCGTCTTAGTCTTATTTGATAATCACGTAATTTGCTCTGTTTTTATGCTCTGTTTTCATTCCGTTTTCCAATCAATTTCAAACCAAACACCCCCCTAAGAAAACTGATTTTCTGTGATAATAGCACTACAAGAGTCCTTGTGATACGATACCCGAGTTGTCGCACACTAAACTACATTTTTACTAACCGCTCATCTTTTGACGAGTGCGCGATAGCGCGTCACAATGCAATTTCATCTCTGCTGTCTTCTTCTGTTGATGTTATCCGATTTATGTTGAAGGTTGTAGATGCACGGATGTTTTTGGGTTTCTTGTTGGCTGTTTGCCTCCTTGATGTCCCCTGCCCTTTTCTAAAAGATCCAAATTACTTTCATTTGTATCAAGTATCAACATACATCCATACTCATATTTTTATTTATATGCAATATCTAATAAGTTTATTCTAATATTATGTAGACTAAAATACTATTTTGGTCCCTTAACTTATTTTTTAGATTCAGTTTGGTTCATTAACTTTTAAAAGGTTCAATTTGACCACTTAACTTATTTTTTAGATTCAGTTTGGTCGCTTAACTTTTAAAAGGTTCAATTTAGTCCCTTAATTTGTGTTTGGTGATGTAAGTTAGTCCTCTATGTCAATGAGTCAATAATAGTGTTAACTTTTTGAGAACTTGGTTGAAATCCGCTAACAATTTAAAGGACCATTTTGAATCTCGTTAACAATTTAAAGGACCAATTTGAAACAAGTTAACAATTTAAAGGACCAATTTGAAACTCATTTAAAATATAAGGGACCAAATCGAAACTCATTCAATACTGTTAATGACTTTGTTGACGGAGAAGACTAACTTGGGTCAACAGAGACAAATTAAGAGACCAAATTGAACCTTTTAAAAGTTAAGGGAGCAAACTGAATCTAAAAAATAAGCTAAGAGACCAAAATGGTATTTTAGCATATTATATATTATATAATAATATTTAATTGTTTTCACATCACACGTTATATATCTCGCAAAAATATTATATTTTGAATGTAGAAATAAATATGTTCCATTATTATTCAAGCAAAATCAAAACCAAAATATCATATCAAGTTGGTGGTTGGGAGAGTTGGTAACGTGACTTTCTCTAGGGAAAAGAACGCAAGTTCGATTTTTGGAATCACCCAATTGGGAGGTAGACCAATCCTATGTGTAAAAAATTGGACGTCCATCGCTGCCGAAGCTGTGGGGACACATCTGTAGACCCACTAGAAAGTCAAAGGCCCTAATTACAATGAGTTTCAAACCGAAAAAAAAATCATAATCTCCTTAGGTTGGGATCCAATAAGATATGCTGGTTTAAAAGTCCTCGCGATATCGTTTTGTATAATTAGTTTAGCTACATATAATGCCTGCATTTTGTTCTCTCTCTCATTATGTGTATCACTGTATGTAGTGCTTGTTCGCAGTAATAACAATATTAATCATCGACTGCCCAACAATTATAAAGCAATTATTATCTCTCCATGTAGGATGGAACTAACTTCCCCCTTCCAGATATAATCATCCCAGAGGATCAGGATTCCCTCCAGCAGTACCTGTTACGATTTCTAGGCAAGTATACCTAGTCGTACAAGTAATACGGTGGTGAGACCGGATATCGTCCTCAGAGATCAGTTGCCAACTACCAATTCACAAGTCAAACAACTATCTAGACTAAACTATGGCATGAGAGAGATCAAAACATAAAACAACAAGAGCAATAAAATATTTTTTTTGGTCTTTTGGGTATTTTATCAAACACTTGGAAGGCAACATAAATGTGGTTAACAAATGGATGAAATTGTCAGGGTTATACTACACTAATCCTCCCTTGATTGCAATGAAATGGTTATTAGCACAAGTCCTAATTCAATTATGACAATCAAGCCTTTTGAAATACTCAAACCCTAATGTCTTAGGTGGAATGAGCCTAAAATCCCAAATTAAACC
Organism: Sophora flavescens; assembly: GCA_030762895.1. NCBI lineage: Eukaryota > Viridiplantae > Streptophyta > Magnoliopsida > Fabales > Fabaceae > Sophora > Sophora flavescens. The sequence goes on from CM061063.1 coordinate 33,700,392, forward strand.
CTAATGTCTTAGGTGGATTAACCTGAGATTTTGCATAAAGAGCCAAGACTTATAAGATTGCAAGCACCCCAAGACCTATGTCTAGATTCATGAACTAATTGGCATTTGATTCATGAGCATGCCCTAACATCAATCTTTCAATTGTCTAACAAAGCAACATATCATTCCATGGGTGATCAATCCAAGAAAAGCATTAAGCGTAGAATCAAATACTCATAAAGAAATAGAAATTTGCATTACAACCAAGTCAAGAGACAACCGAATTCAGAAAAGCAAACATCTAATCCCAACAATAGGGAAATTAACTACACATGATAAGGGAAACTACAAAAGAGAAAGAGAGAAGAGATGAAGAAAACTCCATGAAGAATCCTCCAATCTTCTTCCGTTCCCAGAGCAGGGAAAACATCCCTTTTTAGGGTTAGAACCCTCTCCAGCCGCCAGCCTCCAAGTGCAGATCCCCCTAGGGTAAAAGTTTGATGCCCTATTTATAGATGAAAGAAGTCTGGATCTAAATAGTGCGCGTCACGGCCGTGATGGCCATCACGGCCAGGCCGTGACGGGTTCTGCCAAGGGCGCTTCTTCACTTTTTTTGTCTATCACGGTCGTGATCACCATCACGGCTTGGCTGTGATCAATTCTGTCCATAGGAGCTGGCCTGTCATGGCCGTGACCTCTATCACGGCTAGGCCGTGATGCTCTCTGATCTTCAGGGTCTTCCCATCACGCCCGTGATGGAGATCACGGCTGGGCCGTGATCCTTTCTGATCTTCATGGCTGGCTCATCACGGCCGTGATCACTATCACGGCTAGGGCGTGATGGCTTCTGCTTTATTATCCTTCCCTTTTTGCTCTTCCTTCCCTTTTAACCTGAAAATATAAAATAGCATTAGATGCTTTATTTGACTCAAAATTAACTAAAATATCCTAAAACTACTTAAGAGACTCAAAATGTTGCTCGAGGACAATTAAATCCAAATTTGGGCGAAAACGAGATTAAACTCGGATAATTAGCACAAAAACCGTGGTCTTACTAGTTATAAAACTAGATAGGCCAGAGGCTTATCAAAATATCCCAAACTTAAACTTTGCTTGTCCCCAAGCAAACTAAAACTCAAAAAGACTCAAGACTTGACAAGCTTAAAGGATTCAATCAATTTCGCACAAATTTCATGCAATTTTATCAAAACAATTTTTCTTCAATGTTTCCCCCTTTTACATCAATGTAATCCCCACATTCATTTACTTTAAACAATTGAGAATTTAATCATTCATGCAATAATTAATCTAAGCAAAGGATCCAAGTTACACACCAAAGGGAGATCACCAATTTCAAACATTTGCCTTCCTCACAAGGGCATTTAATAATTCACTCATTCGCTCAATTTTTCTAGGCTATCAACTTTCACTCAATTTCACATTTCAAGAGCACTTTCCATGAATTTGATTTTCATCTCAAACAAAGTTCCCACGAAAACATGCATGCAACATCAAAAGGTCTTTTAAAGGTTGTAATGGGACCTGGCTAAAGGTAGGATATTCAAAGGTACTAGGCTTAAGTCCCTAGGAACTAAGAGAGCATGAACATTTTGACACATTGAATTTCCACTCATTCTTTTTTCTTCTCTTTTTTTTTTCTTTTTCATTTTACTTTGGGTGACTACAGCCTCTTTCTTTTAATACCCTTTTTGACATTTTTGTACTTTTCTTCTTTTTCTTTTTGCCTTTGGCTCCAACCTCTATTTTTCTTTTTCTCAATCCAAAACAACATATCATATCCTTGTAGCCACCCCAAACTTAGTTTCCTTCAACCCTTGTCTTGCTAAGCATCCATGCTCTCCTAATCCTAAGATTGGGTTAACATGGTTTTTCCGGATTTTTGGCTTATAACTTAAGGCCATCAAGAAACAATAGGCTTATTAGGCTCAATGTGGCTAACAAGGGAACATGCATTAGGGATGGTTATTTTTAGGCCAAGTAGCTATTTCAAATAAAATCGCCTAAATCATTTGATGCAAACATATAAACATGCAAACCATGAAGAGATTCAAGCAAAACTGGGAAAGTGCAACTTAAAAGTGATTCACACAATTAAAAACAATGTTGGAGGCTCAAATTCCTCACCTGGACACTTTTCACAAATTGTTTAACCGAGATACAATCCCTAATGTGTGCATCCTTTCACCCCAAACTTATCATAAAGTATGCAATCACAATAAAATTTCTCAAAGTTCAATTTTCAATTTTTTTCACATGGGGATCAATTTTAAATTTTCAAAACCTAGGGGGAAATCATCAACAATAAACATAAATCATGCAATCCATCTAAGACAAATTCAATCAAATTCCTTCAAGCTTACCAACACAAGACTCACACGCAAATGGCTCAAGTAAGCAAAATAATTAAAAAGAGAAAATGAAAATAACTAAGGAGAAGGGTTAAGAAAACTCATTGAGAAGCTTCCGCCTGGATCCCATAGCTTGTAGCATAAGGGCCACGTGATAGACAAAGAATGGAAGCTTATGCCAGGGTCCCATAACTTGCAGCATTGATGTGAAAGTGAGTTCACGAAAGTCATGGTGACTTCTCCAAGTATGACGAACTTCTCAATCCCTCTCGAGTCAAAGATGACCTCTTTATCAATAAAGTCCTTCCAACACAAATGGGGTTCAACCTCTTGAACTGGCCATAGTGCCTTCATATTCAAAGATGCAAAATCCAGTTTCTCAGGTAGAGGCTTGAAATCCGTCGTTGGTTGCTTCACAGTGGGAGGTGGCAAACAAGTAGAGAGGATCACTGGTGCTGCTTTGACTTCTGCACAATCTTCACTCACAGCATTATCAAATCCATCACCTTCCATATATGTCGCAATCTCAGCACAAACCACACAAGTATTTCTCTCGTCACAATCAACACATGCATAGGAACCAATAGAATCATCTAATTCCAAAAGTTCTTCATCATCCTCTAGCATGGTGAAATAGACGTCCTCCAAATGCCTCTTTATCTCAATCTCTTTAGTCAAGAGTTCAATGGGAGATGGTGCAACTATGTTCTCCAAAACATGGTCTTCACTTCTTAATCTGGTTGCTCCCACCTCTTCATCTTCCTTTTCATCCATTATTGCATCATCTTCATCATCGTCCATTATTGCATCATCTTCATCATCATCCATCAAGTTCCCATTTGACATCTCGGATAGTTGGTTAGAGATTTCTTCAATACGTTCCCCGAGACTTCGAATGGTAGATTCTCGATTTTTTAAACTTTCCATTGTTGTCGCCATGAAGTTCTCCAAAACGACCTCCAAGTGAGACAGACCATTCGGAGATGGTTGCTCAAAATTGACTGTGGTTGTGGATGTGAAGTTCTCCAAAGCAACTTCCATGGGTGATGGCTTATCATACCATCGAGAAGGTTGTGGTTGATATGAAGGTGCGGAAGATTCCCAATGTTCCTCTTGATCAATCCAAGCATTGTTTGGAGGATTCCCCCACCATGGAGTGGAAGTGTTGGGATATTGATTTCCCCATTCAGAATAGCCTACCACTGGTGGAGGAGAGACTGTTGCCCTTGACAACACATTTCTCACTTGTTGGATGTTTATGGCCAATTGTAGCATATCTGCCCGTAGCTGTAGCTCAGATATCTCAATTTCTTCATCAGATGGATAATAATAATTGTAATCCATGATCCTGTCAATTCAAAATCCACCTCACAGACAATTAAAGCCCAAGATTGAAGAAGTACAAGTTCAAAATTGCAACAATTTAATTAAAACAACACTAACAAAAGAAAAAAAATAAAATATATACAAAAAAATAACAAAAATAAAAATGTCTAAATTAGTTGCCTCCTTGTTACTAATGATATTGGCAAAACCAATCCCCGGCAATGGCGCCAAAAATTTGTTACGATTTCTAGGCAAGTATACCTAGTCGTACAAGTAATACGGTGGTGAGACCGGATATCGTCCTCAGGGATCAGTTGCCAACTACCAATTCACAAGTCAAACAACTATCTAGACTAAACTATGGCATGAGAGAGATCAAAACATAAAACAACAAGAGCAATAAAATATTTTTTTTGGTCTTTTGGGTATTTTATCAAACACTTGGAAGGCAACAGAAATGTGGTTAACAAATGGATGAAATTGTCAGGGTTAGACTACATTAATCCTCCCTTGATTGCAATGAAATGGTTATTAACACAAGTCCTAATTCAATTATGACAATCAAGCCTTTTGAAATACTCAAACCCTAATGTCTTAGGTGGAATGAGCCTAAAATCCCAAATTAAACCCTAATGTCTTAGGTGGATTAACCTGAGATTTTGCATAAAGAGCCAAGACTTATAAGATTGCAAGCACCCCAAGACCTATGTCTTGATTCATGAACTACTTGGCATTTGATTCATGAGCATGCCCTAACATCAATTTTTCAATTGTCTATCAAGGCAACATATCATTCCATGGGTGATCAAGCCAAGAAAAGCATTAAGCGTAGAATCAAATACTCATAAAGAAATAGAAACTTGCATTACAACCAAGTCAAGAGATAACCGAATTCAGAAAAGCAAACATCTAATCCCAACAATAGAGAAATTAACTACACATGATAAGGGAAACTACAAAAGAGAAAGAGAGAAGAGATGAAGAAAACTCCATGAAGAATCCTCCAATCTTCTTCCGTTCCCAGAGCAGGGAAAACATCCTTTTTTAGGGTTAGAACCCTCTCCAGCCGCCAGCCTCCAAGTGCAGATCCCTCTAGGGTAAAAGTCTGATGCCCTATTTATAGATGAAAGAAGTCTGGATCTAAATAGTGCGCGTCACGGCCATGATGGCCATCACGGCTAGGCCGTGACGGGTTCTTCCAAGGGCGCTTCTTCACTTTTTTTGTCTGTCATGCCCGTGATCACCATCACGGCTTGGCCGTGATCAATTCTGTCCATAGGAGCTGGCCTGTCACGGCCGTGACCTCTATCACGGCTAGGCCGTGATGCTCTCTGATCTTCAGGGTCTTCCCATCACGCCCGTGATGGAGATCACGACTGGGCCGTGATCCTTTCTGATCTTCATGGCTGGCTCATCACGTCCGTGATCACTATCACAGCTAGGGCGTGATGGCTTCTGCTTTATTGTCCTTCCCTTTTTGCTCTTCCTTCCCTTTTAACCTGAAAATATAAAATAGCATTAGATGCTTTATTTCACTCAAAATTAACTAAAATATCCTAAAACTACTTAAGAGACTCAAAATGTTACTCGAGGACAATTAAATCCAAATTTGGGCGAAAACGAGATTAAACTCGGATAATTAGCACAAAAACCATGGTCTTACTAGTTATAAAACTAGATAGGCCAGAGGCTTATCAGCACCCTTGCCTCCAGTCTCTCTATCTCTCTCTTAACACTATTCTCTATCTTTATTATTTATCTATTTCTCTCTCCATTATCTTTATCCTTCCTCTCTATTTTTCTGCTGGAGAGGCTGGAGGACTGGAGGCTATCCAGATTCCATCCCAGATCATACCAACCTATAAAGTCAATCCTTCCTTCTTGCACCCACTGATCCTTTATTTATTAATATTTTATTTACTTACAGTTGCAACTATATATTGAAGATAATTCTTCTGCTTTCCAAATCGAAAATATGATACTACGACGATAATATGTAATAATATAATAATAGATTTATTCAGGAAAACATAGAGGCATGTCTATGACGTTAAAGGGCTATGAACTGGACTATATCTCTTGCTTGTGTACCCAAAATATTTCAGCAGTCCTTTGTTATAATGTGATGCTGTATAAAGTTGTGACAAGCAGTTCAAAAGTGCTGCAGCATCAATCTAGTGACAGGATATGGGGCAAGAGCAGACTACATTATATTTTTAATACCAATAGGACTTGAATACGGTGGCATCCACCGATGTGTTACAATGTCATCGAATTGAATACAAGTGAATGAGATGATGCTACAAATTGCCGAGTTAACAAAATATAAAGTTGTCAATCTAGCATTAAATATTAAAAACTGATTCAAGTGTGCATATTGTTGTGAAGGGGTCCAGATCCTCTCCATTACCTCTACTAAATGGAGAGTCTAGTCCCTCTCATCCAGACCGTACATGTGGCAAGCATTAAAATCAATGACTGAGATTTATCAAGCTTTATTTTATTTTAAAAATTTAATCTGAAGTCAGAGAGAAGCTTCCCCCAAAAGTCACGATCCACAGGTCACTCCTTTACCCCTTTCATCCTTCTGCTCGCCGTCGCCACCTAAGGAGGCCGCCGCCGCGCACCACGGACACGCCGCAGCTCTCCCCACCACTCGGCCCAGCTCTCGCCGCACACCCCAGAGAAGCTTCTCCCAAAAGTCACGATTCGCAGGTCTCTCCCCTACCCCTTTCATCCTTTTGATCGCCGTTGCCGCGAAAGAAGACTGTCACAGCTCTCCACACCACTCGACCCAGCGCTCGCCACACACCCCAGCACTCGCCTGAACCGCACACCCCATCACTCGCCTGAACCATTAACATTGCCGCCTCGCCACTCCGGTCGCCGCGCAACGCCTGCCCTGCCGCAGCCCCGCCTCTGTTCCGCCAGTCCCTTTCACCCTATGTGATATTTGCCACATATTGTGCCTCTCTTCTTCAACCCCAAACCCATGAACAACTTCAAACCCATGAACACACTTATTGAGAAATTGGGGCTAAATGGGACTAAATTGAGATTCTGCTTTTACAATTTGGAAATGAAGCTCCTTGGTTATGCAGATTTCAAAATGAAGCTCCTTGGTTATGCAGATTCAAATTAGCTTCTTTTGTTGTTCATAGTTACCTTGTATCAATGCTGTGTTGTGTACCGCTACTGTTCTATTCTGTTTTTGTGTACAACAGGGGGACAAATCTGATATAAGATCAATGTACAATAATTTCAATTAATTTTTCTGTTTTAATGTATCAATTAGCTTGTATCAATGTTGTGTACAACAACTATTCTATTCGGTTTTTGTGTACAGCAGGGGTCCAAATATGATACAAGAATTCCAAATAATTTTTTGGTTCTAATGTAGCAATGTTGTGTACAGCACAATGTTCTGTTCTATCTCTGTGTACGGCAACTGTTTCAAATTTGATATAGGGTAATTGTACAAGAATTACAAATAATTTTTCTGTTTTAGTGTATAAATAAGGTTGTTATCTACTTTGACATGGTAATTCTACTTTGACAATGTTGTGGTGGCTGGAATTATCTCAGGGTATGATCTTGATGAGCCTCAAGGCATTAAAAATTTAGTGTCTATAATTTATAAGCAGATACACATATTATATCATTTAAATATTTTTTTTTGAATAATACACAGATTTCTCTCTGTAAAGCTTCTAACAGGGATAATATGACATAATATTTGATAATTTCATTGTCCAATAATCTGTACCTATTTCCAAAAAATTACAAAATGTATCCATTGTGTAAGCAATGCCTATTCCCAAAAAAGGTGTCCAATTAACCAATACTTGCTACTCATAAAAAACACAGCAGGTTGTAAATACCCCAAACAAATTCAAACCCAAAAAATGTGTTCACTATGTCTAAAAGAAGTTGTACATCCCCATTGCCATGTCGGCTTGACTTGATTGTATCATTTGGATCGTAGTCCCATGTAGACTTGCATTCAAAACTTGGCTTCCACTTCCACTTTGATTCCCAATTTGCTGCATACCATCATTTGTTGCTTAAGATTGTTCCTACATAGTTCATAGTATAAGTAACATGTATTATAAATATAAAATAGTAGTATTAAAGTATGGAGTAACTTACCATCTTTTCTTGAAGATTTTACTTTTTCTCGTGACAGGTTTGCATTTCTCTTTCTCTTCAATTTCTCAACCAAATTTTTAGGCCGTTTTGTACTCTTATTTGGGCAGTCTCGCTTCTTTATGCCTTTAGCCCCACTAACTTTCTTAGAGTCCACATTTATGTCATTTTCACTACTTCCAATTGATATGGATACATGATACATTCCAATTGATTCTCCAACCACAGTCTTTTTAGCCAACATGTTGTCAATTATTTTGTTGGATTCTTCATAAACTTTGGACAAAAATGTGTAAGTATCATGAGATTCAGATGCTCTATTTGTCAATTTGACCATTCGAGGATATAACTCATTGTATCGCTTCATGAAATGGGATTTTATGTCCAAATCAATATGTTGTCCTTTCCATTCTTGATTACTTCCCAACCTGCTTCTCTTGTCCATCGCTTCAGTATATATAATGAGGAATTAGCTTAATATTCATGGCAGCCAAAACCTTCAAAGCATGACTGCATAAGATACCATGTGTCTCAAATTTACAACAATCACAAGCAACCTTCTGATCCATAAGATTACCCATTACAAAACGCTCCTTATTGTTATCATAACTTGTAACAACATAAAACCCTGGGTTCAACTCCCTTATGCAAGTGCCTTGAAATTCCTCATATTCCGCTTGAGCATAGGGGCCTTCTTCATCATCAATCTTGGCAACTTAAGTCTTGACTCAAAATCTGCTTGAGTCATTGTTCAGTTTTCCATTGATAACCTTTTTCAAAGTGAGTGAAAAATTGTACTAAATTTAAATCTGACTTCAAATGGTTTTTCAAATCAGCATTAAAGCTCTCACTCAATTGAGTAGATCTCAAACCTGCAATGAAAGTTTGCCTAACATAAGCCCGTGCCCATTTTTCCTTCAATTGAAAAATCAAATGTAGCCATGAATCATCGGGAACATTTTTCTTAACAAGTAAAGCATTCCATGCATTCAAAAATTCATCTTCCTTTTCATGTAGATCAATGCATGCTTCAAAATCTGAGCAGAATTGTGAACTCTTTTGATATAGATGATTCACATGCCTTAGGGCATTTTTTCTAATATGCCAAGTGCATAATCCATGAAATGTTTCTGGCATAACTAAAGAAATAGCCTTAGTCATCGCTGCATCTTGATCTGTTAGAATTGTTTTAGGCTTTTCTCTACCCATTGCTCTAAGAAAAGTTTCAAATAACCATTGAAAAGAAGGGATTGTTTCATCATACAACAATGTTACCCCAAAAACAACTGTTTGCCTATGATTATTAAGTCCAACAAATACTCCCAACGGTCGATAGTCCTTATTTGTCTTGTATGTGGTGTCAAAAGTGAGGACGTCATCGAAGTACCCAAAATCATTTATCATTTGTGCATCCGCCCAAAATATATTTGTTATTTGCTCTTCAACATCCATTTGAAAGTCATAGAAGATGGAAGGATTTTCACTTTGTCGTTTGAAATACATCAACAACGCACCCACTTCACCATACCTTAGTGACTCATTCCTTTTGGTTCAAAGGTAGTTCCTAAGGTCCTGTCTTGTGTAACCAATACACTAGTGCAGAAAAGGGATTCCACATCGGTTATTTTTGGCTTTTCACATCGGTTTTCAAACTGATGTTGAAAAGACCGATGTGGTTTATTGTCACTTTTCACATCGGTTTTAAAACCGATGTTTAAAGTACATTTTTAACAGCGGTTTTTACATAAACCGATGTGGAAAGTTCATTTGTCAATTGTTAAACTATTGAAATTTTCAATTTCCACATCGGTTTTAATGAAAACCGATGTGGAAATTTCACTTTCCACATCGGTTTTCAGTAAAACCGATGTGGATATTGAAATTTCCACATCGGTTTTTTTAAAACCGATGTGTAAAGTCTATTTTTTTTTGAAACTGTTATTTACATTTCGATCATTACTTTCTCCTGTTTCAGTAATAATGCAGATCAATACCAGAATAACATACTCTAAATATTCTCAACAATCACTTTTGTACAACAAAAATACAATTAATATATACTGAATTTATTGCGAATAATACATATGTACGTTCAATTACATTTAGACAACAAAGATAATTAAAAACCAAAAAGCTACATGATATATTATAGATTTCATATCAAAATACATATGATCAGTCAAAAGTACACTATAGCTAGTACATGATAAGTTTTTAAACTATATATATATATATATATATATATATATATATATATATATATACACACACACACACACAAACTATGGTTGGTACACTTCAAGAAAGAAAGTTGCCCAACGCCTCCTTATGTTGTTGATGTCGGAATCAGATAATGGAGTTGGATTGTTGAATATCTGCAAGTTTAATTGGACAAAAGATTATATCTTTTAAGTAATAAACTAACATAAAACATATAACGAATCTATAACTGTTACTTCTAATTGTTATCAATTAACATTTACCTCGTGCCATCTTTCAGTGATCCTGGAGGAGATAATTTCCAACATCCACTGCATCACATAGTATCCACATTCCCATGATCCACGTTGTATACGTGACTACGTACAAATGAAACCCAATTAGAATATGAGGAATTAAATAGAAATCAATAATTATACCCATTGCATTTGATGCATTTAAACTAATAAATATCTTACGCTAGGAATAATCCATCTGATAGCCCGACGCCTTTCACCACGCAACAAGTGGTTTGAATTAATAGAACTATCATGACAAAATAAACATTAATTAAAGTATATTTAATAGATTTCAGATAATTAAAACAACTGTATATTAATGATTATAAAGTATTTCAATGCTTACGTTTCGATGATCATCTTCAGTTCATTCTCCGGCTTATTTCCAATTGAGCAGAAGAAGACCACGACGTTCATCCTAGGGTACAAGATCAACATTTGCCAATGCTGGCGGTATTTACGAAACAGTTAGTGACTAAGTCATATATAGTTATAATTAAATAACCGGTACTTACTTATTGAGATAAGGCGCAAGGTAGAATTGATGATCGTCTCGGGCAAGTATATCACGTATGGTGGTGACCCGGTCTTCTGATACTAGGAGAACATCACCCTGAATGAACATGGGGTCAATGAACCCATAAAGGGCGAGGTTTCCCTGATCAACTAACATACGATGCAGATACCTAATATATTGAAAAAACATGTTAATTATCATAGTATTTAAAACTTAATTACTTAACGATAGGTGTGCAGAACTGGCCATTTCTTTATTGAGTACAATCTCCATAAGTTCCTTCTTTGAGATATATAGTTCATCACCTGGACTGGCATCATGTTCCAACCTTACCAAAGCTGCGTCATTCTCCATGGTGACAACCTGTATAGCCAGAAGTTTAAAAACATCACAAGGTGCCCCTTTGTCGATCCCCTTAACAACAAAGATATATATTAATAATCACAGATAATAAAGTTATTTCATTCGTAATTAACTAAATGGTCAAATGAATACCTTGGCAGGAGCAGACATCTCTGATCTTCCCGGGATCCGACCTTTTAGGCACAATATCATTTCCAACATCCTATAACGAATAAAAATAAAGCATTATCTTTAAACAATAATAAATAATTTCAACTATGAATATAGAAAAACACAACTAACTGAATACTTCAGATGCAACAAGAAAGCTGACCAGTCTTCTTGGCCAGAGGATGAATTTACCGGGGGCCTGACCCACTGTTTGAACCTCCTCAGTGGGCACAAGGACTCGAGCATCAACATCTCGAATAATCTCAACAACGACCCTCAGCTGATCATCCGGTAATAAACGATGGTGTATGGTATTACCTAAGTTATTATGTGCCCTCCCCAATGCCACTAAGCGGTGATCATGATGATCATCAACATACAGCTCACACCTATCAGGGGCGTCATCATCATCATCATCATCATCATCATCACCACCATCATCATTTTCAGGCTGATGAGGAGGATCACATGAGCCCTTAGTGCTCAAATGGACAGAGGGATGGACACCGGCTGTCATCTGCTGGGACATAGAAGTCAATATTGCCATCTGCTGGGCAAACTGCTCGGCCATCTCCTGTCTAAGCTCAGCTGCAATCTCCTATTTTAGCCGTGCTCTATCTGCATCAACATCTCTGTGGCATTGGTGTGAAGATGAACCATGGTATTGGCGAATGCCGACGCCCCATCCAACAACAATGACACGGCCCGGGTGGTCCCGGTTTCTGGATGGCAGACTAAGATATCATCGCGTCCTCTAGGAACAAAGGTTCCTTGGGTTACCTGCTCATCCAAGGCATCCTATCACATATAAAATATCAGGTCACATTACAATTCGGTAACAATCTTAAAATGACAATTACAATTCAAACTATACTTACAATCTTCTCAGCTACTTGGCGGGCCTCCTCAGATGTATATTGTCCCGTTTTTCTTTGTCGGGCCCTCTTCCATTTACGATGGCGTGGGGGTGGAGGTGGATCAACAACCTCTGGACGATTTTCAGCGTTAGGATCCGCCTGAGATGCTGCTTCCTGACGTGCTTTCTTTTCCTCTTCCACCATTATCTAACCAAGCTTTTTATATCCCCCACGAGACATGACATGGGGGTAGACATTCTTGCTTTGGTTTTCCTGCCCCTTTTTCCTCTTCTCCTGTTATAAATAGAAGACAATTAAATTACATAAGTAAATAAAATTAATGAAATTACATAAATTTAGAGACAAATCAGATAAGTTAACCTAGAAGCCGGGATCATGTCGGCTCTAAACAAAGCGATCCCACGTTGCCTGGTCAAGAAACGGGTACACCTCAAGTGGGTTCTTTTTACATGTTGGATTGAATACATAGTATCTGCCCAGGTCGACCTTAAAAGCCCTCCAACGCTCACTAGCATACTTTAGCAAATGCTTATTCATAACCGTCGTATCCGGTATGTCAAAGGTGAGCTACATTAAGATCAAATGAATCAACGAATTACTGAATGATATTAGTAAGATTAAAATAAATTAGATACAGATAAACACGTGACGTAAAATTATAGATACCAGAATACTCTCCCATATTTGATCCTTCACGTCCGTAGGTACATCTTTCCAAATATGAATGAGTATACTAGGCCTCGATCCTAGCAAGGGTCGCCACAAAATCGTTAAATCGCTTTCCGCCATTGTCCCAATAGGATTGAGGTTATTATCAAAGTCTATTCTTATCCTTTGATTTGAACCACGGTTGGCAGTCAAATTCCTCATTCGTGTGGCACGTCTACCCTTTCTACCCGTAGACGGGGTCTCCGACCCGCTGCATGAAGGAGGGATATCCTCAGGATCAATCATGTATACCTGTTTAAACAAAAAAAAACTTGTTAGTATGTTAGGATAAATATCATACATAACTTATAAATATCGATCAATGTACGTAAGCATAACTTATAAATATCAACGTAAACATATAATATGTCTTTAAACATAACTCAAACTAAACTTACTTTGTGGTCAATTAGTAAATTTCTCCCATAACCCTTCTTGGTGATCATTACGAGTAGCATGTACATCATCCACTTCATTTTCCTCATTGAAATTAGGCATTCGTGTTGAGAAAGAAGGAGTATCAGAAATATCAAGAGTTGAATCTTGATTTCCCTCACTGCCATTATACATGTTTTTCCCTAGAGAACCACTGACCACCTTTTGTTAGAAGGATCACGGATATAAAACACTTGTTTTGCTTGGTATGCCATGATGAAAGGCTCCTCTTTATTACCTACCTTATTAAGGTCCACCAATTTGAATCCTAACTCATCGGTTTGCACACCATTGTTACTGTCGACCCACTGATATTTAAAAATAGGTACTCTAAACTTCGTGTAATCAACCTCTCATATCTCTTCAATGATTCCAAAGTATGAAACGGATGCCATAACAGGGTTTTTATCTTTCGAACTAGAGAAATGTATGGACTCAGCGACGACCATAACCCCACCGTTTTGCATAGTACTTTTGTCATCCTGGGACTTTGTATAAAAGGAAAACTTATTGATATCGTACCCACTCCAGCATATGACATCAAAGTTAGGCCCCTGTGCTAGCCATTTTAATGTATCAGAAGCAATACATCCCTTTACAATTTTTTCTTTAAACCAGTTCAAGAAAGTCTTGTTATGCTTGTTCAAACACCATTTTTCATTCATTCTAGGGTAAGTTTCATTGATGATGCTTTTGTGCTCACATAAGTATGGTTCAACCTCATCAGTGTTATTCAATATATACAAATGTTCTGGAAGCACTTCCTCCCGATCCATGCTCTTAACAGTGATACCTCGTGTACCCTTACCATCATATCTTCCTTCGTAACGAGACTTCGGAATCCCTACAGGTTCCGCTTCTAACATGTAGTCTGTACAAAACTTAATAGTTTCTTCTGCAACATACCTTTCAACAATAGATGCTTCGGGACGGTGTGGATTCTTCATATATCCTTTCAAGATCTTCATGTATCGCTCAACCGGGTACATCCACCTTAAATAAATGGGCCCGCACAATCTAATCTCCCTCACTAGATGAACAATCAAATGAATCATGATGTCAAAAAATGAAGGTAGAAAATACATCTCCAATTGGCACAAGATAATGGCTGCCTCATTTTCCAAGTCATTCAACTTTTTAGTGTCAATGACCTTGCTACATAGAGCACTGAAGAATAAGCATAACCTAGTAATGGCATGTCTGACTTTTTTAGGCAATATGTCACGAATGGCCACGAGTAGTAGTTGTTGCATCAAGACATGATAATCATGAGACTTTAAGCCAACTAATTTGAGATCTTTCATTGAGACAAGTCTTTTGATATTTGAAGAGTAACCCCGTGACACTTTGACTCTCCGTAGACATTCACAGAAACTTATTTTCTCTTTTTTTGATAAAGTATGACATGCTGGGGGCAAATAAGTTTTCTTATACCCCACTTTTTGTGGAGCTAACTGCTCTCGTATACCCATCGCAACTAGATCCAGACGAGCATTCACACCATCCTTTGTCTTGCCTTGAATGTTGAAAAGCGTTCCGATTAAACTGTCACACACATTTTTCTCCACATACATCACATCAATACAATCTCTTACATCAAGCTTGCACCAGTATGGCAAATCAAAGAAGATCAACCTCTTCTTCCATATTTTCTTCTCGGTAGCCTTCTTCTGGGTCTTCCCATAGATAACATTAGTGTTGTTCACCCTTTCATAAACTTGCTCTCCAGTCAAGGCCACCGGAGAAATTTCATTCTCCGAAGTCCATTGAAAGCTTTTCTCAATCTACGATAAGGATGATTATGTTGGAGAAATCTCCGATGCCCAAGGTAAACTGTCTTCCTTCCATGTTGCAATTGATGGTAACATGTGCCTTCTTCACATATTGGACATGCTTTATGCCCCTTAACACTATACCCACACAAGTTCCCGAATGCTGGAAAGTCATTGATGGTGCAAAATAACATGACACGCAATCTGAATGTCTCACGGCAATACCCGTCGATCACATCATCACTTTCATCCCACAACATTTTCAAGTCTTCAATCAAGGGACTCAGATAAACATCAATATCATTTCCTGGATGTTTAGGACCCGAAATCATCATACTTAACATAATGTATTTGCGCTTCATGCACAACCAAGGAGGCAGGTTGTAAATTACAAGGAGAACAGGCCATGAAATATGAATACTACTTAAGTTTCCATATGTATTCATTCCATCGGTAGCAAGTCCAAGCCTAAGGTTTCTGGGCTCATTGCCGAAACCCGGAAAAAAACTATCAATTCTCTTCCATTGCAAAGAATCGGCCGGATGGCGAAGCTGTCCATCACACTTCCTCTCATCTGCATGCCATCTAATGTTCTTTGCGTCATTTACATTAGTAAACAATCGCTTGAACTGTGGAATCATAGGAAGATACCATAACACCTTCGCAGGAGGACCTTTGGTGACCACATCACAACTAGAATCACCATCCTTCACTTTGTAGCGTGATATCCCACACCTGGGGCACTCATGCATCTCTTCAAACTCTTTCCTGTACAATATGCAATCATTGGGGCAAGCGTGTATTTTCTTATACTCCATACCCATCGGACACAATATCTTCTTCGCCTCATAGTTTCGATATGGCAATGTGTTGCCTTCTGGAAGCATGTCTTTCAACAACTCAAGCAATTCGATAAAGCTTTTATCACTCCACCCATTTCTCACCTTCACATTGAACAATCTTAACACCGCTGACAACCATGTGAAATTAGTGCACCCCGGATACAAAGCCACTTCCGCATCACTGCACAAAGTATCATACACATGTGCACGCCGAAAAGACTCTTGCCCAACATCACAGATCATGTCCTCTAATCCATCGTCCATTTCCATGTCATCAACTTCCTCTCTATCCGACACCCTTGGCCTGTCTAACGATTCACCATGACATATCCATGTTATATAACTCTTTCAAATCCCCTCACAAATAAGATGATCACGTATCTCCTCAGCTTCTAGTCGTCTCTCATTCAAACAGTTAACACAAGGATAATAAAACCTTTCGTTACCACTATCAGTAGCATTTGTTTTTTCAAACTGTAGAAAATCTTCCACTCCATTCTCATACTCATCACTTGTCCGTCTAGCATTCATCAAACCGCGATCCATGACTAAACCAATAACTTCGTACTTAGTCCAACATATTCATCAACCACTTCTTATGACAGGGTATGACCCTATCCCATTTGAGAAGAAACTTTTTCAACATTCGGTTAACAGTTAGTCCTTAACTCTCATGCGCATACTCGACAAAATTTCGGCAGCATTTCCCTTCGGTCTCCGACGTACACAACTTGAACGAGATGACATCCACCACGATAAAGTATGCACCCGGAGAACGAAAGGAAATGTATCAATCCGAACTTTCATCAAGTATATAACATTAAAATCAATGAATAACTATTTTAACTGAATGAAGAAAAAGTTTTTTCCCAAACTGTCCAACTTTGGACAATTCAAGATCCAACACAATGAGCGGTACATTAAGCATGTACACGTGTGCTCATTAGTATTGCATCTCAAACGGGAAACTAAGGCTTTACTAATTATGTACCTAGCATGAAGATGAGGCCTGAAAAGTGAAGAAAATGAGCCAAACAGAGCCCATCACGGCCTAGCCGTGACAGTCATCACGGCCATGATCGAGTATAGCTGGAAAAGTCAGAACTGGTCACGGCCGTGACATGCCAACTGAAACAGACCCTCACAGGCAGAACTGATCACGGCCTAGCCGTGATGGTGGTCACGGTCGTGACAGACAAACCGGTGAAGCAACCTCTAAGGCAGAATCCGCCACGGCCTAGCCATGACAGGCATCACGGCCGTGACCCGTGATACTACCAGCACTGGTGTTCCTTTCTGTGTATCACTAACACACTCATGACAGAGCCTAGACATGCAGCTGTACATGGATGCAGTTCACCATTAGCCTCACAACAACCAGGTTTTCACAGACACAAAATCAAAAATCTAAAAAATCTCAAGAATCTGAAAAAAATCACAGATGTTAGGTTTTCGTTCAAACCTTGTTGAGGCGAAACTCAATATTGAAGAACAAAATCACAAAGGAAGAAACGAAATCTCAGTCAGATCTGCAGAGGAAGAAACGAAATAGAAGAGGAAGCCAAGTCAAAAGAGAAGAAGAAGACGAATACCTGGTGCAAATGGAAGAGGAAAACACGAGTGGAAGAAGAAAAAGAATACCTGGAGCAAATGGAAATCGCGAGTGGAGGGAATGAAAAACAAAGGAATGCTCTGTTCTTAATAGCAAGCACAGGAAGCCCTCGTCAGTGTGAAGCAACAAACGTGATTTCTGCTTAGTGTGGAGAAAAATGTGAAGCAACAAACGTGATTTCTGCTGAGTGTGAAGCCTTCGTCAGCTGAAGCCCTCGTGAGTGCGAAGCAACCAAAACAAAGGTTCCAGTTCTTGCCAAAACAAAGGAAAAGGGCGTGTGACAGATGGAGGGAATGAAAAGTGAAACAAAAAGTAGGGTTTTGTCAAATATTACACATCGGTTATTGTAAAACCGATGTGGTTAGTCATATTTCACATCGATTCTACAATAATCGATGTAAAAACTTACGATTTAATTTAAATATTTCATTTTTTTAAATTTATTACATCGGTTATTTCTAAACCGATGTGGTTCATTCTAAATTATTTTTTTTTTAATTTTACACATCGGATATTTAAAAACGGATGTGGTTAATCTATATATTACACATCGGTTTCTATAGAACCGAAGTTAAAAGATAAAAGTTTACAATTTAAAATTTTTTTGTTTTAATTTTAAACATCGGTTATAATATAACCGATGTGGAAAATATTTACACATCGGTTAAAAATAAAACCGATGTGGAATTCTTTGCTTTTAATTTCAAAAATGCCACCGCCTCGTTTTACACATCGGTTATTGAGAAACCGATGTGGAATCTCCGATGTTAAAAACATATTTTGCACTAGTGATAATGACTATTGCACCAGCTTGCTTGGACACGTATTCATGAAATTCTTTTGGTATTAATCCAGATTCCTCGACCAATTCAATTTGCGATGCTTGTGACTCTGATATGTGTCGATGAGAGCGAATCATATGGACATGTTTTGGCGGTTGAAGAGGGTGATTGTGTTGAGCTACAAAGTCAACAACCTTGTATTTCCCAATCTTCTGATCGAATGAAATAACCATACGCGCTTCACATCCTGTTCTAGTTTCTACTCTATGCTCTTTTACCAAGTGGTCTCGTTTGTCAGCACCTTGTTTACCTTCTTTGAAGCATGTGAATCTTTTTGAAGTCATAATTCCATCCTCTTTGCTTTTATTTGCATATTCTCTACGAATACCAAACCCAATCCTCGTGTTGTACTCATTATAAAAATCATAAGCTGTTTCCTCTGATTCAAACTCTATTTCCAATAGTAGCGTATAGTCAACAACACTTTCTTGCCCATGTTCCACAATTTTTTCATGAATATTGTTGACCCATTTATTTACACCATCATCTATTGGAATTGATGAAGCATTCATGGTTTCTGAAGAAAAAAATATAGAAACATTAGGGTAATGATCATATAAAAATAGAACCCTTTTACCATGACAAAAAATATGAGTTTTATTAAATCAGAAATCAATATATATATATATATATATATATATATATATATATATATATATATATATATATATAAAAGAGTCAATCATTGAAATTCACTATACAACCAGTAGCCACTAAGACAATAATTTAAAAACCAATAAAAAAACAGAGAGAGGGAAAGATAAGAGTTGAAGAAGAGAAGCATTGTATGTGATATTACCCGATATGAAGGGGACGGTGGAACCGAGGCTGGGCGGCGACGAGGCTGGGCGACAGCGAGGCTAAGGCGTGCGGGGGATGGTGGTTCAGGTGTGAGGAGATGGTGGCTCAGGTGGAGGGGCGTGGCGATTCAGGCGAGCGCTAGGTCGAGCGGCGGCGTGTGTGGAGAGCGACAGCATGAGCGACGATGACCTTCCACTGAGGCGGCGAGCAGAAGACGAAGGGGTATGGACAGAGACCTGCGCGCGCGAGTGAATTCAAAGTGGGGGAAGCTTCTCTCTGACTTCAGATTAAATTTTTAAAATAAAATAAAGCTTGATAAATCTCAATCATTGATTTTAATGCTTGCCACGTGTACGGTCAGGATGAGAGGGACTGGACTCTCCATTTAGTAGAGGTAATGGAGATGATCTACACTCGTTGTAATGAGTGGTTCGAATATTGAGATGTACGTGGGAGGTTTTCTCTCAGTCAACCAATGCATACTGACATATATGTTTAAAAATTGGACGCGGAGTAGCATATCATAGCCATAGACAAAAGGAGGTATTCTTGTACATAGGCATATCTAATCGTTAATCACATTCTTGAGAAATATTAATATATATAAGCTATTCTTGTACTCAGATGATTTTTTTTGTTTTCTTAGTACTCGCTAGCCTTACAGGTGGTTAATTTGCTTGACAGTTCTATGTATACAATTATAGACTACTTTGTATGTGCTTGCATGTGCACATAAATACATTAACAACTAAAATGAACAGTGGATCATATATACAGACAGTCTCACATACAAGCATGCTATAGGATGGACCCTAAATCCAATTGTTTTTCCACATTAATAAAAATATTTTAATTAATAAGAACTATAATTTAACGTCTAAAAGAAAAGGTGAGGGTGCTCATATTTCCAACTGTTTCTGCCAAGCAAAATCTCTCTTTCCTCTGTCTTTTCCTCCGCTTGTGGAATCTTCGAATTGAAAAACATAATGGGCCATCTTCTCCTAATTCAGTTAAGGACAAACATATGAATAATTGATAATTGATTATCCAAAAAGTAATTAATCATGCATTCATCAAATCCATAAACAAAAATAAAAGGACAAGTGTGTCATAGTCGTAAGCATAAATGACTCTTGAATAGCAGATGATGCGCTTCCTCTTTTCTCAACGGTTCTCAGATTAAAGTATGCTGGAAATTAGTCTTATCTAGGTACCGTCTTCGCATTATTGTAACAATAATATTCATTAAAAATGATTAAAACGATAATGAAATCAAGCTTGTTCCATATTCATTTTCTACCTTTTCATTTGCATGTACCCTTGTTTCTATGGCCTTAGAAAACTCTCCTATTTGGTGCTGGTCGAGAATACATTATATAAAGTAAAGCGAATATATATAATAATCAATAGTTTCATAGAAATGTGAAAGTGAAATTGAAGTCAAATATTTAGAATAAATATAAATTCTCCCACTCAACCCTTCTAATTAATTATCCTATTTACTAAGTAAAAAAATATTTACCAACAAGCCACAGCACAATTTGGTAGATAATCAAGTTTCTTAAGCATGATATCAGGAGATTCGACTCATGCAGTCACTACAAGAATAAGGTGAATTAGCGACGGAAATTTTGCGACGGTCTCAAAACCGTCGCTAATTTTATGTTTTGCGACGGCTGAAGCCGTCGCAAATGGTAGAGGAAATTACTGACGGAAGTTCCGTCGCAAATCTGTCAGTAACGTTCCCGCCATTTTACGCGAAATGTTGGCGCCAATTTGCGACGGGCATGGCCGTCGCTAATGTGCGACGGATGGTAATTTTGCGACGGTCATTCCACGATTTGCGACGGAATCGTAATTTGCGACGGCCTAGCCGCCGCTAATATTAAAAGGCCGTCGCTAATTTCCAATATGTAACTTCGAAGCAGTTTTCTTCCTCCCTCAGTTGTCTTCTTCGACGCGAGGTTTCCACAGCTCTGCAGCAGCCAGGCATTCCAAAAACGGCGAGTTTTCACTTCCTGTTTCTACTTTGTTCATTTTTCTTTCAAAATATTACATTACCTTCCCTCATTTCTTCTTTCTAATTTGTTCACCTTCTCTTTACGATTTTGCAGGCGTAAAATACTAAGGATTGTTCCTTCTGCTTCACAGTACAATTCAATAGCTCCGGAACAGGTATGAAATATTATTCATACAACAATATATATATCTGTGTGTAAAGATGTTGAGAGAAAGAGCTTATAGCAACTAACCATAATTATTGGGCAACACTGATTTTTCTGTTCTGTTTGCACTTAGGCCATGGTGGAAGTGATGGGCTGCATGGATATGTCCATTGTCTTGATGATGCTGTTTCTGATATGGTATGGATCTACGAGAATTTGTAGTACATTGTATAAATAAATGGTGTCATGATTTATGATTTTACATATACATAGTTGGTTAGCAGTTAGATAGAGAATGCACTAAGTTTGAAGTAGTTATAATTTTAGATTTTAGTTCTGATTGAATTGTCTTTGATCTGGTTCATAATAAACAGAAAGCTTTTTTGGGATTTTTATTCTACCCTATTGATATCTATTTATTCATGCTTAATGGATTACCATATGTAAAATTCAAGTTTCATGTCTATTGTAGCAGAAAAGAAAATGGTAACTTTAAATCTTAAATTTGAACAGAAAGGATAAACGTGAGAGACATGATTGTCACAAAATAGACATTGAGAGTTTGAGACAGGAACCATTTCCTACATAATAATTTTCCTATTAAGTGTTAGTAGACAAAAGCAGTTAGGAAAAAAAGGAGACTAACCTCAGTTATTTCTCAAGGAACTCGGGTTAGTTCTCTAGCTAGAAGATATTCTGATTATTTTATTTTTATAATTTTTGATAGCTTGTGCATGTGCTCAAACTAACATCAATTAAAATTTATTTCCACTTAACTGGGCAGGTGAAGAAAATGATCCAACACATGCTAATAGCAAGTTCCATTGCAGAAATACATGGCAATATTGATGGATCTTGAGGTGTGGCCTTGTGAACTATTATTTTCAGAAGAAGTTATTAAATTAAGTTTTGTCTGCTGCTTCTTTTAAAACTTACTAAATGTACGGAACTAAATTTTATTAACTTTAGAATGCGATGTAGCAAAATTGCAAGTATGCAGATGATAACTCCAAAACTTTTCTGTTTCCCTACATATTATTGTTTGCACACTTACATTCACTTTTTGAACAGGGAAGAAAATATTATGGTCTTTGCTTTATGTGATGATTTTAGTTAGAACTTTGAGATTCATCTTTAATGTATATTGAAATATCAAGGAAAGTTTGTTCGCATGTTTTGATTTGCGAATTTTGGAATTGTAATTAATCTAATGCTTTCACTTTAATATATGTTATGGGTCGGGAGAGAAATGAACGTCTCTTTATCTTGGGTATGATTTATAATGTGGACTTGTATATTGATGATATGCGGATTACATTTAATTTACAGTCCGTCTGTTATATTTCCATGTTGATAAATGCTATAATATGTATTTTATGGTTTGAACCTTTACATGAGCATGCTGGATGAAGTAGGTGGGCATGTACGGTGTTTTGAGAACATGATGGTCGATGACCATGAACTAGTTCAGAGTTAATTATAGATTTTGCACGTGCCCTTATAATTCGAGGACGAATTCATTTTTAGGGGTAGAATATAATATCCGGCTATTTTAATTATTTACATTATAAGTTTTATTAAATTGAAAACCTCTATTCATATAAATGATATATAAGTTTTATTAAATTGAAAACCTCTATTCATATTTATATTTATGATTATATTCAATTTTCTGTTGGGCGGGTTCTTGATTTGTGAAAGTTATATACATTTCTAGTTGTGTGCGCTAGTGTTGCTCTCATTCTAATTGGTAAGTGATTTTAATTACTTTTTCCTTGTGGGTTAATGTAGTCTATTAAGTGGTTACTATTGATGCTGTCTTTGCTCTTTAAAAATGAACTATTATGTAACATTAACAAATAAGATAAATGAGGAAAAACATGAGCATGATAAGAATATTACCCAATCACCTATGCATGTAACCCGACAATTTTTTTATGCTTGTGCTATCGTTTATAAACTACACCATGATCTTTGTTTTTCCTTATTCACTATATGGTTAGTAGCTTGCAATAAACTATGTGATAAATTATATAGACAATGACTATCCTATTTGGTTTATTTTTCTTTCATTGCTATCAAACCATTGCTCCGATTTAATGGCAATGCAAGTGTATGTTGTATTTTTTTTTATGATAAATAATGTGTGAATTTGATGCTCTCTTGAATATAACCGTTGAATTTAATTTTTGAAGAGGATACTTCCTCTATTTGGAATTTCATTATAGTTATCTTTTTTTTGGCGCAAATGCAGAGGATGGAATTTGTTCCTTTGAATAGTACTTGGATGTATGATAGGGTTTATCCGCGTAGAGAGGGGGTTAAAACAATCTTTCTTAGATGGTGTTGAAGAATTTATTACCAAGGCAAGTCAGCAGGATACTTATAACAATGGGGGGTTGATTAGATGTCCTTGTATGAAGTGTGACTGCACTCCGAATTAAGAATGTAGACGATGTGAGGGTCGACCTGTATAAAGTTGGGTTTAGGCCTAATTACTGGATTTGGACAAATCATGGAGAAGAAATGCCGCAATTTGATTTTGGCATTGACCAGAATTGCACAGTGGTTCAAGTAGTGGTGCGAAGTTGGATATGGAGATCATATTGTTTCCATGGAGGAGAGGGTGTGTTACGCTCTTATTATGTCCTGTTAGTTTGATACCAATAATACAGAATAGCCTCATAATGAATATGCAAAAAAATTTTATAATCTCCTAACAGAGGCAAATAAGACTTTGTGGGAAGGGTCCCCAGACTCGGCGTTATCGATGTGTGTTCAACTGTATATCCGCCAAGTCCAATTGGAGCATACCCGAGTTAGGCTTGGATTTCATTGCCAATATGGTTTTGGCAGGGACGCCTTTCAAAGGAGGATTACCCAAGAATTATTATGATGCGAAGAGGTTAATGTCCAAGTTAGGATTGGAGTCCAAGAGGATTGACTGTTGCCAGAATGGGTGCATGCTCTTTTACGATAATGAATTCGACAAAAATGATGGCGCATTGGTTGAGTGCAGGTTTTGTCACGCACCAAGGTATCGTCGTCGCAACGCAAGTAGTAAGTAATCTAAAACCAGTTCAAGAAAGTCGATGTTCTACTTGTCAATCATTCCTAGATTACAGAGGATGTTTGCATCGATGCATCGCAGGAAAAATGACATGGCACCATGAGAATAGGAGGAATGCAGAGAGTGTTACGCCATCCTTCGATGGTGAAGCATGGAAGCACTTTGATCGGGTGCATCCGGATTTTGCCGTTGATCCTCGTAATGTACGACTTGGGTTATGCTCGGATGGCTTTACCCCATATATCCAAGCCTCGGCATCACCTTATTCATGTTGGCCCGTTGTTGTTACCCCCTTACAATCTTCCTCCCGAAATGTGTATGTCAAAGCCATATATGTTCTTGACTTGCTCGATTCCCGGTCCATCTAATCCAAAGGCAGGCATTGATGTATACTTGCAACCTTTGATTGATGATTTGAAGAGGTTGTGGAATGGTGTTATGACGCACGATATTTCTCGAAAACAAAATTTTAAAATGAAGGCAGCGTTGATGTGGACAATTAATGACTTCCTGCGTATGGCATGTTGTGTCAGTTTGGGGGACGCATGGGAAGCTTGCATGCCCGCATTGTATGGAGCATACGAAGGCATTTACCTTAAAATACGGGGGAAGTCGTCTGGTTTGATTCCCATCGCAGGTTCTTACCGAACGATCATCAATTTAGAAGGAATAAGAATGCCTTCAAGAAGGGGGCTGTTGAAATAGATGGACCGCCTCCGAGGTTAACACCAGAACAAATTTGGATAAGAATCAGGGACTTGCCAAAAGTGATCAAGTGGGGTTTCCAAATTAGATGGTTACTGGCAATGGCATAATTGGACAAAGAGGAGTATTTTTGGGATCTTCCTTATTGGAAAGATAATTTATTGAGGCACAATCTTGATGTAATGCACATTGAAAAAAATTTCTTTGACAACATTTTCAACACTGTGATGAACGTGCATGGCAAGACCAAAGACAACGATAAGGCTAGAATGGACTTACAGTTGTACTGCAGGAGACCGGATTTGGAGGCGAGACATCGGGATAATGGGAAGATGTACAAGCCAAAGGCCAATTATACTTTGACTATCCAGGAAGCAAGGTTAGTTTGCCAATGGATAAAGGGGCTCAGGATGCCACGATGGTTATTCTTCTAACTTGGCAAGATGTGCTGATGTTATAAAAGGCAAGTTGCATGGGATGAAAAGCCATGATTGTCATGTGTTTATGGAGTGCTTACTTCCTATCGCCTTGATTCGTTGCCCCCCATGTTTTGAATGCCCTTACTGAAATAAGTCAATTCTTCAAGGACTTGTGTTCTCGCAACTTTAAGGGAAGACGATTTGACCAGGATGGAACAAAACATTCCACTCATTTTGTGCAAGCTGGAGAGAATATTCCCCCCTGGCTTCTTTGATTCAATGGAGCATCTTCCGATTCATCTTGCATATGAAGCAAGACTTGGTGGTCCAGTTCAATATAGGTGGATGTATCCATTTGAAAGGTAATTTAAGTATCACAGTTATTGATCTTATTTCATGCATATTAGTTAATTAATAATAACCTCGTCATTTTTTAATAGATTCATGGGCGAGTCAAAACGATCGGTGAAAAATAAGGCTAGGGTTGAAGGTTCGATATGTGCGTCTTACTTACACCGTGAGACAATTCATTTCTGCTCTCATTATTTCAAACACATGGTTTTGTCTCCAACAACTAGAAGGAACGAAACGGAAAATGAAAGTGGAAGACTACCGGAACCTTATCAATTTTTTGGTCTTCCCGGTCGTCATTCCGGAAAGGAGTTGACACATTATTTAACGGAGGCAGAGTGGAACTCAGCTCATGTTCATGTATTGATCAATTGCGCCGAGGTTAAACCATACCATGAGTAAGTATGAGCTTATAATTTTTATTCCTTCGATAGCATATGTCAATTTTCATTGATGTTATCCATATATGTTCAGTTCATTCTTGTCTTCTCGTGATGCATCTGCTCGTACTCATGAAGATTTTCCAAAATGGTTTAAGCAACAAGTAAGTATCTCCCCATTTATCATTCTGTTATTCACTATAATGTATGCGGATAAAAACATATGTCGTTAAACTTTGTGAATAGGTTTACAATGAGGCACCTACTGTCATTAATCAACATTTACGAAACTTGGCTGACGGTCCTCTGACACAAGTCAAAGAATGGCACACATACTTCGTGAATGGGTACAAATTTCATACTCAATCATGGACAGAAGACAAAACAACAATAAATAGTGGTGTTTACGTAAAGGGTGAGCCAGGCGGAGTTGCAGATGACTTTTATGGTGTCATACAACACATATATGAGTTGTCATATCGTTATTTAGACTACCCTAAGAGAATAGTGTTGTTTTATTGTAATTGGTTCGATCCATCTAGTAGAGGCACTAATTTGAATAAAAATATAATATTGTGGACATCCAAATGAGTAGAAGATATCATATGTTTGATCCGTTTATCATGGCACATAATGTGAGACAAGTATATTACGTTCCTTATCCAGCAACTCAAACAGAAAAACGAGGTTGGTGTGTTGCAATCAAGACAAAACCAAGGGGTCGCATTGAAATAGATGTTTCAGAGTTGGATGAGCCATATCAAACAGATGAAATGTCACGTGCAAATGAGGTCATTGAAGTAGAACCAATCTCATGTTTACAAGACACACAAGTTGTAGGGGAAGAAGTGGATACCTCCAGCTTGACATCAAATCAAGTCATTCCGGATGAAGATGTTGAAGAATCAGAATCAACAGAAGATGAAGAAGATGAAGATGGCTATGAATATGACACTAGCTCAAATTCTGACTAACAAATACTTTATTTATTTTAGTGATGTATTTTGTATTAGGTAGTATTGTCATTGTCATAACTTTAAGTTCATTATGATTAGCATCATTTTCCATTATTTACAAATGTGTGTTTGTGCTTACTTTAAGTTAATTATTATCACCATCATTTTCCATTATTTACAAATGTGTGTTTGTGCTTACTTTAAGTTAATTATTATCACCATCAATTTCCATTATTTGCAAATTTGTGTTTTGGTTACTTTTAATTAATTATTATTAGCATCATTTTTCACTATAGACATGGCTGATGGTAAGGGAAAGGGTAAGGCACCTGCTGGAGGGGCACGTCGTCGTGGTCGACCTCGCTTTGTGACACGGACAGTCGATGATGGATTCGTGTCCCTCCCATCTACATCTGTTACACTACGCCCACCGCCCACACCCATGCCTCCACATGATATGGCACCGGCACCCCCACCTGTTGCTCCAGCCACTCGGTTCATGGACACCTCCATTGGGATCACGATGATGCCCACCCCGAGGATTCCGACTCAGACCCCATGCAGACAATTCCGGACAACCAGATGCATCGGGGGTAGATTTACCCATGGATCGGTGATCATCGATCTCATGGTGATGACGAGGAGACTTATGGATATTCCTCGCCTATATCATCGGATGATGAGGAGATCGAGGTTATGTCGGATGGCCGAGTTATTGTTACCCCCGATAGGTAAAGGGTAAGAAAGATCTCAAATATTGTTATTTTATTGTTGAGTGCAGATTTTATATGTATGTGTATTGATTGTTCTCATGTTCTATTGATAAGGTTCCTTCCGTCGAGAAAATCTGCAGAGGCCGTCACGTATGCGTTACATCTCGGTTTGATCGGGCCTGGAAGCATTGGAGTGAGCTTGAGGATCGGGATCGGGATCGATTCTTTGCGGCTTTTAAGGTATTTTGTACTTTTGAATTTACTTCCATTTTTAGTTACTTTTAATGTTTCTTTAGTTTATTATTATCCTAAAAAATATTATATTCTCCTTATTCTGAGGAGAAAGGTTGCTTGGAGAGTAGAGCATTCCGCTGATGTAGAGATAATTTTTCATCAAAAAGCGAGCAAACGCCTCTCCGAGTTGTTGACTAGATATCGGAAAAAGGGACAGGCGTCCAAAATGGTGTTTCCCACCCATTTGGGAGGAGCTATGTGCTTACTTGGGCTACACCTGAATTTAAGAAAAAATCCGCCCAGGCAAAGCTCAATAGGGCCTCGGAAAAGGGTGGGAGCTCGCACACTGCGGCGCGACATCGTGTCAGGAGCATGCTCGACGCCTTGTAAGTTCCAACATCATATTTTGTTAATTCATTAGATGTCCGGCTATTAAGGTAGTGTAACTTCAAATATGAACAAGTTTTTTTTGGTGCGAGGCTAGGGAGCTTGGCCGTAGCGTCAGCTCGGTTGAGCTTCATGCCCGAACTCATACTAGGAAGGGTACCGCGAGTATGTAGATGAGCGTTCTAGACGCACTCGGGTGATTTACATGTCTCTTTGTTGGAAATTATTTTTATTTTATATTTAATAATTATGGTCATTTTGTATGATTATGTGTATCAATTTTAATGACAGGAGGACTATCGTGATAAGTTATCTCGAGTTCGGTCTCGAGCAGCCTCATCTTCCCCTTCTTCCACCACACTTGACCCAGAGGTGGAAGCCCAATTGGAGTTGCGAGGCATGGGTCGATGTTCTTTGGCGGTAAGAACAAGGGTCGCATATATGGTAATGGGAGACCTAGCCAGAACTATCGACGCGGGTGCTCCAAAGCATCTTCACTCAGCCAGAGTCGAGCATCGTCCAAGATTAGGCCTCGCCCGATCTCATGAGTCTGCAGAGATGGTAAAGATGCGACAGAAACTGGCGGCTCAGGATGAGATCAATCGACAATTGCTTACTCAACAAACACGAGATGATGGAGCGAGATAGAGATGATGGCGGCTACACAGAGAGAGCTCATGTTGCGTTTAGGAACCAGCAACCCTCAGCCCACGATCGCAGCCGGGACCAACACCTTCACGGCACCCCTCAGCCACGCCACGGCCACCACCACCGTCCCAAACTGAGGGTCATCAAGATACCAGTGGACGAGGATGATCAATCCTTTCTGATTTTGTTTTGCGGGGCTATAGAGAGGGTTATTAGTTTTTTTGATATTATATTTTATTTTGTATGATACACTCTGTCAAAACAATTTGCTTTTATTTATGAATTTTATTTATTGTTTAAAATTATTATTCATTTATCATAATATAGTCTAAATTCTAATTAATATACAAAATAACTAATATTTATATTAATTTTGAATTTTATATTAAATATTAAATAATTATTTAAAAATACTTTATATTTTAAATAATTAATTAATAAAAAATTACTTTATTAAATTATTTAGTTTTATAAAAATGTGTTGCAATTTGCGACGGCTATTCCGTCGCTAATTTACGTTGATTTGCGACGGTTAGGCCGTCGCTAATTTGTATAATTTGCGACGGCTATGCCGTCGCTAATTTCTCAAAATTTGCGACGGCTAATCCGTCGCAAATCAACATAATTTAGCGACGGAATAAGCCGTCGCTAATTAGCGACGGTCATTTAAGAAACCGTCAGAAACCTTTTGCGACGACCTAACTTGTGACGGATTTATGGCCGTCGCAAATCCGTCAGAAATATGTGTTTTGCGACGGATTTAAGCTTTTTGCGACGGCCTTTGGCCCTCGCTAAATTCATTTTTTCTTGTAGTGAGTGCGTATGAAAAAAATTTAGTTGGAAGAGACAAAACATATTTCAATGATCTCTATGTTTCAAAAGATATTAATTTCTAACTATTATCCGAAAGATATCCATCATGCACCCAAAAAAAATAAAAACATTTTGGAATTTTTTTTTTTCAAGACACCGGATGCATTATTCTTTCATTTAATACTTTCTTTGTTTAGTATTAGGTGGATTAGTACCAGGATATAACAAAACTCAATTATCTATTATGCGGGATATAAGGTTAAGTTTGTAACGGTATATCCTACCTAGATTTTATAAAGTAAAAATTTCAATCCATAAATAATATAAAGGTAGATGTAACATTAATTATTCAATTTAGATGTTACATTCTATGCTAAAATCAATTACGGTGTTAAAATCAAGCATGGTATCATAGGCAATAGCTTGTTAGGTCAAAGCAACCATCACATAAGATGGGGGTGAATTGGGTGATAATAGAAATTTAAAACTTTTACTAAACAACAAAACATAAATCAGAGTTTTTCAAATAAAGAGAGTGTAGATGGATAAAAGAAGATAATTTAAAAATCATCTAACAAAACTAATAACATATTTTGAACTAGCTTGGAAATATGGAAGATAAAGCATTTCACTTGTCTAATTATCTTAGACTAAACATTAATCAATAAGACAACATCTAGCGGATAAAAACATTTGAAAATAGCTTAGAACATAAAGCTTAAAATCAGTTAGCAGAAAACTTTGTTGAAAATACATAAAACAACAAAGATAAGGAGATAAGGGTAGAGAGAAAATAAACAACAAGATTTATCCTGGTTCACTCATATAAACGATGAGCTACATCCAATTCCCAGTAGTAGCTGAGTTTTTCTCCATTAACACATCAGATAATTACAATGAGTAGTCTTTGCACACCTAGCCTCTCCAAGCTCATTGAGTATTGTTCTTAACGGCCTCTCTAGACATTTGCAAGTATTATTTGCACACCTAGCCTATCCAGGCTCATTGAGTATTGTTCTTAACCAGCCTCTCCGATCATTGCAAGTATTATTTGCACACCTAGTCTCTCCAGGCTCACTGGATTTTGATGAAGGTTACATAGAGAAAATCTCACAACACTCATGGAGTGATTTTACAATGAAGTACAGAGATGAGTTCTTCCTACACTCACAAGAGTGGATATATTTTTAAGCACTTCAGAACTGATAAAAGAAATCTCTCATAACACTCACTTGAGTGAATATAGAATGTTTACATTGAGGATGATTTCTGTTGAGATGAAGATGGCGATCAAGTGTAGCAAAAGTAGTAGCTCTAGCAACTCTCTCTTCTTCATCTTCAATGACTTATGTATTTATAGTCTTCAACCATTTAGGATTCGTTAGAGACATTCCCTCAGATGTTGGCTTCAAGCGGAACTTCATTAAATGCAATAGAGTCGTTCTGGGCAGCCATTAATGCAATAGGAACGTTGGTTGTACTCTAACATGAAGGATCGTGATTTTATGCATCGTGATACAGCCATATCAGAGTTGTGCAGAGAGCTTTTTATACTTTGCTGAGTATACTTCCCTTTTCGTGTAAGGACCAGAGGTATTAGGGAATAAAGCATGTTGGAAGCATTCTTCAGCTGGTCTTTGGTTCTGATTATCCAAGGTTGTTTGAGAGAGTAACTTCTGGCTTTTCTTGATAATCGTGAAACTGAGTAAGAGAGAAGGCTTCAAGTCTCTTTCTGGTTCTTGAAATACGATTTTGATAATCCTTATAGAATTCGTGTTCATAAGATAAGTGCTTCTATCTTGAAAATAACCGCGTCTATCTAGCCATTTGAGTTTTCATTTGGGCTAGTAGACGAGCTCCGTATTAAGGACTCAGTAAGTCCAAAGACTAGTGTGGACGAGCGCTTCTGTCACCTTTAGTGGACGAGAGTCTCTGTTACTCTAGTGGACGAGAGCCTCTGTTACTCTAGTGGGACGAGATGCTCAGTTACTTTAGTGGACGAGCTCCATTTGCCATGTCATTGGACGGATACTCCTTTAACTGGTTAAACGTAACCTAGTAGACGAGCTCCAATGCCACGTTATTGGACGAGCCATTCTGATACCTTAATGGACGAGCTCCAAATGCCACGCCATTGGACGAGCCATTCTGATACCTTAATGGACGAGCTCCATCTACCACGTCATTGGATGAGCGCTTCTGATACGTTTAGTAGACAAGTGCCTCTGTCACTTTAGTAGACGCTGGCTTTCATCACTTTAGAGGACGCAAGTTTCTATCTCTTGCGTTTTGGACGTGCGCTTCAATCACTACAGTGCTGGACGTTTGTTTCAATCACTTGCGTTGGACGGATGATTCTCTTATTTAATCTGCACACTCGATAGACAGGTTAGCAACCAATATGAAGGTTTATTAAATCATTAACCATTGTTTAGTTCTCATCAAAACTTAGGAAAATGCAAATTAGACATTTTAGAGACTTAACATAGCTCATCTCCATCGTTTACCGCCTGTTGTGACAATCTTCATGTTTATCGCATGCAAAGCTTGGTATATGGACTTGGGTCCATGGACAGTCTGCTTAACTTCATGTCTGCGTGAACTTGGACTGGGTAAAATATGGGTCCATATAACCGCAATCTTTTTGAGTTCGGTCCATTTAACCCATGGGTTAACCAGACTCAATCCCATTTTAAAAAATAAAATAACATATAGCTAAGTAACACACACATGTCATCCCATTTTAAAATTTTGGGCCAAAATTTGCGGATCCACCCTACACACAACCCCACTACTTTCATTTTCAACCTAAGTGACCTAACCCTAGCAGCAGTAATTCCCCGACCTCTTCTCTTCAGCAAGCTCTCCCCTTCCACCTGTGGCCACCAAGCTCTTCCTCCCTCCAGCAGCTGCACTTGAAATCACCGCGTTCGTCCGCAGCTAGCAAGTCACATTCGTCCGCCGCCATCAAGTAGAGTTCGTCTGTCGCCATCAAGCCGTGTTCGTTCTCTGTATCTGTTCGAGTTTTACAGGTGTTCTTCCTTTCCACATGCGGCCACCAAGCTCGTCCTCCCTCCAACATCTACGCTCGAAACCGTTGGGTTCGTCCTCTGCCAACAAGTCGCGTTCGTCCGCCGCTATCAAGCCACGTTCGTTCTTTGCATATGTTTGAGTTTTGTTGCAAAAAAAAATGGTGATGAGTTCGCGGACAGTCCGTTTAGCCCGCGGACTATGCGGACTGGACGTAGACTCTGCTTTTTAAAGTTCATTTATCATGCGGTATTTTCGGCCCGGTCCGTTTCAGTGCAGACCAATGCAGACCGGACTTAAACGGATTGAACTGGTTCACATACCCAGCTCTTTCGCATGTTCTAGGCCTATATGTGGAGGGAGGTGTTGGAAGTCTCACATCGTCTGTCTCAAATCATGGGTGTGGTTTATATATATATATATATATATATATATATATATATATATATATATATATATATATATATATATATATATATATATATATATATATCTTTTGGGCAACACCTTTAACACCAATTGGTATTGAATGAAATCTAACATTAGAGATAAATTCACTTTAAAACAACAATTTTTCATTATATAGGATGTTTCTTTTAATTTTTTTCCCAGGGGTAGAGCTGAAATTCAATCAGAGGCTGAGGTAAGAGATGACCTATGTATCCATGGCCACCTCCAACTTTTTTACCTTTTATTAATTGTTATTCTATAATTAAAATTTATAGGTTTATTCATTTTAATATTTTAATAATTGTTAATAGTTTTTTATTGAAATGTAGAAAGTCTTTTTGATATCTAGTACTGCTTTTATATCTATTTGCATTTTTATATCTATAATTTTTATATAAAATAACTAAAAAAAATTAATTTCTTGTCCACTTTTTCTATGACTTTACTAACATAATTGATTATTGGACAAAACTTATGTACGATTTTTTGATTGCATATGACGCTATTTTTTATTAAAATAGAATATTTGTAATAGTTGTTACATATATTATGTTTTTATTAATGAATCGTTATATATTTTATGTTTCTATGGGAGAATAGCATCATAAGCGTTCGAAGAAATGTACTCAAATTTTGTCCTAATTTAATTCCCCTATAACACTAGAAAAAACTGCATTTTGTGACTTCGATATTAGGGCCCGTTTGGTGGTCAGGATAAGAGAGACAGTATATGATAAGCTATCGTATCTTGTCTGAAACTGTTGTTTGGTGAGCCAGTAGGATAGAATAAGGCAATCTTGTCACTTATCATATTATGTCCATCTAGTTAAAATTCTATCCCGAGGAGGGTTGGGTTAGCACTCAATAATGAGAAGATAAGGTATTTTTTACGGTAACAAGTAGGATAGGGTGATTTAAAGTATAATAAAATATTAAAATATATAATATATAATATATAAAATAATTAAAGTATAATAAAATAATAATTTAAAGTATACTAAAATTTAACATGATTACCAAAAAATTATAATAAAATATAAAATATTTAAAATAATAAAAATATTAAAAATTAATTTTAAAATTTATTTATTTTTATCACAATGCTAATTTTATTATTTTATATTATTTTTAAAAACTGTAAAATATAAAAAATTATTCTAATAATTTAACTATATGTAAATTAAAAACAAAAAATGAATATTTAAAAATATAAAAAATTAATTTTAGTTAGACAATATTTAAAAAATTTAAAACATTATATGTAATTTTATCACAAGGATAATTTTGTATTTTTATATAAATTTAAATAATAAAAATTATAAAAAAAACTAAATCTAATAAAAGATGAAAGCATTTAGAATAAAAACGAAAAATTTTAAAATTCATACTTAAATTATAATGCTGTCCAGTTGGTTATCTGGTGGACACCAAACGTCGGATAGGATAACAGCTTATCCTGTTCATATCATATCCTACTCCTATCCTGTTCTCTTATCCTATCAGCCCTTAAAGAGAATAGGATAAGGGCGGTGATGAGCCTCTGGTTGACTGGTTTTATAACTAATAAAAACCTTGGCTTTGTGCTAATTTTATATCATTTTTACCCAAATTAGACTTGATTGTCCTTAAGTAGTATTTTGAGTCTGTAAAGTATTTTTAGGTTAATTTAGTTGATTTAGAGTTAAATAAAACACTTATTCTATTTTCTGTTTTCAGGTTAATAAAAGGAAATAATTCTGGAGCTTTCGCCCCGCGAGAAGGATGTTCTCCTCGCGAACCAGAAGGTGACTGTTCCAGAAATTGCCAACAATTCTGTCTCGCCACGCGAACACTTGACTCGCCTCGCGAGTCACCCAACCCTGAAAAGTCAGAGACGATCACGGCTTGCCCGTGTTGAAGGTCACGGCTGTCGCAGTTTTGAAGTTGAAGAGTCTCGCCTCGCTAGCATTCATTCGCCTCGCGAGACTGGAAGTCAGAAAGCATCACGGTTAGGCCCTGATTCTCTTAACGGGCGTAATAAGAAGACCCTTCCAATTCTCGCCTCGCGAATGATATGCTCGCCTCGCGATAAGATCAAAAGTTGCAGACTGTTCGCATTATTCGCCTCGCGAATGTGTGCTCGCCTCGCGAGTCCGCGTAGTCCAGAAGTTGTATATAAGTCGGTTTTAGACAGAACTGAAGGGTTGGCTAGAAAAGTTGGCTAGTTTTAGTCAGAGTAGCTAGTTAGTCAGTAGTTTATTTTATTTTCTTTTCTTTTGTGCTTAAGTTTGTAATGGAGAGCTAGTCTCCTAGATTAATCTACTATAATTGGTTTCCATTACCACACTTGAGGTTCTGTGATTCCTGTTTTCATTTGCTTTTCTCTTTTCAATGCCATGCTATACATTTCTGTTTGTTATTTCAGGAGTGTATAGTGTTGTGTTGATTCATTTCGGCGATGTTATGTTCCTATACATAATCGCGTTTGCTTAATTCGCGTGTGTTCGTTTCGTGTTCGCTTAGTTCACGAAGGGCTTAACCCCGTTTGCTTAATTCGGGAATAGGAACATATATCTGTAGTAGTGGTTTCGCTTGTAAATTGTTGCTACAACCAGGGGGGATTAGAATCTGCTTAGGGCTTGGATTTATATGAACCGATGATAGTGGGAAACCAAGAACAGTAGGTTAATCGTTCTTTAGCTTATTTGGTAATTGCTTTTTATTGCGTTGTTTTTATGTTCTGTTTTCTTTATTTAGTTTTCAATCTCAAAACCCCCCAAATCTGACTTTTACTGATTTTCTGTTAATAACGACAACGCCTAAGAGTCCTTGAGAGACGATACCCGAGTTGTCGCTTCCCTATCTACATTATTTTTGTAAACGCTCGTTCTTTTTGGCGCGTGGCGATAGCGCGACAAAAAATTGGCGCCGTTGCCGGGGACTCTTGTTGTGTTATTAGCAGGAAAAAAAAAGTACTTTTGCTTTGCTGAATTAGTTTTGGCTGTTTTGTCTGGTTACAAATCCAAGTTCCTTCCCATGGATAATTATATGCAAGGTTACATGCCTAATGTTAATTATGAACCACCATGCATATATTTTCCTGATTTTTCTGGTTTAATGCACTGGTTGCCAAGGTTTAGTGGTCTTGCAGGTGAGAATCCGCAGGAGCATCTGAGGGAATTCCAGATTGCTTGTTCTATAATGTTGAGACCTGAAGGAATAACAGAAGACCACATCAAGATGGAAGCTCTCCAGTTCTCACTTGAAGGCGCTGCAAGGGATTGGTTGTATTGTCTTGATGAGAATTCCATCTCAAGCTGGTTTGATTTGAAGGAAGCCTTCCTGTTGAGATACTTTCCTGCCTTCAGAGCTGCATCAATCAGGCATAACATTCCTGACCCGTCCACTGATGAGTACCACCCGAGCTGGGGAACCT
Source organism: Sophora flavescens (assembly GCA_030762895.1). NCBI lineage: Eukaryota > Viridiplantae > Streptophyta > Magnoliopsida > Fabales > Fabaceae > Sophora > Sophora flavescens. The sequence continues at coordinate 33,737,366 of CM061063.1, forward strand.
ATCTAAACCCTTGGTATGGGGACTCACAACTGATGTTACCACTGGCACCACCCCAGAATCCTCCCCAAGCGACCACCTCTGCACCTTCCGAACCTTCACTAGAGGACCTGTTCAAACAGATAACTGCACAAACGGAAGAAATGATAAAACAGATGGCACAACAAAATCTTGAATTCCAACAGAGGATGGAGGCAAGTAATCTTGAATACCAGAGGAGCCAAGCTGAATCTCAGAAGTTGTCCATTCTAATTGACCAAATTGTCGCCAACTCGGCTAAACTGCAAACTCCACATCCCCTTGAAGAACATACAGAGTCACAAGTTATTCTTGAAGACACTTCTGATGATAATGTTGATAATGTTTCTATTGATGAACTGTGTGTTGAATCCCCTGATTCTAATTCATGTGCTGATTGTTATTGTCTTGCACTTGCTTTGTGTATAGACTGTTATGCAGGTTTATTCTGTTCAGGAAACATAGAAAATGAGGATCAGGAGGACATCTGCTTCCCCGTGCTTGAGGATGATGAAGAACCTTTGGAAGTAGATGATTCAATTGAATCAAATGCATGTGTTGAGAGTGATGGGGTGGATGAATTAATTGCTGAATTTCCAGACATTCAGAATTTTACTGATTCAGTCTATTGTGATATATGTACTGACTCTACTAACACTAACTTTTGTGTGGTGTGTGCTGAAATTTCTGCATGTATAGCAGGTGATAACTTTGTTAGTGTAGTGAATGAAGAAAATGCAGAAGTTGAAGCAGCACCAGTAACCTCAGCTAACTGTTTGCCACCTCCCCCTGTGGAACCAAAAGCTCTGGATTTTGCATCCTTGGACTTTGCACCATAGCCAGTCCAAGAGGTTGAACCCCACTTCTATTGGGAGGACTTTATGGACAAAGTTGAGAAAGAGGTCATCTGTGACCCAAGAGGGAGTGAGAAGTCCGCCGCACTCGGCGAGGTCATTGTAATTGTCAAGCATTCACTCCCACATCAAGGCTGCAAGTTAGGGAAGCATGGAATGAACTACCACCCTTTGGCTATCACTTGGGCCTTATGTTACAAGCAATGGGATCCTTGTGGAACCGCCTCAATGAGTTTCTCTGAACCTTGCTCTTTTAATTTTCTTTGCTTGCTTTATTTCTGTTTTGTTTCTAATAAAGCTCCTGAATAATTTGAGAAGCTCAGGAGTTGTGTTAAGTCTAGTGTTGGCAAGTTTGATGGATTTGATTGATTTTTGCATAGATTGATTGCATGATAGTGTTGACTGTTTTCCCCCTAGGATTTGAAATTTTTTTGAAAAATGATCCCCATATGATTGAAAACTGAACTTTGGGATTTTGTTATGATGACATGATTTATGATAAGTTTGGGGTGATAGGGAAGCACACACTAGGGATAGAATCTCTGTCAAACAATTTGCATGAATGTCCAGGTGAGGTTTTGAGCCTCCAACATGTTTTTGACTGTGAGAAAATCACTTTTTACGTTGCACTTTCCTGAATTTGCTTGAATCTCTTTTTGGTTTGCATGATTATGTGTTTGCTTCAGATGATTTAGGCATTTTTCTTTGTAAATAGCTACTTAGCCAAAAAAATAACCATCCCCAATGCATGTTCCGTAGTTAGACCCTTTGAGCCTGATTAGCCTGTTAATTCTCGTTAACCTGATGTTATGAGACTAAAATCTGAAAAACCATGTTAACCCGATCTTAGGATTAGGAGAGCATGGAATCTTGACAAGAGAATGGTTGCAAGAAATTAAGTTTGGGGTGGCTACAAGGTGACGTGTTGTTTGGGATTGAGAAAAAAAAAAGAAGAAAAAAAACAATAAAAAGGTTGGAGCCAAAGGCTTGAAGAAAAAAAAAATGAAAAATGAAAAAAAAAAGAAGAAAAAGAAAAAAAATTTATATATATATATAAAAAAAGAGGCTGTAGTCACCCAAGGCAATTGGAAAGATGAATGAGAAAAGGAACTTGAGTGGAAATTCTAATGTTTTGAAGTGTTTCATGCTCTCTTAGTTCCTAGGGTCTTCAGCCTAGTACCTTTGTATATCCTACCCTTAGCCATGCCCCATTACAACCCATAAAAGACCTTTTGATGTTGCATGCATGTTTTCTGTGGGAATCATTTTGAGATGAAAATCAAATTTATGGGAAGTGTTCTTAAAAGTGAAATTGAGAGAAATGTTAATAGCCTAGACACAAACTGAGCGATTGAGTGAAACACAAATTTCCATTGTGAGGAAGGCAGTTGTTTGAATTTGGTGATCTCCCTCTTGTGTGTAACTTGGATCCCCTGCTTAGATTAATGATTGTTTAAATGATGAAATTCTCAATTGTTTAGAATAAATGATTGTGGGGATTGCTTTGTTTGTAGGGGGGGGGGGGGGGGACGTTGAAGTATTTTGATAAATTGCTTGAAATCTGTTCGAAAGTTGATTGAATCTTTTGAGCTTGCCATGTCTTTAGTCTTTTTAAGTTTTTAAGTTTTAGTTTGCTTGGGGACAAGCAAAGTTTAAGTTTGGGGTATTTTGACGAGCCTCTGGTTGACTGGTTTTATAACTAATAAAAACCTTGGCTTTGTGCTAATTTTATATCATTTTTACCCAAATTAGACTTGATTGTCCTTAAGTAGTATTTTGAGTCTGTAAAGTATTTTTAGGTTAATTTAGTTGATTTAGAGTTAAATAAAACACTTATTCTATTTTCTGTTTTCAGGTTAATAAAAGGAAATAATTATGGAGCTTTCGCCCCGCGAGAAGGATGTTCGCCTCGCGAACCAGAAGGTGACTGTTCCAGAAATTGCCAACAATTCTGTCTCGCCACGCGAACACTTGACTCGCCTCGCGAGTCACCCAACCCTGAAAAGTCAGAGACAATCACGGCTTGCCCGTGTTGAAGGTCACGGCTGTGGCAGTTTTGAAGTTGAAGAGTCTCGCCTCGCTAGCATTCATTCGCCTCGGGAGACTGGAAGTCAGAAAGCATCACGGTTAGGCCCTGATTCTCTTAACGGGCGTAATAAGAAGACCCTTCCAATTCTCGCCTCGCGAATGATATACTCGCCTCGCGATAAGATTAAAAGTTGCAGACTGTTTGCATTATTCGCCTCGCGAGTCCGCGTAGTCCAGAAGTTGTATATAAGTCAGTTTTAGACAGAATTGAAGGGTTGGCTAGAAAAGCTGGCTAGTTTTAGTCAGAGTAGCTAGTTAGTCAGTAGTTTATTTTCTTTTCTTTTCTTTTGTGCTTAAGTCTGTAATGGAGAGCTAGTCTCCTAGATTAATCTACTGTAATTGGTTTCCATTACCACACTTGAGGTTCTGTGATTCCTGTTTTCATTTGTTTTTCTCTTTTCAATGCCATGCTATACATTTATGTTTGTTATTTTAGGAGTGTATAGTGTTGTGTTGATTCATTTCGGCGATGTTATGTTCCTATACATAATCGCGTTTGCTTAATTCGCGTGTGTTCGTTTCGTGTTCGCTTAGTTCACAAAGGGCTTAACCCCGTTTGCTTAATTCGAGAATAGGAACATATATCTGTAGTAGTGGTTTCGCTTGTAAATTGTTGCTACAACCGGGAGGGGATTAGAATCTGCTTAGGGCTTGGATTTATATGAACCGATGATAGTGGGAAACCAAGAACAGTAGGTTAATCGTTCTTTAGCTTATTTGGTAATTGCTTTTTATTGCGTTGTTTTTATGTTCTGTTTTCTTTATTTAGTTTTCAATCTCAAAACCCCCCAAATCTGACTTTTATTGATTTTCTGTTAATAACGACAACGCCTAAGAGTCCTTGAGAGACGATACCCGAGTTGTCGCTTCCCTATCTACATTATTTTTGTAAACGCTCGTTCTTTTTGGCGCGTGGCGACAGCGCGATCAGGCGGATAGAATAAGAGAATAGGATAGGAGTAGGATAGGATATGAGCAGGATAAGCTGTTATCCTATCCGACGTTTGGTGTCCACCAGATAACCAACTGGATAGCATTATAATTTAAGTATGAATTTTAAAATTTTTTGTTTTTATTATAAATGTTTTCATCTTTTGTTAGATTTACTTTTTTTTTAATTTTCATTATTTAAATTTATATAAAAATACAAAATTATCATTGTGATAAAATTACATATGATGTTTTAAATTTTTAAAATATCTTATTTTTAAAATTATTTTTTAATTTTTTAAATATTCATTTTTTGTTTTTACTTTACATTTAGTTAAATTATTAGAATAATTTTTTATATTTAATAGTTTTTAAAAATAATATAAAATAACAAAATTAGCATTGTCATAAAATAAAATAAATTTTAAAATTTATTATTAATATTTTTATTATTTTATATTTTATTATACATTTTTTTAGTAATCATGTTAAATTTTATTATACTTTAAATTATTATTTTATTATTGTTTAATTATTTTATATATTATATATTATATGTTATATATTTTTATATTTATTATACTTTAAATCACCATATCCTACTTATTACCAGAAAAAAAAAAATCACCTTATCATATCCTGTTGAGTTCTAACCCAGCCCTCCCCTCTGGATAGAATTTTAACTAGATTGACAGGATATGATAAGTGACAGGATTGACTTATCCTATCCTGTTAGCTCATCAAACAACAGTTTCAGACCAAATATGATAACTTATCCTATCATGTCTCTCTTATCCTGACCACCAAACGAACCATAAAATCATAGAATGCAGCCTCATAATTTTGGGAACTCTGTGTAGGGGATGTGTGTTTGGAAGAAGTATATATAGGTAGGCTAGATTTTAGATCACCAAGTTTTATTGGTGAAAAAGGAATATTTTATTCTATGTAGAGTCTGGAAGCCTCTTCCCTTCTTTGTTCTCGGATGCATGAACAGCATGAAAATTTTGAGTCAAATTATAGTTTGCCGAAACAAATGAAGTTGCTTTGATATCCGAAGCAAGGGAGAATGGGCGTAGGGATGGCATGTGACCGACCCAGAAATTTTTGATAGTAGGAGAAAAATTAGTTAATAAATAATTTAATTAAATAAAAATATAATAAATATATACAAGCGATAAAAAATAATAAAAAATATACAGGATATAACGTGACTCAATTTTAATGTGAAAACCTACATTCGTAAATGAAAATAGGAAGCAATTTACTAAGTAAAAAAAATGAGAGGTTACCAAAATAATTCACTCACTCCAAAAGATTTATGATAATTTGATACATGGGACAACATTTAAATTTTTATGGAGGCAAAATAAAATTTCCTAAATATGTTAATGTAAAAAACATTTACTTAGTGGGGGCAAATGCCCCCATACAGCCCTTCCTAGGTCCGTCCTGGGGGATGGCAACATGTGGGGTTTGGGTATGGTACTATAGTATCCGTCCTCATACTCACATTTGAAAAAATTACCCGTATCCAGATCTATACATTTGTGGGTAGTAACTTTAGTACCTTTACATGCACCATTTGGGTACCTAAGTACCTATATCTGCACCTGCTACCCGTACTTTAACAGTGAAAAAGTAATAAATAACAAAAGAAAGTTATAACAATTAAAAATGATTTAAAGGTATTTTAAATCTACTCATAAAACAGTATAAATCAAAATATTTAAATAAATAAAAAATCTAAAAAGAAATTATAGATACAACTAGATTTAGAAAGTTAAGAATCTTTACATTAATTTTGTTTTTAAAATTTGTATTATAATCAAAATATATATATTAGTAATATAAATAAATAAATAATTATATATATATATATATGTGCGAGAATGGGACGGGATGTGTATCATATAGTATCCGTACACGTATCCGTATTCATTCAAATTTGCAGATAATTATTCATATCCAGACTCTTACTCATTGTATAAATAATTACTCTATCCATTATGAATAATTTTTATTTTTTGGATACCTGTTCAATAGAGTACAAATTACCACCGTAAACGGGCGTAACTACTAACTAGATAGATGCACGCACTGATGGAAAGTTCTATACATCTATTCTAATATTCTTTCATGACACGAGTTTGAATTTAAAAAAAAAACAAAACTAAATGACCAAATCGATTCCCCATAAAAAAATATATAAAAACAAAAATATCAATTTCATCCTTAAAAATTAATTAAATTAATTCTTTAAAATAATTTGTTGGGGTCAGGGTTTTGAAAACCGGACCGGACCGGCCGATCGGTCGGCCAGGAACCAGGGACCAGTGGTCCGGTCGGTCAGAGGGAAAACCGGTCATGCATTGAACCGGTGCAAAAACCGGAAAACCGGTTCAAAACCGGTAAAACCGGTCATAACCGGTAGTGAACCGGCCTGAACCGGTTTTCTTAAAAAAAAGAAAAAAATTAGTATAAAAGGATTTTGGGTTGGTTTTCCCTATGAAGATGATTTTAACATATATCTTTATATTTATTTAGTTTAATTTCAAAATAATAAAAATTGTGCTTAATAATTTTAGTTGTTATGTTGTTTTTTTGTTTAATATTGTTATAAATATTATATTAAAAATTAAAATAATATTATTTAATTATAACCGGTTCAACCACGGTTCAACCTCGGTTGGACCATTGAACCTCGAACCACGCCTTTCAGGTTCGATGACCGGTCCGGTTTTGTAAACCTTGGTTGGGGTATTTTGATCTCTATTGTGAGCCTTTGACAGACTATTAAAATTCTTGAGGAACATATTTTTTATTTCTCAAGAATTATATATATATATATATATATATATATATATCCATGTTTTTTTAGACCAATTTAGGCCTTTAGTATAACATGATGCATGCGTATAATAATAACATCAATCAATAGTTATTTAGTTATGGATCTACTAACTAATATTTTAAGGATATTAAAAAAATAAAAGTTTATTATAAAAATAAGTTTATTATTTTTCAAAATAAAAAATACACCAAATTTCAATACCAAATTTTTATTTTTAAATTTTTAATCAATATCCTTAAAATACTAGTTAACATTCTCCTTCTGTTAACGTTTTCAAGATAATCGTTGGATCGTTGTAGCCGTTAGGGGTGTTCATCAATCGATCCAATCCAATGCCAACCGCGCTAATCGAACCGAAAAACCGACAACCGAAATAACCGTAAACCTAAAAAACCCGAAATTTTTCATTGGATTGGATCGGATTTCGGATCATATATATAAAACCGATCCAATCCAAATCGAACCGAAATTATTTAGTTCAATGAAAATAATTTGATCTTTATATTATAAAAGTAATTATTAGTCTTTATATTTTTATAAGTTATCATATAGTCCTTGTATTAGAGAGTTTAATTGGTATGTAAATATAATGTTAGTATAAAAACTTTTGTCTTGTTAAACAATTATAAATCATGTTACGAGTGACTTTTAATATATTTAGGACAATAATCAAACATTTATAATGATTTAACAATTTATAATTAGGTGATAGTGTAAAATATCTTTACACATGAGAACGCATATCAATTCATGTATATCCCGTTAAAACACTTATTAGAAATTGTCAATATAATATTTTAAAACTAATTTTTATTTTAAATAAGTAACAAATTAATATGACTCTTTAAATACTCGATCAAATACAAATCGAACCGAAATATTGGATGTTCTTTGATGTAAATAACTATGTAAATATGTATCGATAAAAACTGAATTATCCAATCCAATCCAAACCATATTTGATTGGATCGGATCGGATCAATTTTTAAAGGAAGCAAATCGATCCAATCCAAACCGTATGTTATTTTTATCATTAAATCAGATGACTTTTTTTTACTCAAAATCGATCTAATCCAATCCGCCAACACCTAAGTAGCCGTGGTGTAGCCGTGGTTTTATGTCATGATATGGAAATGTCATTCCGGGTGGCACTGATTAATTAGCCTAACTATTGTAATCATGATTAATTATTGTAATCATAAAACTCAGAAGTTGTCTTGTCCAGAGCCTAGAGCTAGACTGCTAGAGCTTGTTTGAAAGGGTGATTTGGAAAAAAAGAAAAAGAAAGTTGTGAAAACAAAATAATAGATGAAAAGGAAAGGAGGCAAAAGTCAAATAGGTCTTTACCTAAACTGAGATTTGACGGACAAATACATCCTTGTTGATTCAGTGATGACGACAAAATTATGTAATTATTAAGTAAATTGTGTCCCTAATAGAAGTAAATTGAATTGTTAGAATTCCCTTATTTAATTTTAAGATTCTTGTTAATTAGAATCATTTATTAAGAATAGAGCTGGGTTTATACGATTGACTTGATGATTGGGATGATGAAGAGTTAGGGAATGAAGTGATAAGAACGTAAAAAGTTCAAACCTCACTCACTAATAAAATACCAATATTAATATACTAATATTTACCTATAAATTATTTTTTTATTAAGAATTGAACTTTTTTAATGTCTACTACTATGTAATACTTTATTTTCATTAAAAAGTTTCCTAATATTAATTTTAACAAGTACCCTTTTTGTATAAAACTTTATTTTTAATCATATAGCAATCGTACTACTTTCAGACTTGTTGGGGAATGGGAAGAAAAACCAAACAATCATGATTCATCTAAGGTGGTGGTGGATAACAGATTGAATCTTGCAAGGGTTAATTTTCAACTTCGTTATATTGACCTTTCTTTTGATTCCCTTACTAGCTACGTAATTCGTGACAGATTAAACAAAGAAACTATAATTACTACTGGATTACAAATTTCCATTTGTTTGATAAGGTTGGTAAAGATTGGTTCGCAACTTTGAATTTGAAATTAGCACCCCAGTGGATGGAGTGGTATAAAAATAATGACCCCTCGCTAACAAACACACAGATAGCAGGAGTCAAAGCAATGGTAATGATTTAATGCTGTTGACACTTTAATGGTCTTTTGCCTTGACTGACAAGTTACTCTTAGAATTTTCATGAGGTCTAACTCAATTTTAAAAACTAGTTTTTATAAGGTGAGTGATGTGGATAGTCCAACGATCTAGGATAGACTCTGATATCATATTAAAATTTGGATTGGATCTAACTCAATCCCAAAATTTAGTTTGTGAGATAAAAGTTACTCCTTATTTATAAATATTCTTCAGATTATATCATTATTTAACGTCGGACTCTAACAGTTACCATTTATATATGTATGACTAAAGGCCCAATTTAGTCCCTGAGAAAAACAATCGGGTCTGAAATAGTCCCTATCCAAAAAAAAACTATCCATTTAGTCCTTAAGAATGTGTTTACCGGGACAGATTAGTCATTCTGTCAGTTGATCACCTTTGACCGCGGGTTAATTCTTTGACGTGTCGGTTTCCATTTCTCGAAACCAAAACGCATCTTGTTTGGGAACCGAGATTCCTTCTTCTTCCTCCATCTTCGACGTTCCTTCTTCTTCCTCCCAACCCTAGGAATTCCCAACCCTAGGACTTGTTCTCCTCGCCATCATAAACATTCTTCTTCTCCTTCCCTATCCGATTGCTACCCTCGACACTGCGCACCCTTTCCCTCATCAATTCTTATTGAATCCCTAATTTCTATTTCGCCCCCCTTCCATTGTTGGACCAGCGTTAAAATGAGTTGGGTGTCTAACAATGTGTCCAGCCGTGACTATAGTTGGAGTGCTTCCTCAAGCATTGTAACCCCAAAGTTCCCTCATCCATGTTGCATTTGTAAGAGACCCTGTGTCATCAGCACTTCAAGAACACTGAAGAACCCAAACAGACCCTTCTATGACTGCCCATTATATAAGGTAATGAATCCCTTACTTTAGTTCCATATTGGTTGGCCTGTCATCTTTACATTGTTCTTTGGTTTTGGTTCTTGGGAGAAGAAACCACATTGTGGCACATTTGTGTGGGTAGATATATATGAGGCGCAAATGGAACAAGAGAGACTTAAGGAGATGGAGATGGAGATGGAGATGGGAGATGGGAGAATTCCTCAGGTGGAGATGGAAATAACCGAGATGAAAGCAAAGATGAATTCAATGCAAGTCAAGATGTTGCTTATATCCAAAGATGTTGTTTATCTCCAAAGATCATTTGGAGTTGTGATAGGGGTTGTCTTGGTTTTTGTTGTTATGGTTATGATATTTTATGTATGGAAGTAGTGTAAATGTCATGGAAAGTTAGGTTAGTATGTGCTTGTAATATTTGGGTGAAAAAGTTATGTAATCCATGCCTTTTGGCATTTATAATGAAATGGAAATTTCTGTTTTTCTAATCAAAGTTGTAAAAGAGGTGAAAGGTAAATAATACCAACAAAATAACTCCAAAATGTACTTTTCATTCATATGCATTGTGTCAATGGCACCTCTTCTTGTGCTGCATTTTCTATAGGCTTGTTTGGACGCCTTTTCCTAGCAACTTCAGGTCTAGCTGGTCCCTTGCAAGTCTTCTCATAATGTCGAGCTTCTCCACACTTAAAGCACCTGACTTCATACCTCTTTTTAACTTTGTTTTGTTGTCTGCCTGGAGCTTCTTCAGATGCAACATCCTTTCTTCTGTGCTTCTTTGGCCTACCAATAGGCCTCTTCAGTTTTGGTGGTTCAGGTTTTGGGTTGTCAGTTTCTGACCAAAATTCTTTGCTGGGAATTGGGTGGATACATTGCTGATATGTTGCATTAAAGGCTTCCATTGTTAGCCATTGATGCACGTAATCCTCAGGACACTCATTCTTGTAGGCTATAGCTGCTATGGCATGAGCACAAGGCATGCCAGTTAGCTGCCAGTGATTGCATGTGCATGTCTGCTGACTCAAGCTCACTCCAACCTTTGACCCATATCTCTGAACTTCAAACTTCTCATTGTCCGGGTCACTGTCCAGGTAGGTGTCCACTTATTGCTCTCAAGCTTCAGTTTTTCTAGCTTCTTCTCTGCATCTTGGTGGTATTTTTCCTTTGTATGACCCCAACACCCTCATGTGGCCACTATGCCTCCTCATCAAATAACATCGCAGCTCCTCCAAAGATGGTCAAAATTGGTTTTCTCTCTGTACTTGAGTATCTTACTATTCCGGACCTCACACATGTTATTAGTTATGTTATCTACTTTGGGCCAATGGCTATAATAGGCATTCACCCATGCACTTGGCTCAATAGCATTCGGGTAGTCGTATGCCCTTTCATTCGAGGCCTCTTAGTCTTTGCATAGTTGTCTTAAACTCTGCCTCGGTTGTGCTCTTTGCACATTCCCAAACAACCCCACGCAGATCCTTGTCCTTCCCGATTGCTTGATAAAGTTTTTCCAAATGTGAAGCACACGGTTTTACGTGATGTGCACACTGCCATAACCTCCTTAAGAGCAGGTACTAAACCCTGAGCAATGAATATGTTGGAGCAGTTATAATAGGCATAATTCAATATTCTATACATTATTCGTGGGACAAATTAGTCCCTAACAATTTTAAGTGATACCAAGTAAAGTCCCTAAGAAACATGATCGTGAGCCAAATTAGTCCCTATTAACATGCACTACACATGATAGAAACACACTACAAAATATGACAAACGAAAGCATGATTCACGGTAACCATATACCTTCTCACGATCCGATATAAATTTCCATCCATATCTCTCATGACAGCCAATATCCCCTTCCAAAAATGCGAGAAACCACTTCCAATTATCCTTTGTCTCAAGATCCACTACGGCATAAGCTATGACATAAAAGCGATTGTTTGCATCTTGCCCAACGGTAATTGACAGGTGACCACCATAATAACCCTTCAAAAAATACCCATCTAGGCCAATGAGTGGCCTACAACCAGCCTTAAAACCCGACTTGAGGCCCTCCAAACAGATATACAAGCGATCAAACAGTGGGGGGCCTTCCATTCCGGGTGAAACATCCATCCTAGCAGTTGATCCTGGGTTTCTTTTCAACACCTCAGCAAGGTAGTCCCATGTCCTACCATATTGATCTTTTTCTGAACCTTCCACAGCAAGCCTAGCTGCTCTCAATGCTCTTGACAACTTTTTATCATTAAGGTGCACCGTAAACTCCTCCTTGAAAATGTCAAAAGCCTGACTCCTTTTAAGCTCAGGCTGTGTCAATACTCGCTTCTCCAGTTTATTAGCTACCCACTTCTTGGTGGCAGCCTTGTTCTCAAAGACCCTGCAGCAAGTATGATCATCCACCAGAGTCTTCAACTGGTAAATCTTGTCCATGCTATTCCATGAACAGAAAGCAACCCATGGACATTCCTTCACCTTACAAACAGTCCTAGCCCTCTGTTTATCATTCTTCTTCCATACAAATTGCCTTCCAAGTCCAATATTGTAGTCTTTCACAGCATTCTTAAACTCCTCCAAGTTTTTAAACTCCATGCCAGCCTGTAGCCTAACCTGTCCAAATGAGATATCTGAGTTGAACACTGGGAATGTGGGCCTTGAGTTACCCTCGTCGTCAGTAGAGTCTGGGGTTTTCATCTGCTCAGAGTAAGTTTGGTAACCATTCTTCTCAAATGAGTTGATGTCACAATTTCCAGCCCTCTCACTATCTAAAGATAAGATAGTGGGGGCTGCCCTATTCCCCTTCATTTTTCTTTTTTGCTTCCTCGTGTAACCTTCATCACTATCACACGTCGGACACTTGGAGGAGGCCTATAAGGAGAATCTTCCGCACTTTGTCATAGTCATCATCAGTCACCAAGTCTTGAATGAAGCTTCAATTAGTGTAGAACCATTTGCACGAACATTCTCCTCCACCTCATCCTGGATCAACAAAGAGCGCATCTTGCACACCTAGAACCAGGATGCTCAAAATACAAGTGCATTGTGTAATACTCTCCAGACCTTGTACTCCATAGCAACCTCACACATGCGATTGATGTCATTGTCTCCCTCAACTGGTCTTAAACCAGTCACAAAATCCTTACGACCCGGATGCATCCACCACATAGCCTTGAAGTCATGGTACCCCAAGTTCTTGAACATCACCACCAAATCAAAATAGTTGACTAAGTCAACATCAATTGGTGGCATGGTGTTGACCCTCCCATCAATGTATTTCAGTACCCCATCCTGCCTTATGACTTTCCTCCATGGTGAAAGAAGAAGCGAATTTGTGTAATCATCTGCAAACAAGAAACAAACAAACAACTCAGCAGAAGTTAAAGGGACACCCAACACATGGGCCCACACAAACGACACACAAATGACACACACCCAACACATTGACAAAGGACCACATTTGTATGTAAAATAACCATTCAACAATCCAAAAATGGATAAACAACGAAGAAGGGACCACAGAAACATCAGACCCACCCATGCATGCATGAGAAAGCCAAAATCAGCAATAACACAAACCCTAAACCCTAACACTCGATTCTCCACATTTCAAACACGAAAAACCCAAAAGCATAGAGATTAGGGAAGAATAAGAAACATTACCTTCAGAAATCGGATTGATTCACACGATTCTTCACCCTTGAGCTAGTTGGAAGACGCGAACCCCTTCACTTCTTCTCCTTCTTGTGGTCTTTCTTGGCAGAGCAAATGTGAACGAAGCTGGAGGAAGAAGAAGGAAATTCAGTTCCCTCGGGAGGAGAAACGTCGAAGCTGGAGGAAGAAGAAGTTCCCCTGGGAGGAGAAACGTCGAAGATGGAGGAAGAAGAAGGAATCCCAGTTCCCAAACGGCATGCGTTTTGGTTTTTGAGAAATGGAAACTGACACGTCAACAATTAACCTGCGGTCAAAGGTGGTCAACTGACAGAAGGACTAATCTGTCCCGGTAAACACATTCTTAAGGACTAAATGGATAGTTTTTTTTGGATGGGGACTATTTCAAACCCGATTGTTTTTCTCAGGGATTAAATTGGGCCTTTAGTCTATATGTATTTTGCTCTCTCAAGTTAATCTTGTGACATGACACCATTCATCAGCTATCGGCAAACGCCCTGCAATTTCATGATCACTAATATGTCTTTTTGTGCCATATATTTTACGTCAGAAGAACCAGTTTGATTGATCAACAGGCCTAAGTTTGACTCTTTTTCGTTCAACAATTTATTGAAAGAAAAAGAGGAATGATTTTTATATATTAAAATAAAATATTATTTGATTTTTTTTTTGTTTTTTGGTATATTTTTTAGAAGCATTTATATAAAGAACATAAAAATTAAGTGAGAGATAGAAATAAAAATATACAATATCATATACGATGTTTAAATTTTATATTCAAATATCATAACTCAAAAAAAAAAAAAATGGTAGCCCTAGGTGTATACGAGAACTTGTAATATATTTTTAGAGTATCATCGTGGTTAGTTTTTAAATTATTTATTTTCATATAATAGTATTTTATTTTGATTAAATGGTGTGTATAATTATTGAAAAGGAGAAAAACTACGGACCCGGATTCGCTCCAGCGACAGGAGCATCTTGTCGTTGCCCTGGGCAATCGAATCATCCCTATGGGAGCAGGAGCAGGAGCAGCTGGTCCCATCCTCCACTTCGCAGCTAGACCGTCGGATCTTATAGGAGCGGCACTGGACAGGAGCAGCAACAGAAGCCAATCTGTTTTTGAAAAACTACATAGGAAAGCCAGAATTATGTTTCAAAAACTTTGTTGTTAAAGTGAAAATCTAAAACGGAACTATCTAAAACAAAGCATGTATAAATATAAAGATCAGGGAGATTTTACTATGGGATCCTTGCAAAATAAAAAATTGTAAAAAAAAATTGCTGAAAATATAGAAGATACCATGTGTCTCATTGAATAGATAGAGATTGTGCAGAAGTAACTAGATTTCGTACTCTCATTAAAAAAAAAAAAGATTTCGTACTCTAACTTATTGGGATTGATTATCTAGGAAGAATTAAACAATTCCATGCCAAATATTATAGATATTATGTGTTATATATAATTTTTGTCATTGACCAGGAGTATCCCATTGGAAGTGGGGACTAATCTCCCGTGGGGGAATGAATGACAACTGAAAGCGGGGAACTCCCTCCCAACAAAAATTTGCTCCATATGCAAGAGTTGGCGGATTTGAACCCCAACCATTTGGTTAAGGGAAACAAGTCCACCATCACATCTTGACCTCTAGATTGATAGATATTATGTGTTATATAATTGAACTAGAGTATTTTCTCGTAGTGCACATGCTGTTTTTGTTGCACATACTTCCATATACATATGTCATAAACATCTGTACATGTGATATATATATAATTTAGAGTGTTAATATATAATATTTATAAAAAAAATGAAATGAAGTTCAATATGATTAAAGGATAAAAATGACATAAATATAAGATGATATGAGTACGTAACTAGCTTAACTTTTATTGAAAATATGATCGTTTTCATGGTCTAAAATCAGATTTGATTTAGTAAACAATTAAAGCATAAATTCAATGATAAATTATTGATTGTCTTAGGAGTCTCATTAATTTGATTGTAGTCCCGCGCGTTTTCCGATGAGGACATGAGGCCCCTACCCAAAAAAAAAATGATGAGGTCATGAGGTTCCCATGATAGTATATTAGCGCGATAGGGCTTTGTTGGGCCATTTTTAGATAAAATGGGCGACCAACCTAGAGCGCCAAGTCCAAACGAGAAGCAACCATACCATTATTACTTTATGGTTTAATGAAATTTTTAGTTTCCGTAAAATAGGGTCGTTTTGAAATTAGTCCCAAGAAAGTTTTTTATTGGGTTTTGGTACGTGTATTTTCAAAGTTTTTGAAATTGGTCCCGACCGTTAGTATATTCCGTTAACTTGCTGACGTGACTATCCAAAAAAAACTATCCATTTAATCCTTAAGAATGTAATTACCGAGATACATTAGTCCCTTCTATCGTTGACCGCCTTTAACCTCCGTTAAACTGCTGAGGTGACCCGTTATGTTGCTTATGTGGCCGTTACGAAACTCCTACGTGGCCTTTTTTTTCACCTCTTCCCTATCAAAACGACACTGTATTGGCCTCCCACCTCTCATATTAAGCTTCTTCCTCCTCCACCTTCTATGTTTCACTGATAGAAACCCTAGGACTTCTCCCTCTCCATTATTAACCTTCATCTTCTCCCTCTCTTCTCTGATTTCAACCCTCCTCACTGCACCCCCCTTTCCATTCGAACTGAAACCCTAACTGCTCATTCTTCCCCTTTCCGTTCTTGGACCAACAACGAAATGAGTTGGGCATCTAAGGATGTGTCCACCCTCTGCTGGTCCCACTGCTTGCTGAGCATATCTTGGAGCCCTATATGGCCTAACTGGAGGTGATGGTGGGCATATTGATTTCATTCCCACTGCTAAAGAAGGACTTTGGGGTGAAAGGAGGTGAAGTGAAATGTGGTCTAACTTGAGCACGTGGCCTGATAGGTGGTGGCCTTATAGCTGGTGGCAATGGTGGTGTTACCTGATAACTCATTTCTTGAAATCAGACAGATCAAACCAGTGAAGAACATACTACATCATAAATTTGTGGGCCAAATTAGTCCCTATCAAATCAAATTGTTTAGTAACCCAAACTAGTCCTTTACAAAATTCAGAGGGGACAAATTAGTCCCTTGTGGCAGTGCAGAATGTGTTGTCCGGTTTCCTTGAACTGGTTCTTGGTTTCCTTGAACTGGTTCCTGAGTCTGAAACAAAAAAATGTCAATTAGTAAGAAAATTACTGATGGCTAGCTATCAAAACTTTGTACACCAATTTACCTGTGTTGCATTTTCTTCTTGAGGCCGTGATTGTGTCAATGACACCTCTTCACTTCTTCTCCTTCGTGCGGAACTTCTCCTTTCTCTGCAGAGGATAGTGAAGGAATGAAGCTTAAGGGTTTGGCAGAGACGACCCTACACATTTAAACCCCCCACTAACGAAACGACATCGTTTCGTTACTCGCCCCTCCCCTGAATGCATGTGTTTTGGGCCAAAGGATTTTTGTCTTTTATTTTTAATTTTTTTTATGTTAATTTCCATGCTGGACTACAAGTAACCAAGGGTAATTGACAACTCCGCAAAAAAATGAGTCACGTAAGTGATTAACCGGAGATCAAAGGTGGTCAACTAACGGATGGATTAACGTGTCCCGATTATTACATTATTAAGGATTAAATGGATAGTTTTTTTTGAATATGGACTATTTCAGACCCGAGTGTTTTTCTCAGAGACCAAATTGGACCTTTAATCTACATTCTCTGCTCTAGTAGTGGATAACAATTAATATGTTACATGATGCAGCTGCCAAGCATTATGCAAGTGCTTTCTAACGTTAATGCTTCAAGATTGGCATGCCTACACTTCATTAACAAGCCATATCGAAAAGTGGAACATGTAAAGGTGTAAACCACCATGATAATTCCTATGACCTCAGACCAACTCTCAAAATCAGGATATTTTTACATCTCGCAGAACCCTTGCAGCCATTGAGCCAAACCTTCTGGCTTCCCACTCACTGAGCTTTGCATTTTGGGGTATTGGCTTACTGTGATCCTCAACATTTTCTTCATCAACACCAGATCCTTCTACAACATGGTCTTCACTGATTTTGTCCTCAATACCAATTTCAACATCAACATTTTCAGCCGTCGCCTTACTTGAGTTCTCTGTGCACTCTGCTGAATGTTTAAATCCCATAATGAAGAGTTGAATGCTTGGATGTTGAAATGTTTCATCCATCTGCTCGAAGAAGATTTTAGTGCAACTTCAAATAGTTAAACAAACTAACTTATAAATGTAAAATAATGTTGCTAATCCATGACATGCATGTAGATTGTAGTAATAGTCAAAATACAAAAGAGCATATAGCATGCATACCTTGGATTTTGAAACAGTCTTCACGTCGAAGTTTTGTTTCCACATCTGAAGCATCTTCTCATGGACACAGGTTGAACGGATCTCATAGCCCAACTTCATCGACAAATTAGAAAGAAAAAAAAAAAGTGAATTATCCAACTCTACTATAAGAAACAAGTAAATAAATTTATTATAGAAAATTTGGACCACAAACCAAAATTGTGGTCCTAGGTCCAGATAAAGCAAGTACTGTCTGTAATAGTGGCTCCAATAGATGTTCTACATAAACCTTCAATGGAATACAGCAAAACAAAAGGTAGCACGATGTTAAATTGAGGGCAGAATGACATTTAAATGACAATTAATAATTTGTTAATGAGGAAGTCATATCCCCTCTACTCTGTACACAGAAAGGCCTGTTTAACACTTACAACGTCAGTGCCAATAATGTAGTCAAATGGAGGACCAACAGCCTTAATGTGACTCTCATCTCCCCACTGAAGCTCTGAAACCTTGATTGAACCAAATGACTCTACAAATAATGAATTTCCTTGTAAGACACTACCATCATTCAAATCCATAAAACAAAATCACAAAAGACTAAGTACAAAGCCCAGATTCAAAATATTGAATCCGAAGGGGGAAAAAACCAAGCATATATGGCAATAAGAATGGTTCAATAGTTTCTAATCACACCAGGATTCTTCTGCATGATCCTTGAAATATTGCGTTCAACGTTTCGCTGTAATAATGGCAAAACCTCGTTTTGGTCGGTCACTACAACATCACACCCCAGCAAAGCCATGCCTGCAAAGGAAGTAGAGAACAAACAGGGCATCACCTAATTAAGTACAGAAGGCAGGGTAAAGCTGCATCAATTTCAATCAAGGAGTCCATACAGGCACAGTAAATTAATTCAGTAAGCACATTTTTAACAATGATTTGAAAACTCACCAAATCCAGAAACACCACAGCCAGCTCCAAGTTCAATCACACGTTTTCCTTTAAGTTTAGCAGGGGAGAATCTTCCCTTTCTGCAATTCCGTTCCTGAAACAATATAAGATGCACCACACGGAATTAAATAATGGGAATTTATAAATATTTCAAGGTTACAGAAACCAGAGGCAATCTAAAGAGCTTCATGAATTAGTTCATCCTCTAGTATGAAACGATCTAATTCAACTTAAGATAAGATGAAGTCCTCAAAGATGAGAGAGAATGCATTTTCTTTTGATTCATGTCACATAAGTTTTATCTCTTCCTAGTTCTCAGTACTTCCTGGAAGCAAAAAGATATTGGCAGCAAAGGTGTGCTCTGCACCTTCATGTCAAATTTTATTCATGCGCTGATTGTAGATGAGTTCAAGTCAAGGGCTTATCTATAATCTATGTGGCCATCTAGCCCAAAAAAAAAAAGACTTTATTTGGTAAACAAGAACCCGAAATACTTGGGAATCTAAAGAATGATCCGGCTAAATTCAACAATTATATATTAAAAAAACCAAGACGTGACAAAATTTTATGTTAATGAAAAAAGACAGGACATTCCAGAGCATGGGAGGAGGATACACGACTTACAAGAAACTTGACAAACACAAGTGATGCATCCCATACGGTAGTTCCTAAGTGCTTGGAATTGGGATCCTAATGAAAACAGAATTGGCATTGTCAGAGATTTTGTAGATACAAAAGAAAAAGGCAGCAAACATTAAAAACATCAAAGAGTATCAATCTTCAACAAAACTATTTCAAGACAATACCTAGAAGCTGAAGCAATAAGAGAACATCTTAAATCAACATATAAAATTTGTAAGGTGGTTCATTTCTAGTGCATTTTGGCATTCCCAACATCTAATTGCTTCTTCCTTTCTTTCCAAAGATTTTCAGAAGACATACTTATCAAGCAGAAGAATAAAGTCACTGATGCACGTTGAAAGTCTTTGGCGCTGATAGGTAAACCTCTAGTTAGTTAGTAGTGGGTGAGTTAGGAAGAAACAAGGCATGTTGCCTATAAATAAGAGGAGAGATTGAGAGAGGGATATCTTGTCATTTTGGAAATAGTTGGGGCCTTTGGGCAATTGGGAGGTTGCGAGCCTCGAATATCTGCTATATTTTGTAATCAAGGGGACATTCCCCCTTTCTCTATAATCTGAACTGGTTTCTATCAGGTACCTATGGAGCATAATCATTCTACTCAAAATATCCTTCACTGTGATGCATTAAGGTTTTGGATTCGAGTTTTCAGTAAATGAAGAAGGTCGTCTCCTTTACTTAAAAACAATTGACTCGAGAGAGTCTCTTAAATGAAATCTTGACGTGGCTGACATGAACTGTATGAAATAAGGTAAACCTTTCGCTGCTAAAGAAAAATGTATCTAGAATTTGCTAAAGGTACAAAGGCTTTGCCTGCACATTAAAATACTTGCATCAAGATTACATAACTCATGTTCCATTAGTCTATTGCAGAAAAGAATACCTTCCCCAAAGCACCCTCCACCAGGGGCCACGACCAAATATATATAAGATGAAATAATAATAAAAAAATTAACTAACATATACCAACAAATTATATGGAATGAATTTGATATATAATTAGGATTTAATTGGTATGTATTGTCACTGTAAAAAAATTATACTATTAGCCTATCAAAAATTGACACATCATTAAAAATATTTGACTCTTATCCTAACTATCTTAGACGTTATCCATACCATAATTTATGATTCATTGACAATTTAAAAAACTTTACACTAATAATGCATACCAATTAAACTCATATAATAAATAATTTAACATAATATAAATTACTCAAACATATTTATTGTCAACTTAAATACTACAATATTTGCTTAGTTTCTAACATGAATTTAGTAGATGGTTTGCCATTGGTCCTTTGAAGGGTTGAATTTAGGTAGATTATATATATATATATATATATATATATATATAAAAGAACTTTGAAAACTTGGGGGAGGCCATGGCAACCATAGGCCTCCCCCTCCCTCCGCCACTGCCCTCCACCCTTCAAAAAAGGATAGTTTTGAAAACAATATACTAGAGAAACATATATATACCTGAGAAAATTGCAACTCATGGCCCAAGACCTCCAATGGCATCTCAAACGTGGTTGGGGAATTCAACCTGGTAAAACAATAATAAAGAATATACAATAATATTAACCACTATAGGTTCTGCATTTACAACTGCTAGTTACTTTACAACAGATGTATTGAAAGATATCAACATATGTTTTTCCTAAAAAGAAAAAAGAGTTTTAGTTTTTAGTTTCCTTGAGAAAGTTGCATCCAATTATCAACTCAACAACATAATGGCAAGCTAAGGGCAGGAAAGAACTAATCCCAAGTGGCCACTGGGTATCAAAATTCAGTGAAGCCCATTGCAAGAACACTGCAGACAGATAAGTGTGTTCAAAGGTATTGAAAATTTAACAAATTCCATCAAGTCATAACAATTTTTACTACCCATCATAACAGGAGAAAGTCAAAGCTGAGTAGCTTATCTTAATGGAAGAGGAGCAACAGAAAGTCAGAAACAATCAAGTACCATGGATAATAACTTTCAACCTTAATCCACACCAAAAAAACAAATAAGCTAATGATTCAATCAACACTCAACAGATGCTACAAGCGTAGGCAATCTCTTGACGCCTTAAATTAGAAAAGATATCCATGATTCTGTGAACATTGCAATTTAGTCTTAAATGCCAAGTTGAAGAATTACAAGCAGGCATAATATCACATAACTAATGATCAATCACTACAACCAAAATTGCAGTAGCAATACTAATAAAAAATCTTCTAAAGCACATTTGTTAATATTACTGTAAAAGTTAAATATATATCAGATTTGCCACAAAAGATGCAATTTTTTTTAATAGACAAATGATAGTGTTAATGCTAGTATTTTGTTAGTAGGTGGGTTTGAACCCTCTCCCTCCTTATCACTCCACCCCTTTAACTCTCCCCGTCGCAACCACCAAGCCAACCATCCTTTTAACTCTTTTGGGATGCAATTTAGTTGTTTTCAAAAGAAAGACAGAGAGATCAGAAATATAACTGGATTAAGAAAGATACCTGTCAGGTTCCATAATATCAGTCTGCCAAAATATCCTTCACACCAAAGACGAATCTAAAAGCCTATCTCCCACCTAAGGCCATATTTTGCTCAGAATCACTGAAAAAAAGAGCACACTTGTAAGAGGGGATCAATAAAATTGAAGCACCATGATTATTTCACAGAATTTAACTCCCAATAACTTTAAGTATGACGATGCCTTTTCTAACCAAAACCCTAACTCGTTGAATTCATTGATAGAAGTTGAATCCCATAATTCCTAACTCGTTTTAACCAATTCAAAAGATGAATGATACAAATAAAAATGAAATGAGAGCGACCCAAAAGCATTAAAAAATAAGTGTAACGGAAAATGAGGTTGCAGATTGAACCGTGGTGAGAGGAATGCGAACTGATTCAACAGGATGCTTTATGGTTTGCACTTGCAGTGACAGCAGACATCCAGTCCAGCTACAACTTCAACTTCAACTTCGGAGCAATTAAGGTTACACCGCTACAACTTCGAATCTTTTCTTCTGCTCTTTATTTTCCTTTTTTTTTTTTTTTGCTATGGCATCAGAAAACAAAACAAAATAAAAATCACACTATCACGGAACTTGGAAAAAA
This sequence comes from Sophora flavescens, assembly GCA_030762895.1. NCBI lineage: Eukaryota > Viridiplantae > Streptophyta > Magnoliopsida > Fabales > Fabaceae > Sophora > Sophora flavescens. Next base: position 33,759,823 of record CM061063.1, read on the forward strand.
AACACGGAACATGCCTACAATTTTTTAGAGGATTATTGTTAAATTAAATGTTAATAGGATTTAACATTAATATTTTTTTTTTGATAAATACTGATTAATATAAAATTTTTACACCAACAATCAATTATATCTTTGACTTTTGATATAAATATTAAGAGGTTAATATTTTTAATGCCATAGCTGTATATGTGACAATGTAAAAATATGAGACACTTATAATGCATTAAAATTTTAAGCTTGACTTGGTTGGCATCTTCATTGGAGTTACTTTTGGATTGTTTAATAATAAAATATTATTTTGATGTGATACATGTGATTTTAGATTGCTTTAAATTGGAGAAAGTTGTTTATATAAACAATTATTCATTATGGGTTGCTTAACATTTGTGTGTCTAAATGTAGGAGGGAGAATATAGAATGTTGAAGAGAAATAGAAAATATTTGTGAGTTAAGTAACTTGTTGGTAGAAACTCTTATTGAAGTGAAAATTGATTGGATTGCTTAAAATTGAGGTGACCCACTTAAAATGATAAAATGTGTTGCTTATATGAATAACATCGGAGATGCTCTCAGAAAGCAAGTGTAACATTATTGTCCTTCAATTTGTGAAGTACTTAATTTCAACAATTCACTTTTTCTATATAAAAAAAAGGGACGACGAATATGTAAATGGGTCTGGATCCTCTCAAGTGGTATGACGGTTAGTTTTAACCATAATGTTGTACCATGGATATGTTTTTCCTTTTAATGAGTTGTGTTATTTGGACATCAAATTTTAGATACGGTGTGTGACACCATATATATTTATTTCTATCTGTCACTTATTTTTTATCATCTTTTGTATGCATCCATATCGAAAATACACAAAAAATAAAGGAGACGTCATATGATGTCTCAATTTGTTGTTCAAAAAACATATCCCTAATCTCATGGTAATGTAGCTCTCTCGAGCTGATACCACCCATTAAATTTGTCGGGAGAGAAAATTGGGGGACCGGACCGGTCCGGCCCGACCGAACCGGACCTTGGCCGGCCCGGTCGGTGCAAAAAGCCCTATGGTGAACCGGTTCAAAAACCGGAAAACCGGTTCAAAACCAGTCATAATCGGTAGTGAACCGGCCTGAACCGGTTTTCTAAAAAAAAATATATATAAAAGGATTTTGATCATCCTAGCCAAAATCAATTCTTTTGTTTTCTAACATATGTGGGCTGGTTGTAGATTTTGGGTTGGTTTTCCCTATGAAGATGATTTTAACATATATCTTTATATTTATTTAGTTTAATTTCAAAATAAAAAAAATTGTGCTTAATAATTTTAGTTGTTATGTTATTTTTTTGTTAATATTGTTACAAATATTATATTAAAAATTAAAATAATATTATTTAATTATAACCGGTTCAACGACGGTTCAACCTCGGTTGGACCATTGAACCTCGAACCGTTGCCTTCACCGATTCGATGACCGGTCTAATTTTATAAACCTTGGTTTGGATAGGTAGATTTTTAAAGGAGAGAAGAGATGAATAAAATGGTAACTTCACGTTTGCGAGATGCAAACTTGGGGAGAGAGAGAGAAAATTAAGTATGGGTCCCGTGTAAATAAAATCTTCTCTTAGATGAGATGAGAACCGTACAAAAGAGAGAAAATTATTGAAAAAGACTTATTTAACCCATTCATTTTGTTGTTTCTATTACACAAGTCGGGATAAATATGTTTTTACAATAAATATCATTTTTTTTTTCTGTATATTTTTCTATCCAACCAAATAAGTAGAGAGAAAACTTAATTTTTATTTTTCTTCTACTTCTTTGAATTTACTAACTTTATTTAAATTAAATGCTCAAAATCCCATCACATGCTAAAAATTCCTAACTCCATTTTAGAGTCTTTGGCTAGCTTTCACAGCCTAACATGACGTGACAATTGAATGAATCCTTCGTCTGTTCGCCACTCACTTACACTGAATATGTTTATTCAACAATTAACAGTTGCTTGCATAAAATCAGTCAAATGTTATGCACGATTTGTTAATGCATGCAGATGTTTAGCTTATAGGAATATCCTTCAACGCACAGTGCTCAGTCACATGGATATATAGAAGAATGGATAATAGGAATATGAGAAGAACTTCAGAAAAAAAAAAAGTTATTTTATTTAATTCCACCCTCCACATATTATAAATGAAATCATGTACACAAGAAAATATGCAAGAGGAGGTTGATTTTGTTTTGAGGTGAGAGTGGTCTGCATCAAGTTGGAGAGACATGATCTCCTACCCTTGTCATGGTTAGTTTCCCTTCCATCCAACTAATCAGCATCTGAAGTGCAGCTTTTGGTTGATCCATAGGGACCATGTGCCCAGCCCCATGTATCTGTTGTATCACAGAAATAAAAAGTTAGCAAAAGTGGAATTAACAATGTCAGGATCATATATCAAGAAAACAAACCTTGAGGAAAGTGAGAGGTCCATGGGTTTTCAGCTCTCCTGCCTCTGCACCATCAACCAAAAATTTGGTTGTGGGAGATGCCCCAAACTCCTGTTGACCTGACCACTGCATGGCATGAACCCACCTTGAATTCCCTGCCAAATCACAAACACATCAAGAATGCAAACTGACACATTCTTTGATTTATGTCCCCATTTTTATTTATTTATTTATTATTTCTTCATTATTTTTTGACAAATTTATGGTGTGCCGCACATGATTGATAATGTTTGGGATGTTTTATTTACTATTGTGATGTTTTACATGACTTTTGTTTAAAAAAATTAAAATTAAGTAGACTTACCAAGCCAATTGCATAAGAAATCTTCTTCCCCAGCATAAACAAGCATCTTAATTCCATCCTCAAGAAGAGCAGGAATACCCACTTCTAAGTTTCTCATCCAATCATCTATCATAGAATTATACACTGTTCTACTGCATGGAACGAACTCTATGTTCCCCACACCTAAAGCATCCTTCACATTTTGGTCGTTTAAATATGTCTGTATATTTGAGAAGTCAAAACACACCCCTCCCCTCGCAGCGCTTTCTGATGTCATAGTACTGCAATTTGCATATATTAGCATAATACAGTAAGTACACTTGAATTGTAGTCACTATTTTCTCAAACAGTTATATATGGTTTCTTACATTGATGTTGCCCGTGATAGAAAATATCTTCTGGAGTATGTCACTGCAAACAATATATGAATACGCGCAAGTATCGACACCTACAGTGGCTGGCAAATTAATTAAAAGTGTCAAGTGTCAATCAACAAAAGCAATATACTATGTATCTGTGACTAGCACAATAAATAAATAAATTGTAATAAAAGGATTTCTAAGTGAAAAGAAGTTGTACCGCAAGTTTTTATGCTCTGCTCACACGGTGGGATCCTCAAGTTGATAACGTCGTAATCAGTTTTTGAAATTAATCCCGTGTCTAATGCAAAGTCAGTATATGCTTGATACTGAATTTCGGGATTGGTTAACCCGTTCCCAATCGCAAAGCCCTGTCATTATATGGGATCAAATTAATGAATCAATCCATGCAAGACAAAACAACTAATTAACCTTTCATAGTGATAATGTAAATTATAAATAAGAATTAAGATATATTATAAAACCTTAAGATTGATAATAATTCCTTGGTTTTCTTTATTTCCTTGGTGAATCCTGCTTGCAATAGCTGGAATATAGTGTCCAGCATATGATTCTCCAGTAATATAAAAGTCATTCATAACGAACTGAGAGTGCTCCTTATAAAATGCCTGTCATTATATATAGTAGATCATATATGTGTATATATAAAACATATACTCTTAATTAACAAGCATGGCTTTTCATGTTTAGGGAATAAAACGGTATTACCTGCAAGAAGTCATACAAATCATTGCTAACACCCCCTTCATCATGGGGAATGTCACTAGCATCAGAAGTGTAGCTGAAACCTGTTCCTACGGGTTGGTCTACAAATAGAATATTTGATGCCTACAATACAAGTAAACACATTAATTGTTGATGGCTTGATGCCAATAAACAAAGTTGGTTTATGTGGAAAATAATATTGTGCGAGATAGAAGGGAAGGGAAATGGATTGATACCGTGTCCCAGCCATAGTCATTCCATAAAGAGAGACGTTGTTAGCAAAGTGAAAAGGACCATTCTCGTAAAACATGGCTATTTCACTGCCGCACCCTGGTCCTCCACTCAGCCACATAACAACTGGCTCGTCCTTACTCTTCCTGGATTCAAAGAAAAAGTAGAACATCCTGCAAATCATACGCCAAAATATGAGTCTTATTATTTCTGCAATCAAATTCAACATTCAATATTTTTTTTATTTTGACATACTTATTTATTATTATTACTAATACTAATTACTAATGTAAGTGTGTAACATATATAGCCCAGTGATTTTGGGCCAGATTCTCCCCGATAACTCTATATGGGCCAACAGCATTTGTCACTAATCGTCCGGGCCACCCGTGCAACAGTCTATCTGGGTTCTGTTCTGTGGCAATTCTTACTAGATAAATGCTATTGCCATTTTTTATTTATCTATTCATATTTTTGTATTAATAAATCATAATTTTATTTTTATTTATAAAATTATCATTTTTTATAAGAAAAATTAAAATTATATTTTATAAAGTTATCATTGATTAACGAGAGTGTGAATAAACCCCTCTTACAAGTTATTAATTAGTTACATTATTTTTAATTATTCATTAAAGTTTTAACATATTAATCTAAAATCTTGTTAAAAAAAACTTATTAATCTAAAATAAATCACAAATGTGATTTCTTAAGCCCTGCTGTTACTTTGGAAAAATCCCAACTAAAAAAATAGTGGGTAAACCAAATTCCAAGACCAGTTACTTGTATAAATGATTAAAGGCTTGAAAATTAATTTAATTCATTACAAGACATTTAAGTATTTTAATTATCCTCTTGCCTACTTTTATCCATATCTATGAATTCGAAGTTTATTTTACCAGAATTATGAAATTATTGAAATTTCTTGATTATAAGTAAAAATAATTTAGAGCTCGTCTGTATGAATTTTATTCATGAGAAAAAACACTTATTTTTTAAATAAAAGTGTTTTTAAAAGAAATATAGATGTTTGGATGGACTTCTAAAAAGGAAGAATTAAGCAATGAAAAAGGTACATTTTGATGATTTTTTAAAAAGCTACAATTACTAACTTTTAAAAAAAAGGAGAAGAAGTTGAAGAGAGAATGATAATTAGTCATATTTTATTGGACAATAGTATCCATGTAACTAAATTATGGTGACATAAGCTCACACTGTCTTAAAAAAATAGTATTCATGTAACAAATATCATAAAAACCCTTTTATAGAGATCATCCAAATGCAAAATAATTTTTGTTTCTAATAATAGCTTCTATTTCTACTTATACTTTTACTTCAACAACATAAAAGCCATTTTAAAAAAAAACTCATTCAAATGGGTTTTAATTTACTAGTGTTATTTATTAAAAATGCATAAAATATTATTACTACTTTACTAAATTTCTTTCATTTATGAGTATAAAGGGTAAATTTAATGCACAAGTAATGTTAGATGAAAAATTAAATTCTTAAATGCACAAATAAAAGTGGATAAAATGGAATAATAATAAATAATCGACTACTTTAGATATATTTGGAACATCATCCTCTTAATTATTATTTTCCTTTCATTTTTCATCTCAATGTTGTAAGAGGGAGAAACAAAAGTAAATTTTATCTCTCTCATAACATGAAAGAAAACATGAGAAAAAAATTAGAGAGATACAAATCTTACATAAATATATCTCCCCAACTATCTTTTGAATATTTGAAAATATCATTTTCAACAACAGATGAAAAGCCGAAAAAAGGAAAAAAACTTAAAATTAAACACACATGCTGAAGTTTACGTACGTAAGAAGAAATTACCTTGCAGCTTTAGAACGAGGAAGGGAATAATACCCTGCATGGTGACCAAGTTCTTCAGCGGAAGGCCCACTCCCACCACCATCACCATAAGCATCAAGAAATGAAAACTTCTTCTCCACGATACTTCCGGGGACAAAACCATGGTCCCTCACTTTTATGTTAACTGAATCTCTTGGGAATAGGTTAAGGCTTTTTATGAGCCTTTCTGCTGTGTAGGCTGTTGGAGACAAGGGGAGGTCATTGGAGGTGGGAGAAGTTGCGATTTCAGAAGAGAATGAAGGTGAAACGAAGAATAACAAAAGAAGACGCAGAGAGATTTTGGAGAAGGTTGGTAATGATGCCATGTTGTTTGCTTTTGTTGAAAATGCGTGGCCATGGCTGTGAATTTATAAGACTCCCTAAAGCCATAAGCAATAAGTGATTGGATTCTCCATTAAATTTTATATTATTTCTTCTTTAACTTCTCTATTAATTTTTTGTTATATTCCGTAAAATTCGGATTGGTAATAAATTTTGCAGTGGTAACCTTCAATGTTACACTCACCTCGATCGAAAAAAAAAGTTTCTTTTCCTTACTTTCAAATTGCTATTTAATGTATGTGAACCTACAAAACTCAATCTTAGATTTTAGGAGTGTTCAGATCTAAATCGTAAAATCGATCCAAAATAATCAAAAATCGATTAATTATTATTTTTTGGATTGATTTTTTAGATAACAAATCGGTTCGGTCTGGTGTTCGATTTTCGATTGTATGATCAGGAATCGAACCGATTCGAACAAATGACTTGTGTTATTTGTATGCGTTTTGCTGTTTTGTTAGTGTCCCTGCGTTTTGTTATGTCGTAGACTTATCCCTTTAGTCGGGTGCTTATATGTTTATAGACAATGTGTCCACCTTTGATTTGGGGTGCAGTGGAGCGTTTCTGTTACTGCTGCATTACTGTACATATTTAAATGATATTGGTGTTGTATACGGGCCGGTTGGCTAGTATTCTACTTAATACATTTTTTATTTATAAAAAAAAAAACTGGTAGATTATATGATACTTATAATATGTTATTTAACGTAATATAAATAAGTAATGATATGTGGTTCAAAACCGAATCAACCGAACCGATCCAAACCACATTAAATTGGATCCGATTGGAACATTTTTTTTAAAGAAGTCATTCAAGCCGAAGCGAACCGTATGCTCTCTTTTTCCGGATCGGATGTCTTTTTCCTTAAAACCGATTCAAACCGAACCACGAACACCACTACTTACTATAGCATAATTGTTGGAGTCTCGTGTTAAATAATGATATGACCTGAATAGTTGTTATAAGTGGGGTCAACCTCTCACTTCACAAATTAGTGTTTTGAGTTGAATTAAGCTCAAACCCAATTTCTAATTAAGATGATATCGAGAGCTTTATCGTAAATCCGTTGGCCCCTTTGCAAATGTATAATCTTGTACACTTCAACCTCCATGTATATTGAGACAATAATTAAGTGAGACTTACTTTAACTAATAAAGGTATATAGAACATTACTTTCTCATTTTCAGACTTTTACTATTTACATTAAAACCTTCTTGAATTCAAATATTTATATGAATGATCATGATTTTAATATTGTAAAAATTGTGATTTAAATAAATGTTAAATTAATTAGAAGAGAGAGTTTTTAGGGAGAATTTTTTTATGGAGTAAATTAAATACATGCCCTATAAAGGTTTTCAATTATTAATTTTAAATAACTATATTATTATTATGTTTATGGTGCTTAAAATTTGTAATAATACTTAAATATTATTAATAGAATTCAAATAAATAATTAATAGTAAACATTTTTTTTCAATATTATAATAGTAAAACTGTATACAAAGGAAATTAATCACACAAATGGGACTATGTTTGATTTTCAAGCGACAACATGAATAATTTAAACATGTTTTAGGGACTTAAATATTTAAATTTTTAATTTTTTTATTATTGACGGGCCAACTTCGCCAACCCATACCGTTAAGCGGGACGGGGGTGATTTGCAATCCACTTTTAATATTCAACCCGCCCCCCCACCCAGGTTTAGGCGGGTTGGTGGCGGCCGGGCTAGGCAGGCAAGTTGACCCGTTTTGCATCCCCCCCAGCCAGTTATCCATTTGTTATACAAAATAGAAGCAGTAAAAAAGCATCTCCTCTTTGAGTGTCACGAGTGGTTGGCAACTTTGGTTTAGTTTCTAGTTGCTATTAGATATAATTAGGTTGGTTGTCCGCTACCAATTAAAGGCTGGGGATGTACATGAGTTATATTAAGTTATGATTTTATTTTATTAACAAGTGACAACTTGTCACTTATTGGGGACATGAAATATAACAATAAAATGAGACGGAAGATCTTCATCCCATATTAACACTATCGTCACCAAGGTACACACCAAAACATCTATATGAAAAAGTATTGTTATGGTACAAGTAGAAGAAATGGCAATATGATAGGTCATTCAACTAGAAAATTTGAGGTGATAGCTACAACAAAATTTAATAGCTAATATCTAGCAAAACAAATCAGCTACGAAATAACTACATAAAATAGTGGTAGCATGAAATGAAATCTCCAAATCAGCTAGAAAAATTATGTTAAGCTAATTCGTAGTTAATTTAAAACAATCCTAGCAATATTGTAGGTAATCCATGGTAATAAGTTGTTAAAAATTGCCTATTCCAAGCTATATAACTAGGATATTGTCAATTTCGTAGCAAATGTATAGCTAACACCTTAGCACTCTCTTAGCTAATTTGTTGTTAATTCTTGGTTAAGGTATAGTCTAAGTTTTACATTCCGAAGCTATAACGTAGGTAACTTGTAGCTAATTTCATATTCTTCCTAGCCAATTCATAGTATAATATATAGCTAATTATAATTTAAACAAGTTTACAAAACAAGTACAATCCATTGCCAATTCATAGGTCTACTACAAACACTTCAAAACAAGTTTAAAAACAATCCATTGCCAGATTCATGGGTTTATTACAAACATTTCAAAACAAAGTTTACAAAACAAGAAATAGAGGCTTAAGTTCGAACAATCCATTGATCAAAGTTCTCCATCAAGATCATTCATCCTCCACGATCTTCCTCTCCTACTTCACCTTGCAATGGTGCTTGAGGATTAACATTTGAATTTGGACCCACCAATCATGGACATGATGGGCTCCAACATAGGCATTAGTTATGTCTAGACAAAAGAACTCCATCGCTATATTTCTGACTTCCTTGATGCATTCTTGTGTTGGTGCTACAGTTTGAGAAAGGACCATTGACCTCAGAAGATCTAGCCATATATCCATGAGTGTCGATATCTAAACTTTGACTCCCCCAAAGACTCGTCTCTTCTTCTTAGGACACAGGCGCCTCCCATACTTCTAAATCAATCATTGGATGGAGTGAAGCGTCTTCTCCATACTTCTCTTGCAAACAAAAACATGCGCTGATATATTAAATAATCAAAGTTATAGAGTTCAATCTTATAGCAACTACTCTATTCATATCAATAACTTATACCAATTGCATGTGTTAACACATTATTTCGGGAAGGCTACAAGTCATGATGAACATAATATCCTCGATATCAATAATTTTTGTACAGCCCAAAATCCTAAGCTAAAGAAGGTTCTTCGTTAGGTCAAGAAAATTATGGCCTCATTTTTATGTTCATGCGCCTGGTTCTTTCAATCCTGCAATTCTAAATCTGTCACCTCTATTGCCCCCAATATCAATTAGGAAGACATTTTGAAGATATAAGCCAGCTTTGAAGTGTTTAGGATGATTGAATTTCTTCATTTCAATCAGTTGGTTCTTTGACTGTATGATTGTAAAGACCAAAATAAGTAACTTTGTTTTACTAGTTTTTATGTAGTTTACGATGGGAGGCTGGGAAAAGCTTATCAATTATTCCGTATATAATGTTTAATCTAACATCTACTTTCATCATCTTACTATAATTCAGAAGATGTTATTGATCAAATATGAATCTTAACCTCTTTCAATACTCGAGTTTCATACCCAATACTCATGAGGCCGCATCTTTAGATTGTAAGTTGATCCATACACATGCAATAAACAGGCATCATGAATAGCGAACCGATGCCACTGTAATGTGGCTTCGGTTCGGTTAGTGTGATCAAGTTGGCATTGGCATTGTCATTGTCATAGTTTTAAAATAGATGACCACGTGTTATTGGTGCAACTAAGTAAATAATTCACCATGAGAAAGCTTATCATGTTTTTCAATAAAGAAGAAAAGCAAAGCGTTTCTAAGAATATAAGCAAGAAAGATACCCACAAAAGATATTTGTACATGAACTTAAACAAAACATACCACAAAAGGTGTCTTTTGAAGTTAAAGTATGGAGGTTCTAGACTCTAGTATCGTGGTTTCACAAAACATCAATTTCAAAGCAATCCTTCATCGAACAAGATAAATTAGCCTTTGTCATTTATTATTTCCTTACGGTTTTATAAGATGCTAAGCGAGGAGATGAATCAACAAATAAGAAGTTAAGAGCATGGCACCTAGGTTCTCACAAAATTGAAGGTGCAGGAAAGTACAATATATAGCAAAGTTTCGATGGAATAAAATGAAAAAAGATATAACCATCATTAATAAAATGAAAAAGACATATTCATTCTTAGGCACCAAAAGAAATAGGAAGACCTCATTCCCTCTACATTGGTGTAACCAATAAGGATTTAAAATTTTCAGAGTCTTAAGTTTTAAGCTGCTACAAGCGAGGAAGAGGAGAAAATGTTGAACCATTGTACCAAAAGCATTACTAACAATTAAACATAAAGCATGTGTGAATAAGTTCAATATATCATTAAATTCACTTAAATAAAACCTTCCATAAATTGGGCCTATTGGGAAAAACTATAAAGATCGAATGATAAGTTAGGAAACAAAAATAGATATGCGTTATACGTATGGAGTGCCATCTAGAAAGCAGAATGGGGATTAATAGCGCGAGATTTTGCAAGACAAACTTGACATCTTGCCCAGTGATAAGGTTGGGTCCACGTTGGCTAAATCATACCATATTCCCAGCATAATTGGAATTTCAAGAGAAAATAAGAGGAATAAGATTATGTATTATTACTCAATAAATAAAGAAAACACTTTTACCACACAACAATATGAACATTTGCGGCATGATTAAATGAACTTTTACTAATAGAAGTTGCGGGTTCATGAGTTCACCCACCAAGTTAGAAAGGTGAGATATGAGGAGGAAGAAAGTGCATGCCGTTTGTGTGAGGTGTTTAATCAAATTAAAGTTCAGGACTATTCTACTATTGTTCATGTCTCTCTTCCATGGTTTGTCTCTTCCAAATGAGCATTTTACATGTCTAAAGTAAGATATATAATTATTGAGGCATACGAAAGGCAAAAATGTCTACTAAAAGTGACATGCTTAAAAATGCACAAGTAACAAAATCTTACCATTGCAAAACTTATATTAATCACAAAGCAAATTCAATGAGGCATTTTTCTCAAGCAGGTAATGTTCAATAACATTCACAAAAATCCGTTAGTGTAATTAAGCTGAAATCATAAAGAAAATTCAATGAGGCATTTTCTCAAACAGGTAATGTTCAATGACATTGAAAAAAATCCATGAGTGTAATTAGCTGAATTTTAGAAATCATATAAACAAAAATTGAGAAATTAGAGAGGGAGAAAGGGTTAGAACTGGAAAAGAGATAGATAAGATTCTGCATCACAAGAGAGAAATTGAAGCGAAATGATACAAAGTTAGCGAGTGAGTGAGATTGAGATAGATGATGATATCGGTAGCATAACATAGAAGAGGATGAGAACAATCTTTGGAAGATCAATGGCGATGCGATTCAGCGATGGCGGCGGTGAGAGTGATGGCAATGGCGTCGCGGTTGAAGAGTGATGGTGATCGCGGTTCATAACATTTGAGGGAGAGATGGTGATGCGGTTCAGAGAGAGATGGCGTGCCGTTCGATGGAGGAGCGAGATTGGCGCAAAATGGAGCTGAGAGAGAGAGTTTTGGTGCTCGAAGCTGAATCATGCGGTGACGAGAGAGATTATCAAATAACTAAATGAGCTTTTAAAAATAAACTAATAAAAGTAATATCAAAAGCTATATTATAGTTAAATGACAGCTAATTAACTTGAGATTGACTAGGGATAAATTTGGTAGCTAAATCTTGTAGATAAATTAAAAAAATTCTTGTAGTGTATATATGTCTTAGAGATGTTTTAGAAGCATAAAGTAACATAAATTTGAGAACATGTATATTCAGAAAAAAAATATTTATTTCCTACCCTTCAAGTTTAATACATGAAGTCATGTAAACAAGAAAATTGTGATTGCTATTTATGCAAGTTTCCTTCCATCCACCTTCTCGGCATTTCAAGTGTAAACTTTTGGTTGATCCATGGGAACCAAGTGCTTGACCTCATTTACTGTTATATCACAAAAATAAATTTAGCGTAAGTGGAATCAACAATGTCGTCACCCTCGTTAATTAATACACCCCGAAACACAAACCTTGAGGAAAAGAGAGGTCCATGGCTTTTTAAGGACCCAACTTACGCCCCGTCAAGCAAAAATTGGGTGTGGGGATGGCTCAAACTCCTTTCGGCTGAACATTCCATGGCATGAACCCATTGAATTCTCCCCAATGGAAAAGCACATAACAATGCTAACTAACACAAAGACATTTTTAAATAATTACGTTATTATTTATTACATAAAGTAATTGGATCAATATTTTAAATAAAGGTCCACGACCGCGAATTGGGGCGCAACGTTTTGGTTTTGGGGCTCTACAAACGCTACCGTCATTGTGGCTACATTTTTCACAATTATTTGCGATTACGATAAGCGTAATACAACCGAAATCACGACACGTTTTAAAACCTTTGGATTGTAAATGAGTGGAGTAGGCATAAGCTTGTTGCATATGAGATCTTCTTCCTGGCATACGCAAGCATCTTGATCCCATCCTAAAGAAGAGCGAGTATAAAGGGAAGAGGCAGTTAGAATTAGTTAAGTGCGATTAGAGTATTATTTGAAGCGATTAAGTAAATGCGTATACCTATATATAGAGAACCCATATCAACTCACACCAATCTTTTCAATACAATCTTTACACGTGATCTTTTCTATTCTTGCTCTCTTGTTCATTATCTCTTTTGCCAACTACGATACCTTTTATGGTATCGAGCTCGATCCCTCTATGTCGAGCTCAAGCTACCCTATGGTGTTACAACCACCGTTCAATCTCTATCAAGCCCAGGTGTCAATCAAACTCGATGATGCGAATTTCCTCACATGGAAACAACAAGCACTTGGAACAATTAAGGGTTTCAAGCTTCAAAATTTCATTTCAGAATCACAAAAAGGAGGAATGCCAAGAAAATTTCTGGGTGATGAAGATAAAGCTATCGGAAAAGTCATTGACGAATTTGAGAATTGGGAGCGGAGAAGATCAACTAACTCTCACATGGCTTTTGGCATCAATGTCACCAATTTGCACACTAGAATGGTTGGCTTGTGATTACGCTTATCGGATCTACGGAAGAATTTGGAAATTTTCTTTGCTTCACAAAGTAGAGCCAAGGTGAGTAAACCGAAAACTCGGCTCAAATGTATCAAGAAAGAGGAATCGAACTTGAATGATTATCCCACTTTCAATCAAAAGAGTGGTGAACACTTTAGCTGCAGTAGGATCACCAATCAGCGATGATGAACACATACAAGTGATTCTTGATGGACCACCAGAAGAATATGATTCAATTGTAGCATCAATCTTGTTCGAACTGATCCATATGAAATTCACGAAATTGAAGCCTTGTTAATGGCAATTGAAGAAAGAATTGAAAGGCACAAAAGACCAGATTCTTTTGGAATGCAAGATTTGCAAGCAAATCTTATGCAATCTCGCAATCCCGAAGAGGAAGAGGAGGTGGAAATAGAGCTCCATCTTCAATTCCTATAATTCCTCACGAGGAGGGAGGAAGATTCGAGGCTCGGGTCACGAGAGGAAGAGGTAGAAATTCTAATCGAGGGTGGTGATCGGGATCAGGACCAAACCTCAATGCCAAGTGTGTGATAAATATGGACACACTGCCCTCAATTGTTGGCATAGGTTTAATGAGGATTATCGGGGACACTATGTCTCCAATGGTGACAATCACAATAAAGGTGGCTATGATAGCGAGAGCACAGTGCCGATAATTCTAACATATGCCCGCACTTATGGCATTGCCACGAGACGGTGTGATTCGCACGGTATCCGGACTGCAGGGCAACCAATCACATTACTCCGATCAAGCAAGCTTGCACACCGAATCGGTGTATAGTGGTGACAATCGAATCGAGTAGCTAATGGTGATCCTACCCATATACATCACATAGGTAACTCGACTTTTCTCCTCTAACTCATAAAACCTTTATTCTTACAAAATCATTACATGTCCCTGTTATTACAAAAAATTTGATGAGTGTGTCTCGGTTTGCTCGAGATAACAAAGTCTTTTTGAGTTTCGTTTATGTATGCTTTGTAAAATCTCGGGTAACCAAGTTCTTCTACCAAAGGGAATTTTAGAAATGGCTTGTATGCATTTGACAACATTGTCTTGAAGTCCTCTCCCCATTCAAGATAACAAACATTTCTCTTGTAATGTAGTTCAATCTTGTAATAAAGAGACTGGTCCCAACTTTCTGTGATGTATATAATTTGTGGCATGCAAGAATTAGCTCATGCATCCGCTAAAGCAGTCTCCAATGTACGGAAAAACTTGTAACATTCCATTCAATGGCAATAAAACTCCTTTTGTTTGTAAAGCCTCTTGTATGGGGAAGGTCTCACAAATTACCATTTCTTGACTCCAACACTATCACCATAATCAACCTCTAGAATTAATTTACTCGGATATTTGGGGGCCATCTCCCATTCCTTCTACAAATGGTAGTAGATACTATATTCATTTCATTGATGTGTACTAAATTTACTTGGATTTATCTCATTCAATACAAGTCTCAAGCCTTTTCATGTTTCATTCACTCAAAAACAATGGTTGAGAGGCAGTTAGAAACTAGAATTAAATCCTTGCCCTGATGGAGGAAAGGAATATGTTGCCTTCTCCAAATATCTCGGCACTCATGGTATTGTGCATGGGGTTATTGGCCCCTACACACAAGGCAGAATGGCTCTATAGAAAGGAGCATAGGCATATTCTTGAGGTATGCCTCATACTTCCAGCCAATGCCTCTATGCCCCTAAAATATTGGGGGGAGCTCTCTCTGCAACTTTTCTTATCAATAGACTTCCTACTCCAACCATAGACAATATCTCCCCTTTAGAAAAATTGTTCCACATAACTCCTAATTACTTGGACTTGAAAGTGTTTGGTTGTTCTTGTTACCCCTATCTTAGACCCTACAACAAGCACAAGATTGGTTGGTCTGATCAATTGTGTTCACCAGGCTATAGCCCTACTCACAAAGGTTACTTATGCCTAGCAGCCAATGGAAAAAACTTACATTTCCGGCATGTGATTTTTGATGAGAATTTGTTTCCTTTCAGCCAAAAATCCTAACTTTGTGTTTGACTTAAACTGCTTCATACTCTACTACGATTGCACTCATAACTTGCCTTCTATGCTTGTTATACCATGTACTAATAGATTTTTGCCTTTGTCCAGCGATGCCGCTCTCTCACGATTCATCATCACCACTTGTCACGATCATCCGCTGCAGCTGCCCCCTTCTAATCGGAAAATCCAGCATCTCCATCTAGGTTCCCCTGAGTCCTTGCCACACTCTCGCAACATCCACTTTGTGACCCTCACGCATTGCCCACATCCACATGAATGCTCACTTCTATGCAAACAAGGGAAAATATGGGATTTACAAACCTAAGGCACTTCTAACTACTACAAGTGCTAATTGAGACTTCACTCCGGGCCTAAGTTTGTTGGCTGCCCTATCCTCCCACTCATTGGAAAGAAGCCATGAATCGGGGAATATCTTTGTAGCGATGAATACTAAAACTTGTCCTTGGTCCCACTACCCTCATGTGAGAACCAATAGGATGCAGAGTGGGTGTTTAGAGTCAAGTACAACCCCTGATGGATCTGTTTAGCAACACAAAGCTAGGTTGGTGGCCAGGGGTTCCACCAGCCAGGAAGGATTTGATTTTTTGAGACCTTGATCCCGTGGTCAAGCCACACTGCCTTGGTTGTCCTCTCTTTACGCTCTTTCAATAACGGCCTATTAGGCAAATTGACATCAATAATGCCTTCTAAATGGTGACTTATCGAAGTTGTCCACAGACACGCCCACCAGGGTTTGTGCGAGAGATTCCACACTTACTTGCCTCAACAAGGCTCTAAAGTATAGAGGTTCAACCAGCTCCAAGAGCCTGGTTCCAAAAACTCCGCAAACTTACCTACTTGAGCTTGGTTTCCAATCGCATCAGATGTGATGTTTCTCTATTTACCAAATTTGTTGGAACTGAAACTATTTTGAGACTAGTATATTGTGGGATGATATAATCATCACAGCAGCTCCTCTCAAGCCATTAATCACCGATTCAATCCCTTAATACAAAGTTTCCCGTCCTAGGAGATTTGAATTTCTTCTTAGCATCCAAGTACAGAAGTCACACAATGGTAGCATCACTCGCACAAACTAAATACATACAGACCTCTTAGCCAAGGCCATGCAGCGATGCAAAACAATGAAGACACCAATGGTGGCTACCAAAAACTGATCTAAAGAGATTCAATGGAAGGCACAACCCAAGTACATGTACTGCATCCCTTGTTGGTGGTCTCCAATATGTCACAAAGAACCATGCCGTATATTCGCTTACAGCCAACCGAGCTTTCACAATTCATGCATGCTCCCAAAGACTCTCACCGGCAAGCAAAGGAAGAGAATCTTGAGATACTTCGTGCTGCATCTCCACTTATAGATCAACTTGTCTTTCTAAGTCCACCAACTCAAGCTACCGCATTTTGTGATGCGTAATCGGGCCTCCCGATATCGATGCGATAGACGATCCACAACTGCCAATGCGGTGTGTTCCTTGGCTCCACCCACCCTGATCTTCTAAGAAACAGTCGTTGTCTCCAGTCCAAAGACAGATGCGGTGTGAATACAGAGTCCTGCCGCTGTCACAAAGAGAGCTAATCCGGCTCAAATCCCTTCTATCCGAGCCTGATTTCCCCTTTACCCCCTCACCACCACATATCTATTGTTGACAACTTAAGTGCGCTTCTTCTGAGCCTAACCCTATCCTACACTCTAGAACGAAGCACTTTGAACTCGACTTCTATACTTTGTCGTAGAACGCATTCTGCTGAAACAAAGACATTGTTGTGCACCACATCCTCAAGTGAACAAATGTACCGGGACACACTCACTAAGCCACCGGCCTCAAACCACGCTCAATCGAGTCACGCCGATAAAAACTCGAGAGTTCAAGACACTTCACCCATGAGTTTGCCAGGGGCATATGCGGGAAGAGACAAGCTAGGAATTCATTCAAGGCAAATAGAGATTCTGTTGAAAGTGAAGTAGAGTAAATCGTATACTCATATATAAAGAGAACTGTATCAACTCACACACAATCTTTTTCACAATCTTTTACACGCGATCTTTTCTATTCTTGCTCTCTTGTTCATTATTGATACCTTCAAGCAGGAATACCCACGTCCAGGTTTCCTCTCATCCAATCCCCCAATCATAGCCTTGCATACTGTGCTACTGCATGAAACGAACTTCAAGTCCCCCACACACCTAAAGCATCCCTAACTGCTTCTCGTCCAATAATTTTTCCACGTTTGAAAAGTCAGAACACAACGACCCAGCACATTTCTTTCTGATATCGCGGTACTACAGTTCCATATATATCAACATAAAGGTTAATTAAAATCACAATCACTATTGGATGAAAATATGATTAACAGCTAAAGTGGGTGCAAGAGAAGGTGTATTTATGTATCCCCTTTATCCTTATATATATACAATTTCTTACATTAATATTGTTGGGCCAACAACAGACAAGAGGGGAGAATATATGTCATTGCAATCATTAAACGCAGACGAGCAACTTTCCCCACCATCACTTTCTAAGAAATCAATCAAACATTAAGATAGTGTCAACGAATTATGAATATCACAAAGAGAAATATTATGAATTCTTAAGTGATGAAAAAGGATGTGTGTGGGTGACATGAAAAACTGGAGAAGTTGTACCGCATGATTTTATGGCCTGCTCACAAACTGGGATCAACTGGTTGAGAGTATCTCGATCGTGCTTTTTGTAATTAACCCTCTATCTAATGCAAAGTCAGTGTATGCTTGGTACTGAATTCCAGGATTAGTTAACCATTACCAATAGCAAAAACCCCCTGTTATTAATCATGTGATAAAAAGAAACAATACAAGCATGACATAATAACAATTAATTAACCTTTATAATATTTATAGGAATTCCTTTTGTTTTTCTTTATTTCCTTGGCGGATCCTAGATGCGAAGAGCTGGAATATAGTGTCCAGCGTATGATTCTCCTGTAATATAAAAGTCATTCTTCACAAACCGAGGATGCTCCTTTAAAAAAATGCCTGTCATTGAAGTAAAACTTAGTGGATCTTATATACAGAACATATATCTTTCAACACCCAACATTATGGTTTCCTCTTGTATTTAGGGAAATTTGGGAAAAGAGGGTTGTTATATTAATTACCTGCAAGAAATCATACAAATCATTGCTAACACCCTTTCAGAATATGTCGAATGTCAGCTTGTCAGAAGTGGGCTGAAACCTGTCCTGGCCGGTTGGTCTACAAACAGAATATTTGAAGCTCAAAAATTAAAAACACTAGTTGATGCAAATAAGAAAAAGAAAATAAAGTTGGTGTAATAACTGATTCTCTGAGTAAATCAATGCCTTAATTTAATTTTTGTATGACTATGAGTGTGAACCGGAATAATTTACATAATTACTTTGAATGGAACAAATTATGAGCATAGAAAATAGGGGAAATGTTGATAGAGGGGAGGTAATATTTGAACTGAAACTAAAGTGATAGTCACAGACATGTGAGTTGGGATTGAAACCTTGTCCCAGCCATAATCATTCCATTCGAGAGAATTTTAAGAGGTCCATTCTCATAAAACAATGTTAATTCACTGCTGCAACCTGGATCATCCTCACTGTTTCGGGATTCAAAGAAAAAGTAGAACATCCTGAAATCATACAGGAAAACATAACAGTCTTGCTGGGATTATATATCACGCATAAATATTATGGGTTTTTCTACCACAGTACAATTTTGTATGATCTCAAGATAATAAATTTATATAAGAGCCACAGATTTTATATTTTCAAAAACGAAATGCTTATTTTTTTCAATAATTAATTATTACTTTCGTTTTTTAACTCATACAAAAATTGCACCTGGACAGAAAAAAACCCAAATATTATTACAACATTAAAAAAGATAAATTTTAAATTTATCATAATTAACCTCATTTACCTTGCAGCTTTGGAATGTAATGAATAGTACCCGTATGTGGTGACCAAACTCTTCAACAGAAGGCCCAGAAGCACCAAGAAATGAAAATTCTTCTCCCACGATACTTCCAGGGACAAAACCACATGGTCACTTACTCTTATGTTAACTGCATCTTTTGGGAAAGGTTAAGGCTTCTAAGAGCCTTTCTTTCGCTTGTTGTTTTGGGTGGTAGGTTGGCTGAAGACAAGGAATATGTTATTTTTTTAGGATTTTTATCAAAAATATTTAATTGTTGATTTTATGGTTTTTGCTTCAATTTTTTAATTATATATAAAAAATTATTTTTTCTGAACCGCCAAGCATAAAGTGTAATAAATATTAGTAATTAGCTTAATAACTATTATTATTGATATTATAATATAATAATCTAATTCTTAAGTATGAAGCAAATAAGAATATGCGTTGTCTTGTAAATATACATTATAACTGCTACATGTGCTGCATGTAAAATATCACAATGTTTAAGCAATATTATATGGTAGATAAAATTTTAATTGCATATTTTTTGAAAAAATAAGTAAAGGAAGAATATTGCTTTTTTAAATAAGATGTTTATTTGAAAAATATAATACAAAAAGATTATTTATATAAACATCCATGAAAAAGGATCAGCATTAATCAAAAGATGTTGGGTTCTCTTTCTTCCATCTCTTAGTATCGTGTTTCTCTAAATATTTAATAGTAAATATATATTTTCAAAGTAACAACTACATTTCTCTTGAAAATCATATCGGGATTTATTTCTCCCATTTCCTCGTATAATGCAGAACCATTTTAAAACATATTTATTTGTCATAATAATTTTTTCTCTTCAAAATCCATTTCGATTTATTTATACTATTTTCCCCATGTAAGTTAAAGGTTTTAGAAAATATATCCATCTATCATATTTTTTCTTCTATTTTGAAAACATATTTGATTTGTTTTCCTCTTGTCCTTAACCACTTTTAAAAATATATTTATCTACCTTATTACTCTTTTTTTCTCTCTGAAAATTTATTTGATTTTATTTTTCCCATTTTCTCAAGTAACTATGTTAAAAAATATATTTATCTATCATATTATTTTTCATATTTGTCATTTCTCTCAATACATTGGTATTCTAACTACTTCGACATCAATATTATACTATTTTTTCAAGCAAAATTATAAATTAAAGATTAACTATTTCTTCTTCCACTACCTTGATATGATACTTTTGAACATTTAATATATATATATATATATATATATATATATATATATATATATATATATATATATATATTCAAATTAGTTACAACTAAATTTCTGCCCAATACATCATTTCTCAATGTAATTTATTTAAAAATTAATAGGTAAATTGTATAGCTATCAAGTCCGCCCCTTGTTTTTATAGATGATCGACACATAGATGACGCTGGATGATATTGCTGCATGCTGACACGTGGAGAAATATTCCTACATATATTTTCACGATAGATTATGTATATGGGGAGTGATTATAGATATATTATTATTTTTGCTTTTCATTTTAAAGCCTATTTCGATTTATATATTTTTGTTTTCCTTGTGCAAGTTAACGATTTTATAAAAATATTTATTTATCATTATTTTTTCATCTCTCTTCAAGGTTCTGCTTGATTTATTTTTCATCTTTTCCTTTGCAAGTTATTTATTTTAAAAAAATAATTATCTATCATATTTTATTTTTATTCTCTCTAAAAATATATTTCCATTTATTTTCTCCTATTCAACTCGTAAGCTTAATCATTTTTAAAATATATTTATTTTATTAAGTAGTGAGTGCATCATCTTACTCTTCACTTTTCGAGGGACTTTGATCCCAGATTTAAATGTGATGTTAGAAGAAAATTTGCCTCATAAATACGATTTGTTTGTACCTCAATATTCAATAAGAAAATGGAACAAAAAAAGTACTTGTAAAAGGAAATTATTTCATCTAATTAAAATTATTTGAAAGATAAATAAATTATAAATTTATTTGAATGTAAATCGAATAATTTTAACATACAAAATATTAATAATAATTTATAAAAGCAACTAAAATAATCTTATTTAAATTTGACTAATCAAACACCGGAACTACAATTAAAGTAAAGGTATACCAAGACTCTCATTCTTCAATTTAACAATTGCAAATCAGATCGATCGAAAATATAAGGCCGCCTGGACGATCAAGCTTACTCTTGTAAATGGGCCTTGGACCCAAACTCCTCCAATGCCGATGACTTGTTAATACACTTGTCGGGCCGCAGGATAAATACTCTCTGACTTATCCCACCATGACCGCGATGAAGCATCTCATTTTTCTGCAATCCCAATACCACAACCGACTTTGGTCCAACATCTTACTTGATTATTCAAACATCTCGTATAACTCTAGTCTTATCCTTATCTAGTTATGATAACAAACATAATTTTATTAGGATATCTAAAGATAGATATTTCATCTCAATACAATGTAAATTCAACTAAACCGTATACCTAAAAATTCTATAAACAGGATCAACCCCTCACTTAGAACTACGCGTTTTCTTTGATTCCCATTTGGACACGAGATGTCACATCAATTTCCTGGCTAAGCTATTCCATAAATACTCCTAATGAGTTTCACCTATTTCGTAGCATCTCTTACTTCGAGATATTTGGACGGAACATTGGCGCCCACTCGTGGGAATCACAAAATTTTCCCATACCACATACAATGGTGAGGACAAGGAGCTGAACTGGCAAGAGAGAGGGGTCGAGAATGACAATAATGAGGATAATGAGAACGAATCACAAACTTTTCGCCAAGGACGGTATGACCGACAATCCCATTATATTCAAGAACTTCTTTTACAGTGGCAATGCCGAGAAGCGGAGAATGAAGAGATCTGCCTGCACGTACTGTCCGTGAACGAACAAAGGGTAGAAAGATCTCGCCTTCTTCCTCATGAGAAAGAGCACCGCTGGGAAATGAAGGATCTAGAACACACGCAGCAGTTGGTCGAATTTCACAACCCCACGTTTCTCATCATGTTGACCAAGAGTATTTGTGATGGCTTCTCTTAGATGCACCCACGAACTTTCACTTCGTAAATAGGCCCAATGAAAAAGTCAAGGCATGTTTGTAGACATTCCCTTCACCGATGCCATCATGGAAGTTCCTCTACCAAACAATTACAAATCAATAAACATTGGTTGCTATGATGGCACCACGATCCTGACCGTCATTTAGATGCTTTCTACCACCCAAATATATCTTTACCAATGATGATGCTATTATGTGTAAAGTATTCTACTACTCGGAAGATCACTGGTGAGCCGCAAGTTTACCCGGTCAAGCCGCAAGTAATAAATAAACACTTCGGCATAATTACCTTGGTCGTAACTCAGGGATCGCTACCGATTTACCACCCGCCATAGAACCGGCAAGTTTGGTCTGGCTACGTATGCGGTCGGTATGGAGCAGATTAATACTTCTAACCAAAATAAGAAATCGATTAAAGCTAAGGTGATTAAATTCGTAATTAAAATATCCAAGGTCTCAAATCCACCTACCCAATCATGTATATACCCAAGTGATGATGAATTCCTCCCTAAGTTCAATTACAATGTCAACCGACCCCAATTTCCTCCTTATATCCACCGCCGCACTAATAGGACGTATTCGGACTACTGATTTCACCATTTACCGTGTCTCATAATCCTAATCTCTCAATTTGATTAATTCTTGTTCCCTATAATGCTGCACTAATCTCCTAAATCCACTGTCGTGCTTCATTATTCGCCGATTAGTGATTCCAATCTAAGTTCTAAACGCCGTAATCGCCGCTCTGCCTCAAACACGCTTAACTAGCTTAATCACGCAGAAACATATTTATTCACCCAATCAAAACAGGTAATTGGAAAACATTCAATGTAGAAGGAGAAAACATACATCGCTGAAAGAACACTACAACGCCATACGGTGGCTTCATTGATCCTTTCGGATTTAGGGGATTAGTTCTCACGCCTGACAACGCACAAGCAACGCAGAATAATCTCCATAATAAAATAAAATAAGAAAAGCGGAGACGCAACAAAGAGAACAAGAGAATGGCCTTAAA